>JAHHFK020000323.1:0-40000 GCA_024533555.2 Aedes koreicus | reverse complement strand
ATCTGTTGGTTCTCTGTGTAATAACAGCTGATCTGGCAACAACGGAGTAGCAACCTCGGGCGGTCAATCATGCTCATGCTCAAGCTCAGTATATGATGGAGTGTTCGATCGCTCAATGATCTGTATTTTTACAAATATTAAATGTTTGCCATGGGTCTTTATTTTTTAACTAAGGTTCACATTCTCAATTAGTGTGCTGGAAACCTGTACACCTGGGTGAAACTGTGTAGTTTGTGTAATTCAAAATGATGTTAAACCAAAAAATTAAAAACAATTTCATATTAATTTGTTTAGTTGAATGACGTGTGCACCAAGAATTAGGCTGAATGATCAATGGTTAGCAATTTGCTAAGAGATCCAACCTTAAATCATCTTTGAAGCCCATTTCAAACAATTGAGGGATTTTATACACAAAGCTCAATGGAAAAGATTCATGAATGTCGGTTTTCAGATCTGCTACGATCTATTTATTTGGTATGGCTTCAACTGAGTGAATATTGATGCTTCTTTTCTGGCTGAATCGAAATTGGTACATCGTGTATTGATACCTTCAATAAAATATTTCTCTGCAAATTTGAAACATCATCTAGATCGACATGACATCTCAAGAGTTCGATCTGTCCAGTACTACTTAGTGAAATTTCAAGAAATACTCCCGTTTACGAATTAGCGAACCTATGAAACATTCTTTGTTGAAAACGTTCAATTTCAAAAGATAATAGCTTGTATTTGCGTTCCAACTAGGCACAAAGGAAAGGTTATGCAGTGGGTGCTTTTGTTGGCCTAGGCAAGTTTGATAGCAGGCATAGACAAATCTTGGCAACCATTTCAAGATTATAATTGTTTTTTTTTTGTATTCTCTGTACGCGGAGTAACGAAATAGCCCTTCGCTTAATTTCAACTATTTCTATTCATATTTTTACAGCCTGCCGTACACTAACGGAACTATCACTTTCTCTTCATGTCTTCGTTCTAGCCAAATTACTGTCCACTTCTCGAGCATCATAGTGATGAGAAAATATTTCCTTCTAAAAATCATCAGTTCAAGATGTTCTATCAGTTTTGATCAATTTTTTTCGGTCAAAATTTTCATCTGATAAACATTTCACGTTATTTTTGTCACATATCACAGTGGGCGAAAATGGACCCAAAATCCCATTAATTTCGACGGCGCAGGGTAGGAGTGCTAAGAATTAGCTTATCTTATGAAAAAAAAATGCTGGAAATCGAATGGTCTCATTTAGGGTTGACAACAGTAAGTGTCCCATTTTGCCCATTTCTCCCTTCATTTTGGATGAAAACTAGAATTATTACCCAACAACTAAACTTTGTGCTACTATATTTAACCCAAGTGCAATGTAAATTTGCAGAAAAAGCTGGAGAACTGAACGGAACAAATTTTACTTTGATCGGATGCCAGGAAGTGGTCCATTTTACCCGATTTCCCCTCATACATGAACAAACTCATATACCATGAGGTTCTGAAGATTGGCGCCAGTAATATTACTATCACTTGCATCGTACTTATGTCAAAATGTCCGGATAATGGTGATGTTTTCGTGTAGGGTTAACCTCAGGAAATTGTCCATTTTACCCGATTTTCACTCATAATTTAATAAACTCATATACCATGCAGTTCTAAAGATCGGCGCCAGTAATATTACTTTTACTTTCACTTTACTTACCCATTCTACCCATTTCAACCGATTCTCCCCTTAAACTTGAAAAAAAAAACTGTATACTATGTGGTTTAAAAGATTGTCATTTTAACACTAGATTTATTCGAAGATTTTTCATCTCATCCCCAAGATACAGTATGAAAAAAAAAAAAAGTTTATCCAAATGAACAGCGACTACAAAAGTTTGCTCTACAACGTATCATTGTCTTCGCTTCCATCAGAATCTGTATCACTGTCTTAAGCATCATCTACGGTCGCTTTATTATATACGTAGTAATATCCAAGCTGCTTAGAAAAGTCATCCTCGGCAGATCGATTTCTGGATAAGCACTTGCATTTTGTTTCCAGATGCGACATCTTTCGATCTGACCACGCCGAAGATAGCCGCATCATATCCAGAAGGTTGTCTTCAGGAGCGGGAATCCGGTAAACCGAACAATTTCCTGAGGTCAACCCTACACGAGATCTTCATCATCCGATTCTCCGGACATTTTTACATAAGAACAGTGCAAGTCAGAGTAATATTACTGGCGCCAAACTTCAGAACAGCATGGTATATGAGTTTTTTCATGTATGAGGGGAGAATCGGGTGAAACGGACAATTTAATTAGGTAAACCCTACACGAGACCATTACCATTCCAAAATGTTAACAAGGAAGATTTAACATGTTAACAAGAAAGTTGTAATATAACTAGATAAACATTTCAAAAGATCCTATCTGTAATTGAGAGACACTTTTTGATTGGTATCTATATCGTTAATAACTTGAAATTAACTTATCAAATTAAAATTTTGAACCCTCAAGATGGAGAACATCATCTGTCGGAAGAAGTCCCCCGAGTACACGGACGAGCAGATAGCGACCGTGAAATCGCAGTGCCGGTGGATGACGAAGAACTACCGCGGGACGTCGTTTGTCCTGGACGACGAAAGCTACTTTCCGCTCTCGAAGACCCACATTCCAGGAAATGACAGCTACTATTCCAGCGACATGTCGGTCACACCCCCGAAGTTAGATATAAGTTAAAGCATAAATTTGAAAAAATAGCTATGGTGTACATCGCCATATCGGACAGAGGGATTTCAAACCCGTGGTTCAAGCCGAGCGGTCTGGCCATCAATCAACAAGTGTACCAGGAGGAGTGCCTTGAGAAAATTCTTCTGCCGTTCATGTGAGCATCATGCGGATGGGAAGTACGTCTTCTGGCCGGACAAGGCGTCTTTCCATTACGCCAAGAAGACGCTGGAGTATCTTGAGCAGAAAAAGATACCGTACGTGCCGAAAGAAAGGAACCCGACCAACTTGCCCCAGTGCCGTCCAATTGAGGATTTTTTCGGCTCCCTCAGTGCCGTAGTGTATAAAAAATAATTGGCGGGCCAAGGATACGAAGCAGTTGACCACGAGGATCCGGAATTGTATCCGGAAGATGGACGTCAGTGCCGTCCACCGCTATATCTTTGAAAAATTGAATTTCCAACACTCGTATAGTATTATTACTGAAAATGGGGTGCGTCCATACTGTCTGGGGCAGTCTCTAGAATAAATTTATTCGACCATTGACTACGGGTTCATCGTCCAACAAATCACTAATACTAACTCTTGACGTAGTCAGATGAACACGTCGTGGCACACACTTAATGTTTTATGAAAGGTTCCAAAAATATTAGTATTTAGCCCTAAGATTGTGCAATAGTTTGCAAAATCAGATCATAACTTCGATAAAACATATGGATTTCCGGAAAAACTGACGCGGTTGATCAAAGCAACGATGGATCGAGTGATGTGTGTCGTTCGAGTATCAGAGACGCTCTCGAGTCCCTTCGAATCTCGGAGAGGGTTACGGCAAGGTGATGGATTGTCGTGTTTGTTGTTTAACATTACATTGGAGGGTGTGATTCGAAGAGCTGGGATAGACACGAGTGGCACGATCTTCAGGAAGTCTGTCCAACTATTTGGCTTCACCGACGACGTTGATATCGTAGCACGTAACTTTGAGACGATGGCGGAAACGTACATCAGACTTAAGGCTGAAGCTGGTAGGATTGGGCTTGTGATTAATGCGTTAAAAACAAAATACATGAAGGGAAGAGGCACACGAGAAGACAATGTTAGCCTCCTAGCACGAGTTCAGATCGACGGTGATGAAATCGAGGTAGTAGACGAATTCGTGTATCTGGGCTCATTGGTGACCGCCGATAACGACACCAGCAGAGAAATACAAAGGCGCATTATGGCTGGCAATCGTGCCTACTTTGGACTTCGAAGGACGCTAAGATCGAACAAAGTTCGCCGAACCACAAAGTTGACCAACTACAAGACATTAATTAGACCGGTAGTTCTCTACGGCCACGAAACATGGACATTGCTAGTGGAGGACCAACGCGCCCTTGGAGTCTTTGAACGGAAGGTGCTGCGTACGATCTACAGTGGAGTGCAGATGGAAGACGGAACGTGGAGCAGGCGAATGAACCACGAATTGCCCCAGTTGCTGGGAGAACCTCCCATCGTACACATCGCAAAGATCGGTCGACTACGATGGGCTGGGCATGTCGTAAGAATGTCGGACGACAGCCGACGAGTACGAGAAGAAGAGGCGCGCAACGGTGGATTGATCAAGTAGAAGGCGACCTGCGGACCCTCCGCAGACAGCGAGGCTGGCGAGGTACAGCCATGGACCGATTACAATGGAAACAACTTCTGTATACAGCAGAGGCCACACCGGCCTTAGTCTGATTGGTAAGGTAAAGTAAGGTTACTTCGATAAAACTGAAAAGCTACTCCCGAAGGATCTTTTCGTTACGTTACGGAGTCAGTTGTGATGACTCGTCACATCAAACAAGAAGATTATTTAATTTTTTTAGTGGATCAAATCTCAAGTAATTCATGATTAGGGCCTAAAAGCCAATTGTTAACAATGACTTTAAACGTCGATTTCTTTCGAATCTTAAAAGACTCGCGAATTGAAAGCAGCATCTGGTAGAGGAATGTTTGATCTAATATATGGTTTAGTCAAATATCGTAGGAATTTCGTCATTCGTGATTGATCAACGTTTAAAATCATTGTTTACTATTGGCTTTCAGGCCCTAATCATGATTTACTCGAGAAATATTTTAACGAAATGTAAGACTATTTCGATTGAAACATCTCTTTAAAATAAAACAATGAAAAATAAATTGATTTTTGTCAACTGTTTATACTTCTTAAGCGAAATCGAAATAGTCCTGTTATACTTTAAATGCACAGAAATTTTTTTTTTTATTTTAGGACGCGTAAAATTTTCTCTCGTTCACTTAACAACAAAATCGCTTGCAATCTTTCATACAAAAGACTAGATTCTGGCTTAAATTTAGGAGAAATATCCCATGCACTTTAGCCAAAGCCAGCATTCCATTTACGTGCATTAGTTAATGCAGATTTTTTATGCACATAAATGGAATTCTAGTTAAGAAGTTAGAAAGAAACATGAGTTAAAAAGAAACAGGAATAAATAACATATTTCTTTATAACTGGGTCACAAAAATCATTGAATGAAATTTCCGTCTGTCGAAACGCGTTAGGCTGAAAATATTATCTTGATTTTTCCAACCAATAGAAAAGTAACCTCGATCATGTAATATCAAAAATAGCATTGCAAAAAATTTGAAAAATCTAGTTTAATAATTCAAGCCCACTTTTACGTCAGGTGAACTATAAAACCAAGTTTTAATTGAGTCCTGGATAGTGTGAGCCGACGCAGCGGAGCACCCGCTGCTACAGAATAATTAGGTTAGGTATAAGGAATTAGGCGAGGTAGATATTAAGCATAATATTTGTTTTTGACTCAGGATAGGTTAGGTACAACAATGTTAGCTGTAGGTACAAGTGTTTGTATTTAGAAAATAGGATAAATACGGCTGGTGGCGAAGGTTTTCTTTCAGTCGAGTATTAGTACACGACACTGAAGAAGTCTGCACATTGTAGACGAAATACGCGTATCTGTCAAGATAAGCGATAAAGTTAGTTGAAATTCAATGGAAATTACTAATCATTCTTCTCATTTTTTAGTTACAAGTTTTATTTTTAATTTAATTTTACTAACAGACGAACATTTACGCTTATCGGCTCTCTTTATGTGCATCCAAGCAGATTAAAAAATACATGATTTTTCCTATGTGTATACATCAATTGCCATCTTCAAACACTACCTGCCCCCACTACATATAACACCCCTTCCATTCAACTACTTCCAGCCACTCTACCACTCTGTCTGCGACAATCTCATTAACAACAACTTGAATTGCCAACTTCCTAGCTGACCAGTCCGTAATCAATTCAATCCTGCGTAGAAGTTAACATGAACGACTCAACATAGAGTCATAGCAAGCCAACCTCAGCCAACCGACCACCCACCCAGGAATGTCATTATCCTGACAAGTGTGTTTGTATCAGTGTGCTGTTTGGAAAAGCCTTCTCAAAAGCCAAATAATTTCACATAAAAAATATGATTGCACCAGGCACTTAAGTTGAAAGTGAAAACTGCTTGGTCCGTTTGTTATACAAATACCTATCAGCGCTTCGTCGTTTTGCTGTTGATGTAAGCTGCCTGCAATCGCCGGCCAACCTTAAAGCCTAAGTAGTGTTGATGAATGTGCTGTAGTAGGATGTAGTACAACCAACAAACGAAAACGAAAGATGAATGAACCGTAGACATAGTGACGAGGGAGCCAACATGTGATCCATCCATCCTCAGGCCGACCGACGCGACGGCGAGACTCGTTTTCATCCACGATCGTGCGCCTATCAAGCGCGGAACTGGCGTTGAGGATTGGCAACATGGCCGTGTAGGGCGGCTGGTCCTCCGGCTATAGTCACTTCAACTTGCGCCAACTTATTTGTGCGGTTGTGGTATGTGCAGTGGTTATAACGTAATAATGATAATCGCATCATTGGCTTCTCCCTCTCATCTCGCCCGGGCGAGAGTGTTTAACTCTCGGTTTCTAGCCGGGGCGAATAATAGCGAAATGGGCCTATGTGTTGATGCAAATCACACACAATAAACTGGAGAGCCCCGGGCGAGAGTGAACCTCAAGGGTTCAGTGTTGTTGATGTTGATGGAAAGTAATCTACGCTCTCAGGTGTATGCTTTGGAATGCTTTTTCTCATCACACCTCCGCTGACTGCGGCGCTGCGGTAACCCTATCCTTTCTGGCATGCAACCGTGATTCACTGCACTGTGAGGGTTGAGATGGTTAAAAATCGGTTGCATCTGTCGGACTTACTTCAACACAAATAAATGAAAATCGATCTTATTTTATTTAGTCTCAGATTTAGACTATTTATTTTAGGCAAGGAACTTTGTAAATATAAACATCCTGCAGCCTGCGGTACAAATTACAGATTTCTACCTTGCGCTCAATTATCATTTCAGGTTTTGGTAAATTGGAATGGATAATTGTGTTGTGTTAATGTCGGGGCAAAGTCAAATCAATATTGACCCAATGGTGACTGAATTTGTGGTAGCAAGCAGATCCCATAAAAACACGCTAGATGTCATTGTTTTCATTTGCCACTTTCGACCTTTTGACTGATTTGTCTTGAATAAGTCTGAGTCAAACAGTCTGAGGAACACTTTTGTAGTCATATTTTTCTTATTTGACTGTTTGATTTTTGAATTTTTAAAATACAAGGAAAACATGTTTGGCAACATACGCAGCGGTTTTTTTTAAATTTGAAAAATATGCAAAATGGTGGCCATTAAAATACAGATAAGGGCTTGTTCATAAACCACGTAGACTCATTTTTGAAAATCTCAGACCCCCCCCTCACTTATAGACGTTTCTCCATACATTTTTTTTGAAATTTCCTATGAAGCGTAGACTTTGGTCAGACCCCCCCCCCCCCTCTCCGTACAAAGGTCTACGTGGTTTATGAATATCCCCTTAACTGTTTATTTCATCAAAAATTGCCATAAAATGAACAATTAAAATAATAAGATATCAAAAACTATCCTGCCAAATCAACCGTGTTAAACCCAATATACAGTGATCACTAGTTTAAAAGATATGTTTTCGAAAGAAATGCGATTATCGTTTCTTTCAGTGTTAATATTATTTTTCAAATTGTCAAATACCCAGGTAACCAGTAAGCATAAGCATATGCAGTTAATCAGCCTTAAATCATTTCAGATGCCACAAGCAATATATTAGCATTATATCAGCATCTCGAATGCTATCTGTTGAATTTCAAATGCTATTTAAATGCTTGTAGCCTGTAATAAGCATTTCGAATGCAAAATAGCATTAATTAAGCATTATCATAGCATTGCGGTAAAGCAGCCGTATATTGGGCCAACAGCGGCATTTATGTTGCATTTAAGGTGACTTAATTTCTTGATAGGTTTCCGTTAACGGAAATGCTTTGGAACTGCTTATTGGTTACCTGGGTATATTGCCCGAAAATGACAACTTTCTAACGCCTGTTAACACTACCGTCGGGAGGGTAATAACGCCCTCTATTTGTTTCTGGTGCTATTAAGGTTGCGGCAGATCATAGAAAAACACGCTAGATGTCATTGTTTACATTTGTTACTTGCGACCTTTTGACTATTTTGTCTTGAGTTAGTCTGAGTCAAACAGTCTGAGGAACACTGTTCTAGTCATATTTTTTTTATTTGATTTTCGAATTTTTAAAATACAAGAAAAGCATGTTTGACAACACTGCAGTATTGTTCTTGCATGAAATATCACCTTGTTACGCAGCGGTTTTTGAAAATTTGAAAAATATGCAAAATGGCTGCCATTAATATACAGATAAGGGCTTGTTAAACCACGTAGACTCATTTTTTAAAATCTCAGACCCCCCCCCCCCCCCCCCCTCACATGGACATTTTTCCATACTTTTTTTTTGAAATTTTGTATGGGGCGTAGATTTTAATGGCGGCCATTAAAATACAGATAAGCTGTTTATTTCATCAAAAAGTGCCATAAAATGGCCGTGTAAAATTAAAATAATAAGATATCAAAAACCCTCCAGCCAAATCAACCGTGTTAAACCCTATATACAGTGATCATCAGTTTAAAAGATATGTTTTTGAGAAAATGCGATTAAAATTTCTTTCAGTGTAAATATTACTTTTCAAATTGTCTAAGATACCCAGGTAAACAGTAAGCATTTGCATATGCAGTAAATCAACCCTAAATCTGTATTGCAGATGCTGCCAGCATTATATTAGCATTATATCAGCATAGGTATATAGGCCACAGCGACGAAAAAAAGAGTTACCCGCTGTTTCGAGTGGAACCCTAACCTCTCCGTCCGAGATGTCGCAAAGAAGCTGGGAGTGGCGCCTTCAACCGTGGATAGAGCTAAAAAACGAGCTGGACTGTCGACTTACAAGAAAGTGGTGACTCCAAATCGCGACGATAAACAAAACACGTCGGCCAAAGCACGATAGCGAAAGTTGTACACGACGATGCTGACGAAGTTTGATTGCGTTGTACAGGACGATGAAACTTACGTCAAGGTAGACTTTAAACAGCTTCCTGGATAGGAATTTTATACGGCAACCGAACGGGGAAAGGTGGCAGATATTTTCAAGCACATTAAACTGTCAAAGTTCGCGAAGAAATATCTGGTGTGGCAGGCCATCTGTAGCTGTGGCTTGAAGAGCAACGTTTACATTGCGACCGGAACCGTCAACCAGAAAATTTATCTGAGCGAGTGCCTACAAAAACGTCTACTGCCTTTCCTGAAGCGACACAATTGTTCCGTTCTATTTTGCCCGGATTTGGCATCTTGCCATTACGGAAAAAAGGCCATGGAGGTGTATGCTGCCAACAACGTTCAAGTGGTGCTCAAGGACAAGAACCCTCCCAACACGCCAGAGCTCCGCCCAATCGAACAATATTGGGCCATCGTCAAGCGGAACCTTAAGAAGACTCAAAAAGCTGTTGTGAGCGAGAAACAGTTCAAGGCAAACTGGCGTTCTGCGGCGAATAAAGTGGGCAAGGAGACTGTACAAAATCTTATGGCAGGTGTTAAACGAAAGACCCGGCAATTCGCATTCGGTAAAAAGGAAGCTTAGCTGAATATTTCTGCTGTATTCTGTATTAACTGAACTTGAAAAAGAAAAAGAATTTGACTTATTAATAAAAACTTTGATCGACTCACACACATTACTGTTTGACCAAATTTTGATCGGAAAACTTTTTATATGCTTTGCGTAAGTTAGGTTGGAGTTTTTTTTTCGGTTTCTTTCTTATGAATCTCAACGTATGTTAATTAAAATAGATGGTCTTGAAAAACGACTTGAGTTTGCAATCCTACCATTTAAAAAAAAAAGAAAAGAAATTTTAGAGATGCTCAACTTCTACGCTCCCACACGTTACTTAAGAAGCAGGAATTTATTCTACATAAATAATCAAAGAACAAACTATGCCCAAACTGATCAAAGCCAATTAGTTTCAAAATGAGTTACTAGTTATCTTATTTTGATATCCATTTGGCACAGGCATATGCCGGAAAATACAAAAATTTGATTTGTACGAATTTCCAGAGTGGGGTCTTCCCTTTGAAATGCTGTACCTAAGCTCGGAATGTTTTTAAGTGTTCTATGTAACGAAAAAGTCTGATGACGCATAATGACACGATAAAATTGTTATATTTTGAATGACATTATACTCATTCGCCGAAAAATACAATTTTATTGTTTTAATGTAAAAATATTTAAAAAAAACATATTTGGCAACACTGCCGTCAATAAACAGTATTTTTCTTGAATTTCGCGGACAATATTCTACATGAAACCTACAGCAGATTATTTCTAGACATAATAGTTCCGGCAATATAGAGCAAAGAAAATGATAGTCTTCGACAAATAACTTATGGACTAATTTGATTAAAAGTGCTGTATCTTGGAAATGGCTTGGAAAAAATTTCTATGAAGAAAAGTCTGAGACTCACGATTAAATTGGAATTTTTCAAATTAAATAATACTCATAAAAAAAGGGAATTTTTAATGCAGAAAAATATTCTTTGACATCCCTTCCTCTCATAAACAGTATTTTTTCTGAATTGCTTCAAGACACCATAATAAATCATTCAGCCAATTGTAAATATGTAAGGATTAATGGCACAAAAAACTCCAGAGCGGCTCTGAGTACCTTGAGGCTTAAGTGAATTTTACGAAAAAAAAAAATTGAGGAACACGATGACATTGGAACCTTTCAAATTAAATGATACTTATTTGACAAAGAACCCGAGTAGAGTCTGAGATCAAATAGAAAACTAAATATGATGTTGTAAAGTTGCCGATAATGATTACTCAGGTTTCAGTCGTTTTGGTCGTTTCAACGGTAAAAAGATCAAAATTCATAGCAAACATTTATTGGTGTGACATCAAACTTGAAACTGATCCTGCTATTAGTGAGAGCAAATTGAAAAGTCAATTTGCTGTATATTTTTTTCCATTGAAAGTGAGTATTCCACTTGATGATCTGTCAATACAATGAAAACAAAAATACTTTTCTCAAAGAAAAGGTTACATGCAAGACTACAGCAAGATTGATTTCAAATTTGACAACTGTGAAGTGAAATCAAATTTTGATTTCAATTTGATGTTGATATCAAAATAAGTTTTCGAATTGCTATCTTCATGATGTTAGACTTTACTCGGGATGGCAACCTTATTTTTTAAATGCAAAACAGCTTGTTGGCATCACTACCGCTCAAAAATCATATTTTTTCTGGATTTTTTGAACCATTTCCTTCAAAAAACAGATTGTTTGTAGACATAGTTTCCGAGATGCAAACATTTTTTTTTTAAATTTGACAAAAAAAATGTCGTCCTATTTTTTGAGGGATGGTCCAATCGTCACAAAAACTGGAATTTTTACATAGAAATTTATATTTCCTCAAAGTTTGGTGCAAATCGGTGAAAGTCGAATACAGGTTTGCACATTATGTCGGTCACTTGAAATGGAATGCCCCATATATTTAAAAAATAATAAACGATTCATAGAAAACATCGTTCCATATAAATACATTCACGACCCGTACAGCTTTAGCATTAGTATTAGCATTAGCATTGACGTTTGCACACCCCGTGGTTGGAGCGACGATGAGGAATAATTCGTTGAAGACATTGTATGTCACTATGAAGCAGAACCAGTTACCAGTCCTGGTGGACGGATTTGGAAGTTCTTGGCGCCCACGTGTCGGGAATTTTGTCAGCTTCACGTATGTATTTTTGACATTCCGCAAATCGACTGTACTTTGTAAACAATCAAATGGAAGCCGACAGAAGGGAAAAAATTGTGCACAGATATTTGGAAAATCCATTGTGGTCTGCATCTAGGCTAGCTAAACGGCTGAAATTTCCCAGAAATACCGTATGGCGCGTTATCAAACGGTATAAGGAAACATTGACGACGATTCGGAAGCCTCAAGCCAATCGTCGGAGTGGAACTGTCGACCGGAAACTGCGTGGTAAGATTTTGAAGACGATTAAGAGGAATCCCAATCTGTCGGACCGTGATTTGGCCAGAAAATTCGGTGCTGCCTGCCCATAGTACCGTGAGGAGAACTCGACTCCGGGAAGGAATCAAGTCGTATCGAGCTAGCAAACAGCCAAATCGGACCATAAATCAGAATAGTGTGGCCAAAATCCGTGCTCGGAAGCTATACGACCAGGTGCTGACCAAGTTCGACGGGTGTCTTCTGATGGACGATGAAACCTATTTCAAGGCTGACTTCGGGCAAATCCCAGGTCAAAAATTTTACTTGGCAACGGCTCGGGGGGATGTTCCAGCCAAATTTAAATTTGTTTTTGCCGACAAATTTGCACGAAAATTTATGATTTGGCAGGGCATTTGCAGCTGTGGCAAAAAAAACGAAAGTTTTCGTTACAAATAAGACAATGACGTCGGAACTATACCAAAAAGAGTGTCTCCAAAAACGAATTTTGCCGTTCATTCAATCCCACGACCATCCTGTAATGTTTTGGCCAAATGGCAAGCTGTCATTACAGCAAAGTCGTTCAAGAATGGTATGCAGAGAAAGGGGTCCAGGTTGTTCCGAAAAACCTTAACCCACCCAACTGCCCCCAGTTCCGCCCTATTGAGAAATACTGGGCAATCATGAAGAGGAGACTCAAGGCAAAGGGAAAGGTTGTCAAAGACATCAATCAGATGAAGACCTGGTGGAATAAGATAGCTACAACGATGGACGAAGAAGGTGTGCGCCGCTTAATGAGCCGTGTTACAGGAAAAAATCGAGAATTCCTTCGAAATCGTGACGAATAATTTTATCCGTATTTTTTTTTAAAAGTATGAAGAAAACGCTACATTTGTATAAAAAAAGATCTTGAATTCAATAATAAATAACTGAAATACAGGCAATTGTTTTTGTTCCAATTCTATCTGAAGCAAGCTTTATTCCCCCAAAATTCTCCCCCTCCCCCCGCCCCCCCCCCCCCAACCTCAATGGGAGTTGGTTTTTTAAAAAACCCAAAGACCCCCCCCCCCCCCCAAACCAAAAAAAGGGAAAAAAAACCCCCGGAAAAAAAGTTTTTCACAAAAAAAATTCATTTAAAAAAAGGGTTTGGGCCAGCCCACCCTATAGTCCTAGCCTCATATGGCTTATGGTTAAAGGCTGGATCAAAACGATCAAGCTGATTTTGAAGAATTTGATTTGATAAACAGATTGACATATAATACTATAATGGAAAGCGCTCATCCGAATTGACGTCGCGAGCATATTTTCTAGGATGTCAAAAACAGCCTTCCAACAAATATCTTTGGGTTCCAGATGGACGCCACCATGTTCGGTCTCCTACAGTGGAACACCAGCGTCGCATTTGATTTGGCTTCCAAAGCAATTCCGTTCCAACACTGATTTTCGAACGGTAGCCTGGTGGCGTAGTGCTACATTACCGAAACAAACGTTAATACCCACTACCGAACACCAGGTTCGCTGGGACCGCGCTTCGCACAGGCACTTCTGATTCACTTCCAGTCAAAGAATCAATATTTGATATGAACAAAATGCTTGATTCCGCAAAATCGCTGGAACAAAAGAAAAACTCGTCAATTCAAAAGCGCGGCTTGCTGCGATCTCTTACATTCACAACCCATAAAATTTTGATGAAATTCCGCAAATAAAATAATGGAAATGAAAAAAATATAAAAATAATCTCTTTTGATACCAACTGTGGGAAATAACGAAATGCTTTATCCTCTATTTGACAAAAGTACGGATATTGTCAGAAATCCTACCATTTGATATTTAGATTTATTATATAAAAATTTAATCGAGGATTTCTGCGTGTCTGAGGCACACGCTCTTTTATGAAAAAGTAGGTCTTCCACACTGCAAATTAATATTCCACAACACAACAACACCACAATGTTCGGTGGTCATTTGCCCTAACCGTACTTTGACTTTAAACAAGCGAACTACGAGGTGATCAAAGACAAATTAAACTCTTTCGATTGGCAAAGTTTGATTCGCCATTTAAATCTAGAGCAAGCTGTGGATACGTTCTACCAAGTTAATAATGGTATGATAGGGATGATATCACCCAAAACGCAAATTAAAAAAGCGAATAGATCTAAAGCTCCAACAAAAAACAATGAACCAAAGAGCAGCGATCGAAAATGTTGTCCAAAGCCAGTCAAGATCGGTCCACTGTTCATTTGTGTGCCTCACGTGAGCCTTTTCAAGCATAACTCCCAACCACTCAGATAATGACTCCATGAAAACGAAACCGTCAATCGGGCCCAGAGTACACACCTCCATGAACTTGACTTTCACAACAACAAAAAATAGCAACAGCAACGATATCAAATAATGACTCACTGCTCTATCAATTGATTCCCTTGTTGTCAACTGAAACCTCTGAAACCACTACAAACTGCAATCAAAAGCAACATCATGTGAGACTACTTACTGTGTCATGTTAGGATTGATGTAGACAACCTGCGGGGTCAGCGCGGAGATAATGAACCCAATCGGAATGGCCGCCGTCAGTACGTGGATAATTTTTTTCCATGGAGAAACGCTGCACTCGAAGAAACAGACGCATAGATAAAATGCTCATTAAGTTTAATAAACGGCTAACCAGTGCCTGTAATTAATGCCAATTACTTACTCTTTGCCAGCGGTTTTCAACTTGGATGGTGAACCAGTCCCGACTGCCGTCGTCGAAGGGCCGAAGAAGTACTCTAGCGGATCCATCTTAGTACCATCAATGCTGCCGCCAGTACTTCCTGTCTCGTCATTGCTAAACGGCGTTTGACCAGCCTCGAAGGAGTACGGATGGTCACGCGGTGGGAACCTGTAGTGATGATGGCCACTTATGATCTTACTCTCAAGGTCAGGGGCTTTGCTGTTTTCAGTGGGTTTTTCACCCTGCTGCTGATCGCTGGCTTCCTCTTCGGGAACCCATTTCCATTTACCCTTTGGAGGAGCCAATCGTGGTTTCGTTCTACTGAAAGGACTATCGGATCCTTCGCCACTGCTGCTGGATTGTCCATTCGGTAACCAGAGAAATTTACCACTTTTGTGATGGTCGAATTTCGGTGGCCAATTAGGCTTGATCTCATCGCCAGTGAATGGTTCCGGAAAGTTGATATGGTTGGCACCAAACCATTTGGAATCGTGTTCAACCACGGTGGACGGGTAGGTGGCATCCACCGAAGGGCTCTGTCGGAAGGGACGGTGGACTTCAGCGTTGTACATTTCGGATACCTCTGGTGATGGAATGAACTCTTTGGAGGCTTGGGTTAGCCGATTCGGTTTTCTGTCATAGCTGAAATAGGTGAGATATTTTGTTAGAAAAACAGACTTTCAACAGACGCTTAAGGCTTCCCTTCGTTCAATTCAGCAGAAAAGAAACAAAGGAAGAAGCAATTTAAATTTAAATTGTCATAAGGTACTTGTTGACACGAATGCTCCTTGGAATAAAGTATCATTAATCAAAAAAAAAAAAAAAAAAACAAAAGAAGTACCAGTATTACAACACTTTACTGTCTTTCTCCCTGAAGTGTTTAAGTTAAAGTACGACGAGAGAATTTTACTAAAAATAGACGTTGTAGCATAGCATAGCATTTTCCGACCATACACAATCCTGGGTTGGCTGTTGTAGAGACGATGGAAGCGCCAGAAGAGCTGCCTTTGGTATGACAGGCTCTTCATCTATCGATCTCTTTGCACAACACCTGGCCAGGTCCTTATGATCAACAAAGGATGGGAGGGAAGTGATGATTAGATGTATACTTAAGAAGATGCTGAGAATTCATGCAACCTTCATAGACATCTGGAGTTGGAAGTTGGATGGGATGGTGCGGGAGGCTTTCCATGGCGAGAAAGCATATGTATGTTTATATGTTTATAGGTCGTTGGGAGTGACGAAGCTAAGAATGTTAATGCACTCCTTTGTTGTCCGGTTTTCTGGGTTGGAACAAAGGCTTTTTCTAGTTGTGTCCAGGCTCCAAGGCCAAAGTGCCTTTTCTTGCGGGCACACAAACCAAATTCAACTCTTTTTGCATCACAAAAATCACTGTGGACAAAATCTTTTTTTCCTTGTTTTCTTCAGTCGTCAGACTTCATTTTTTATCACCCGACCCCTCAAACTTCCCCAGAAAAGAATTTTCCATGTCCCATTCGACTGAAACTCGGCATTGCAGGGACAGAACAAAGAAAACGCCAACAAGACTCCAATATTGTAATTCCCCGGAACATGTGACTCAGAAAACCACAAGAAACCCTTCCAAACTCACACTGGACTAAATATCGCTCTTCTACACAATCTAAACATAACTTTGTATAACTTTTTCACTGTTCGAACTTTGTATCGTCGACCAAAGAAACCGACTGACATCCGCCTCCCATGGAAACATCCTCGACATCCTCAACAAAACTATTTGCACAAGCGCACTAATAATTCATAGCTTCCACGAGTCACAGTTCATACTCCTTAGTTCACAATGCGCCAATGCGCTTTTCTCCATTTCCGCTAACAAACTTCCAAATCACTCGCGAAAAAAGTTCAAAATTGATGATGAACTTTTAAGACATGTACTAACGAGCACAAAACCGGCTCCGGAGAAAAAATAAAACGTCCTCTTCGCTCAACAGCATAGCCTACTTTTTTTTTTTTCAATTTTACTAAAAATCGACGATGTATTCCTAAAATAAACCTCCAGTGGGAGATAGTTTTTCTCCCATGTAGGCAATTAGGAAGTGTGAAAAAACAACCGCTAGAACCATTAAAAGCCTCTGGTACCGTTTGTGAACAAATAATTTCACTTTTTTTACATCTTTTTGTTTATGAGCACGATCAGGTGCGCATTATTTTGCCAGTCAAGGGGATATCCTTCCCCTTGCCTATCCAGCATTTGGGTAGCGTGGTAAAAGAATGTGCTTGATCGGGTACTGCCTTTCAAATAGCCCTCCGCTCAACTTCAACTACTTCTATTCAATTGTTCACAGTCTGCCGTATACTAACGGAACTATCAGCACTTTCTTTTCATATCTTCGTTCTAGCTTTTCTTCTTTTTTTTTTTCAATATTTTTTATGTAGTTTATGACATGCCTGGGTTGCTCAGCAGTTATACTTTCTGTAAACTGAGCAGAAGCTCGGAAGTTTAATCCCAGGCCCCTTCTTTGCCATTTGTCCCTTTTTTTTCTATCCCCACTAAATTTTAAATACCACCTGCACTTTTATTGATCGCATCAAAAACCACAATGAGTCCATAATTTAAAAACTACCCTAATTCACTAAAGCAACTCCCAAGTAACAATTTTAGTTTTATTCCAGCCGTATAACACTTCTCCCGGCTTTGTTGATAAAACTACAATCAAAACTGTTTTATCTACCAACACCTCCTCTATGCTTCTTTAAGGTGAATCGCTACGCCATTTTTTTATCTTTTATCTCGCTCTCGCAAACTTACCTTGCTATTTCAAAGTGATAAATCTCGATTGTTAGTGAATGAACATCGAATCGAACTCTATCAGATTGATCACATCAAGTAAGCATACAAACTGATGTGATTACATTTTCAATATCTAGTACAGATTCTGAGTTGTATCAATTCTGAATTTTGAGGTAATGGCTGCCGCCAAGAACGCTTCAGCATAAGCCCTTAAAGCCGAAATTTGTACAAAATGCCCCACGGTTGTGAAAACAAGTTAATAAAACCTTTATAAGAATAAAGATTTTTAAAATGTTCTAGTGAAAGATGTTATGACCACTTGAGAACCTTCATAAAACCTATTGGCTGCCATGAAAACCAGAATGCGGCCAAATGGCCACAGCTGTCAATCTTCACTGTGAAATCGAGGTTGTTTTTTTTTGTTGTCTGCTTTGTTTGATTCTCTGCTCTTCTGTAATTTTTTCTGCTAAATTAAAAATGGTCTAGTGTTGCGGGAAATTTTGTTTGATAGCAAAATATCCAAAACAAATTGTGTTTTCTACAGCGTATTATGCTCCAAATTATATGCGCATTTATTTTTATGGTGAATATTGGCACGATAAGAGCCGAAAATTAATGCGCCTCGGAAATTATGCGAATTTACAACAACATAAATCAAAATAAAAAAAAATTACATTCGATAAATTAATCATGAATTTCCTGAAAAGTGCTTGGAATTTGATGAGATTATCTAAAAGAATGCCGAAATAAGTCTCCGATCTACAGTTCATTTGCATACCATTGAAAATTTGATGCATTTATTTTTCCACATTTCCACTATTTCTTATATTTCAATATGGCGATTGGAAAAAAATCACAGTTTTGCCATTAAACCAATTTTTCTTCGCAATGACTATTATAAAACTATTTGATCTTATGGTGACTTTCTTCAATGCCAATATGCCGTTTAATGCATCTACTCGAGGCAAAATGGTTTTAAATTTTTTTTTTCAACTGACTATAATAAGATAATATCAATGTGTCCTAAAACGGCATTTCTATACAGCATTTTACGAGTTCACAAAGTCGAAATAAAACCTTTGATAGGAGTAAAAGGAATTTGAGAAACAAGGTTTTAAGATCGTTGTAAACAAGCTGTGTAGCATCTCATAAACCTGACTAAAATATGAAGTCTAATGGCACCTCTTGGTGCGATAATAAAACCAAATTGATTTCAAGTGGCTTTCATAAAACTTTAATAAAACGTAATAAAGCAGGATGGTGTTAGCAATGTTACTTGGGCTATCTTACCCCAAGTAATTGTGAGGACGCAGAGTTAAACACGGTCTCCAACAACGATTTTCAAACTGATTATCCTTTCCCTTGATTCATTCAACCGGTCGCTTAAGAGTAACGCCATTTCTGCTGCTAAGCCGACATAATTTGCTTAATGGCTCCGTTAATCGACAGGGAGGGGAAACCACGTGTCCAAATCTGTGCAGATACTTCCTGTTACAGCCGACCAGACAGGAGTTGCGTCAGGTGGAAGTTGACCTCACCGTGCTTCCTGTTTATCCAAGCAGACTCGTTCGAGATCAACCGGAGTGTCAAATTTATTTAAATAGTTTCAAATCATGTTATCAATTTTAAATCAAATGCTCATATCTAAAATAATTGTTTTGATAAAAAGTATAATTTCTTGTTAAAATATGCTGATAATATTTATAGTGTTGCATTCACCTAGTAAAGCTCGTCAAAAATTGTATGTTGAAAATGATAACATATGATAACAAAACTAGCCAATGGTTATAACTAAATTTGGTATGCGATAACAGCGATAATCAAAACGATACCTGGGATAACAGAAGTTGTGACTTATATGATACCATTTTGTTATTTTCCTTTGCTGCCCTAGCACGCCCTGTCCTATTCCTCATGGTGTCAGTCAGCGTTCTTCTTCGCACTTCTCTATTGTCTCTGTTTATATAATACTCCTGATTCTCCGTCAACTGTAGTACAATGGGGATCATTCCGGAAATGTCGCAGACCACTTCGAATGACATTGTTCGGTAGGCGTTTGCCTTTCTCATGCTATACAACTTGAACGTGCTGTTCAAACACGACCTGTTGCTACTTCTAGGAAGCAGGCTGCACTACCTTACTAAATAGAGTACTGACGTGGATACACTAGCTAGGAACCTCCTCTCACCGAATCATCACCGTTACCAGGTTACCAGGTATACCAATCAGACCAAGGCCGGCGTGGCCTTTGCTGTACACAGAAGTTGTTTCCATTGTAATCGGTCCATGGCTGTACCTCGCCAGCCTCGCTGTCTGCGGAGGGTCCGCAGGTCGCCTTCTACTTGATCGATCCACCTTCCTCTTTGCGCGCCTCTTCTTCTTGTACCTGTCGGTTCGTTTTCGAGAACCATTTTCACAGGGCTGTCATCCGACATTCTTACGACATGCCCAGCCCATCGTAGTCGACCGATCTTTGCGATGTGTACGATGGGAGGTTCTCCCAGCAACTGGTGCAATTCGTGGTTCATTCGCCTGCTCCACGTTCCGTCTTCCATCTGCACTCCACCGTAGATCGTACGCAGCACCTACCGTTCAAAGACTTCAAGGGCGCGTTGGTCCTCCACTAGCAGTGTCCATGTTTCGTGGCCGTAGAGAACTGCCGTAATGTATCTAATTAATGTCTTGTAGGTGGTCAACTTTGTGGTTCGGCAAACTTTGTTCGATCTTAGCGTCCTTCGGAGCCCAAAGTAGGCACGATTGCCAGCCATAATGCGCCTTTGTATTTCTCTGCTGGTGTCGTTATCGGCGGTCACCAATGAGCCCAGATACACGAATTCGTCTACTACCTCGATTTCATCACCGTCGATCTGAACTCGTGCTTGGAGGCTAACATTGTCTTCTCGTGAGCCTCTTACCTCCATGTATTTTGATTTTAACGCATTAATCACAAGCCCAATCCTGCCAGCTTCAGCCTTAAGTCTGATGTACGTTTGCGCCATCGTCTCAAAGTTACGTGCTACGACCCACCCCCCCCCCCCCCCCCCCTCCCACCCCCCCCCCCCCAAACAACCACCACAAAACCCACCACCCCTAACCCCCCCCCGATCCAAAAAACCCGAGAGCGTCCCCGATACTCGGACGACACACATCACTCGATCCATCGTTGCTTTGATCAACCGCGTCAGTTTTTCCGGAAATCCATATTCGTGCATTGGTTGGTAAATGACTGGACAATGCGTACCATTGGTACTTCGCGTACCTGGAGGTATAAAATAGGCCCAACAAGCCATCCTTAGCCTCTTGTCCAGTAACTCCTATCTCTACCTCCCCGTGGTGCCCACTGGGGTATGAGCCCCAGGGGAAAGATCGGATCCCCCCCCCCGGGGGGCCTTGGCCCTTTTCCTCCCGGGGAGGGGGCGGCCCCCCTCCAAGGGGGGCGTCTTTTCTGGCGGCCTTTTCCCCTTTTTGGGGGCGGCCCCCCACAGCCGCTTTTCCCCCTTTTTTGGGCGGCGGGTCCCCCCCCTTTGCCCCCCGGGGGCCCCCCACCGGTGTGTTCCCCGGTAGTCCTCCGCCGGGCCAGGGGGTGGGGGAGGGCCCAACAAGCCGCCCTTAAAAATTCAATGTTAATACGGACCGAAACAATCGGCAAAGACCTAGGCGACGAATTAAGGATTACGATTGGAAACTCGGAACATGGAACCGAATCATCACCGATCATCACCGAATTGTTCGGCAGGATTCTGACCTGTGGTCAGTCTTGCTGCCTTGTGGCAGGCATAATCAACGTGACTGTTGAAGTTCAGTCAGTCGTCGATTATCACGCCCAAGTGCGGACAGTTCGAGTCGATGGTATATTCTCCGACCGCGATTTTCACCTTTTGCACTGCCTTTCGGTTGCTGATCGACAACACCTCTATCTTGTGATGGGCTATAGTCAGTTTTCAAAAAGTTTATATCGCCAGCGTTGCGCGTACAACATCATCCGCAAAACCGGCAATCTTCAAACCCGCAGGAAGGTGCGGTTTCAACGGTTTTCCATAGCGTCGGGCCGAGAATGGATCCCTGAGGAACGCTCGCTGTAATTGTCATTCTTCTCTCTCACATGTCTGTCTCGTAGATCACCGTTTGGTTCTGAAAGTCGTTCCACAGTATTTTACAGAGGTACTTAACTTCCACTACCGTTCGGGTGGAATCCAATGTGGACTTGCCTTCACAGAAGCCAATCTGCATGTTCGCGCTCCTTGTGCAAGCCTGTTCATGTTTGCTTTCTCTAACAGTTTTCCGACCGAATCCACCAGGCATATAGACCTATACGCCGAAGAATCTCCGGGAGGTTTTCTCGGCTTTGGCACCAGCTTTGTCGCTTCCTGTTATACCTTTGAGGATGCATTTCTCCAACGTAGTCCTGAAAATGTCCGAGTTCTCCTGGATCTTTTTAGAACCAGATTTGGGATTCTATCTGGTTATGGGACCTTCTTCGCTTTCATGGCTTCCGCCATGTCGATCCACTCCTCGTTACTCGAACTTATTCTTCGTGATCATCCTCCTCCCTGCAAGCTGGAGGCGACCAGGTCGTTAGTTCGTGGTGCGGGAACAGCCCTTCGATGATGACCTTCATTTCTCCGGGCACCTTTCAGGTAGTACTGCTGGGCCTTTCATCTCCGCCATGGCCGCTCTGTAGCTGAACTTGATTTTTTTTTCTTGAGAACGGTTCTTGCCGCTCTGTTCATCGATTTTCGTTCCTCTCTTCAAGTCCTCTGACTTCATCTCCTGGCACGGAGGCAACTTGCACGGAGATTGACAATCCCCAAGTAACACAACTTGTTATGTAAAGTTTAAAATTTCGTCTTTAAGACATGGCCTCATGTATTTTTCTAGTATACATAACTTAATTTTGACACGTATATGGTCAAAACAGCGCAATAAAACTATATTTCTGAAAAAGAAAAGAAAAAGAAGTTTTCAAATTCAAATTCAGGACTAATAATATGTTCTGAAGATGCTTTGAAAACCATGCTACTAACATGACGATGTCTTATCTATGTAGTTGAATGCATCACAAGTACAAATAGGTTATAATCAAGTTATTCCAAAGTACACACAATTGCAGAAATACATGAATATTACATGCTAGTTTGCAAAATGTAAAACCTAGAAATATAAACACAGATTGAATTTAAAGATAATATTCGTTTATGAATTCTCTTAGTACACAGATCAAGCCCAAAAATGATTGCCAATTGGCTTAATCGAATAAATAACAATCATCCTTATTCTGAAGAGGATTAATGCTCAGAACGCGTAGCAGAATTTCATATGCGAGGCTAACTTTATGGTGCAACTTTTTGTTATATCCTTACTTATTTTTTGCGCCATTCTTAAGACACAAAAATGCAACAGAAAATTCTTAAAAATATGCGGTTTAGAAACATCTCTGCTGGAATCATCAAAAAATCATCACGGCGAATTGAACATAAGGTCTACACTGTCGATGAAAAAAAAAAAAATCATTTGATTTTTTTTCTGTTAAAAATTTATTTACATTGCAGTAAATATAACAAAAATAAATCATAGAAAATTTTTATTTATTCAATCATTTTTCAACGTATTAAATTTTACTAGTTGAAGCAAAAAAAAAAATACATACACAGCACAAACCTTCTCCCCACCCACCACCTCATATAATCAACTAACTTTTTTTCTTTTTTACACAACCACCCACCCCCCCCCCCCGCGCCCGCCCCCCCCCCGAAACCCCCCAACTTTGTTATCACATTTATTCCCCCCAATTTTTTTTTTTTTTTTTTTTTCATTAAATTATCCACCATCAAAACCCCCCTTTTTAAAAAAAATAAAAAAAAATTTTTTTTTTCTTGTGGCCCTATATATTTTTTATCTTTTGGTTTTGTGGGTGCGTGGCCCTCCAAACAAAACCCCAGGACCACAATTTTTTTTTTTTTTTTTAATCAGTTCGTTTATTTGTTAGGCTCAGGCGTGTGTAACACTTTACGGAGCCGATATTCAATATTGTTATTTACAATGTATAATTTTTCAATTTTAGTAAAGTGGGGTGCCAATTACTCGTGGCTAGCTCGAGGTTAATGGGTCACATTATTGTTTGGAAGGGGCTAGGCAGGTAACTTATTTCAGGTATTTGTTGCTGCTCATGGTTGCGACATCTTCCAAATCCTCGGTCTCTCTAGTCCCTTACTGGAACTAAGCTGCAGATGGGTGACCACAGCTTGCTGGGCAGGTACAAGTAGCACGGAAACAAAAGGATAATATAACTGGGACACAATGGCATGGAATTTACTAGAGTGAAAGGGAGGGGGTGATGACATTACACTCTTAGATCAGACAAACAAAGGAATTCGTAAATCGCTTGCATGTAGGGAAGATCACGCATTCCCAAAACATCTCTTACTTCGCGGAAGGGTTGTCTACCTCGGGCCACAAGGGTATCCAATAGTCGTGCTCTGGAGGCATCATTACCCGGGCAATGCCAAACTGCGTGATCGATGTCATCATAACCGGTTCCGCACCTACATATGTTGCTATCGACGAGGTTAATTCTGTAGAGATGTGCGTCTAGCGAGTAGTGGTTGGACATAAGTCTTGACATCACACGAATGAAACCGCGACTTACATCCAGACCTTTGAACCACGATCTCGACGAAACATTTGGAATAATGGAATGTAACCACCGCCCAAGAGAATTACTTGTCCAAGCGTTTTGCCAACTTTGAAGAGAACTCTGACGTACTAATGGGAAAAATTCATCATGTGAAATTCTTCTTTCAAAAATCTCGCCTTCTTGTGCGCCCACCTTTGCTAGAGAGTCCGCCTTCTCATTGCCTGGTATTGAGCAATGTGAGGGGACCCATGCAAAGGTAATTCTAAATGATCTTTCGACCAACGCACACATCTGCTCCCTTATTTTTGAAAGAAAGTAAGATGAGTGCTTAACTGTTTTCATCGACTGGAGAGCCTCAATAGAACTGAGACTATCCGAGAAGATGAAATAATGGTCTACGGGCATGTCGGAAATTATCCCCAATGCGAAATTGATTGCTGCCAGCTCAGCAACATATACGGAACAAGGTTCCTGAAGTTTCCGGAAGGCAGATGAGTATTCATTGTAAACACCGAAACCAGTGGATCCATCAATGCGCGACCCATCAGTGAAAATTCTTCTATTGCAATTGACATGTTGGTACTTTTCGATGAAAATATGGGGAGTTAAAATAGGTCGAAGTTGATCTGGAACTCCTTGAATAGCCTGTTTCATGGAGAGATCATAAGCAATGGAGGAACTGTGATAAGGAAAGCGTACACTAGGAGGGATATAGCATGGAAGACTTATATCAGATGACATATAGTTAATATAGATTCGTAAGAATCTAGACTGGGTTCTCAATTCGAGCATTTCTTCGAAGTTTTCAATCACAAGGTTGTTACTGATTCCACACTTGATCAGTATTCTAGATGAGAGCTCCCAGAAGCGGTTCTGTAAGGGTTTTACTCCTGCCAGAACCTCCAGGCTCATATTGTGCGTTGAATGCATACAGCCAAGGGCAATACGTAGACAACGATATTGAATGCGTTCCAATTTGTTGAGGTGGCTATCTCTTGCCGAGAGGAAGCAAAAAGAGCCATATTCGAGAACTGAGAGAATAGTTGTTTTGTAGAGTTTAATGAGGTCTTCCGGGTGAGCACCCCACCATGTCCCGGAAATTGATCTTAGAAAATTGATCCTTGGTTGACATTTCTGTTTTAAATACGCAAAGTGATTACTCCAAGTGCATTTTGAATCAAACATGACTCCAAGGTATTTAAAGGTCAAAGATTGGGTAATGTCTCTTCCCAACAGCTTGAGACGCAGTTGGGCTGGGAACCGCTTTCTAGTAAACACTACCAATTCGGTTTTATGCGGTGAAAACTCGATCCCCAAATTTCTGGCCCAGATGGACAGATTATCTAGGGAATTTTGCAATGGTCTTTGCAAGATTTCCGCACGTGGACCTCTAAAGGAGATCACAGCATCGTCTGCAAGTTGTCTTAGCGTGCATCTATTTTCCAAGCAGTTATCAATATCTTTAACATAAAAATTATAAAGCAAGGGACTTAAACATGAGCCTTGGGGTAAGCCCATGTAGCTAATTCTGGAAGTTGTCAGTTGACCCAGATTGAAGGTCATTTGTTTTTCTGACAGTAAATTATACAAAAAGTTGTTTAAAATTCCTGGTAATCCACTACTGTGCAGACTATCTGCAAGTATATCTATGGAAACTGAATCAAATGCGCCCTTAATATCCAGAAATACTGAAGCCAATTGCTCCTTGTGTGCAAAGGCCAGTTGTATATCAGATGAAAGCAACGCTAAACAATCGTTTGTTCCTTTGCTCTTTCGGAAACCAAATTGCGTATTTGATAGCAGGTTGTTTGATTCAACCCAACGGTCAAGTCTTGATAGGATCATTTTTTCTAACAATTTCCTTACGCATGATAGCATAGAGATCGGACGGTAAGAATTGTAATCAGACGCTGGTTTCCCAGGCTTTTGAATAGCTATTACTTTAACCTGCCTCCATGCGGGTGGAACTATATTTAATTCCATGAGAGTGTTATACAGGTTAAGTAATCGTCTTTTAGCGATATCGGGGAGATTTTTTAGAAGGTTGAATTTAATCATATCGCTTCCCGGAGCAGAGTTATTCGATGAAAGAAGTGCCATTGAAAATTCCAACATTGTGAATGGTTCGTCCAGAGAAGTGTGTACCCCCAATTTTGTTGTTTTGACGAGCCAACCATTTTTACCGAAACCAAATCCATTTCACGGAGTATTCTTCACTCCCATTGGAGGATGAGCGGTTTCGCATGTAGCGAGCCTTTCTCCAAAACGTTGTTATCGAGGTTTCTCTAGATAGTCCCTCTACAAACGAACGCCAGTAATTGCGTTTCTTTGCTTTGAGTAAGTTTTTAAGCCTTTTTTCAAGCTTGAGGTACTTATCAAAAAGCTCACATGTTTCATGTCTACGATAATCTTTAAACGCATCGGATTTCTCAAGATACAACTTAGTGCATTCATCATCCCATCCAGGGGTGGCGGGTCTTCTTTTGAGGGATGCACTTGGAACACGTCGTTTCTGAGCTTCTAATGCACTTTTGTACATCAGGTCGGAAAGGAAACGATACTCTTCTAATGGTGGAAGAGGATCGGTAGAATCAATACCAAGGGTTACCGCCGATGCAAAATGTTGCAAATCGATATGCCTCGTGAGGTCATAGGATTGACTGGTCTGTTTTGTGAAAACTATTTGTGATTGAGATAATAATTGGTAAGTGATCACTATCATGGGGATCATTGATTACCTTCCACAGACAATCTAATGATAGTGAGTTAGAGCACAAAGATATGTCAAGTCGACACTCCCTGGCAGGAGGTTTTGCTATTCGTGTCGCTTCCCCAGTGTTCAAGATGTTCAAGTTGAAATCGTCGCATAAGTCATAGAAAATACCCGCTCTGTTGTCATCGTATTGTTCGCCCCAAGCAGTACCGTGGGAGTTCAGATCGCCCAGAATAAGAACTGGAGATGGAAGTCATGTAATTGAACTCCAAAGTTGACGGCGGTTTATTGATGCCCTCGGAGGGACATAGACGGAAGCTATGCAAAGATCTTTATTCTTTACATTTATTTGGCAAGCGACGATTTCAATGCCTGAGATTATTGGGAGTGAGATTTTATAGAACGGGTAGCACTTTTTAATCCCCAGAAGTTCGCCACCATAGGACCACAATCTGCAGACACGTAAATACAAATGAAATTATTATCGTTTTATATTATAACATCCATTCACTACATTTTGTATGCTTTTTTATAAGTCATTTTCAGCTTCGCATTTATGCATCCTTGCCAGTTATAGCTCATCTAACTTACGTTATGTATTTGAAAAGATAGGAAGGTTTTTTTTTTATTTTTTTTTTTAGAATGGATCATATTCGAAAAATTCTACTTAAAAAAGCACTTTCCTTCTTCATCAGAAATATATATTAATTCAAAACCTAACAGTTTACAATCATTCATTTCCTATTTCACAGACATGAGGAATCATTTATGGGTGTACAAGAGCTATAGAAAAATTCAAATTCCTATTTTTTTATTTTTTTAGTTTTATTAAGATTCAGTTTTAGATTCATACTCATCTGAAATTTATTTCGCCTTATTATTAGCTGTCTTCAGTTTTTCCAATATTATTATGAAATTAATACACATCTAATTTTTATTTTCAGTAACATACCAGTAGATGTCATGTATATCTTGTACCTACGCTTATTATGTTCTCTGACTATTATTGTGAAAACAAATTCTAATCTTAGTAGATCTTATTTCAATAGAAACTGCAACAGTGGAAGTCTTTCGATGAGTGGATGATCAGATTAGTTACGGATATATGTATTCTACTATAGTTTACTGGCTTGCTGGTATTATTATTTTATATTTTAACGTCAGTTTATTATTTTATGTTATGATATTAAATGATGTGACATAATTACATTTAAATTCATTTCATTAAAATCGCTATTTCCGATGAGACTCACTACATAAATTATTGCAAGGAAACGGAACAGCACATCGAAATTTTAGGTTTACTATTCTATTGCTATATAATTTCAGATTATCCATGGATATTCCAAGTTTGATGAGATAATTTTAAATCTTTTTTTTTCTCGTAGCTACATTGTCTAAACTTTCAGGTCCACAACTGGAATTGTTATTTTCATTCTTATATTCATTCAGTATTGAGTATTGCGAATTGGGTTATTAAATTTGTTGGATCGTATCGTTGGAAGGAGATTCTTATGTTCCCGCGGGTTTCGCGTAAGTGTCTCTGCTTACGGGTCCGCCCCACCGTTTTTGGCCCTTCATACAGCGTTACTGTGAATGCAAACCGGTAACTCAATTTGATCTTGCTATTAAGTGGAGCTGCATACATGACAAGGTCTTAGAAGGGATGGTGGCTACCTTACATACATACATACATACATGTACAACATCGAGACCATGAAGCCTTACAACGCATGTACACGGTCGAGACATCGTAAATATCCACGATAATGTTGTAGAATATTATGATCAAAACTCAAGAATAGTTTGGAGTACCGTAGATATTCTGAGAATACTGCCATATGTCTAAAAAGGTGTAATGAAGTTTTTCTCACCCATACGTACGGTGGGGACATCGTAAACCGCCTTGTTGATCATGCGGAACACCAAGATTTGAACTCAAGGATAGTTTGGAGTACCTTAGGTATTCTAGAAACACTGAAATATGTCCATTACAGTATTATTTCAACCCAATAGTACGGTGGAGCCACCCTAAAAGGCCTTGTTGATCATGTTGAACATGAAGATCTGTATTCAAGGATAGTTTGGAGTATCCTAGGTGTTCTAGAAATACTGTAATATGTCTATTACAGTGTTATGATGTTCCGTCGAGCTTTTCCAATTAATAAATAAGCGAGGCATCGTAAATCTCTGATCGTGGGGAACATCAAGATCTTAACTCAATGATTGTTTGGAAGGTCTAGAACAACTTCTAAAAAACATTTGTTTGCAAATTTTATCCTTTATTGGTTTTTATCACTTGTTCAAGCATGTAGACCATAAATTATGTTGCAATACGGTGTAGAAAAAATGCGTATTCAATCGATTAAATCGACTAAATTTTCTCGACATCGATTACCTTGATCTGTAGTAAATAAACACAAGTTCCAAGTTAAGTATTTTAATTGAAAAATAAGCAGTGATTTTGCAATAAAACTTAGGCTTAGGTTTAGGTACAAGTTAGTTTCTATGTACCTGACTATGGCCTATTAGATTGTTTCACGTTGAAATTTTCATCAGTATGTGGCTGTATATTTTTCGAATGAAATATCAGATTTTCGAGACACCTGTATTAACTGAATAACAGTATTTTGATTTTTCTCTGTATTGATCGGGTATTGATGCTAGGATCAAAGACTACTAGAAAAATTCGTGTTAAATAATTTTTAATGAATTTTGATTAATTTTCTTAAAAAAAAGTCTTAATCATGTCTACAGCCAAAATAAAAAGCAAGATTGTGTTACAATTTCGCATGGTTTTGTTTCATTTCTCGCTGTGGATCGTAATTTGGAGAGAAAAGTACAACAATGGCTGTGGGCAAAAATGTAACACAGCAATTCGCTTTGAAAAATCAAATGTGTGCGTGAGGTTGTGCTGTGGTATTAGTTGATGAGTGAGATTGGAGTCCGAAAGTTAGATGGCTCACGAAAATAAAAAGTGCAAGGTTCGGAACCGAGATTCGGACCGTGGCCGTCACCGTGACGGTTCTCGATGGTAACTATTCCGCCACGTTAACAAGTTGAGAGAAATGGAATAGAAACCCTACAGTTGGTTCGCTTGGCGAGGCACTCAGCGGTACAGAAATGAAGCAAATGGATATATTTTCCACCAAGCTGTGCTCAACTTGTCGCTCACACAAACTTGCATGGCTTCGTTTATTTCATAAAACGCTTTGTCGATGATTAGTGAAATAGAATAGAATAGAACACTTGACGACGAAATTTTCCAACAGTGGCCAATAGCGTTGCGGCATTCTGTGGTATCGACTCACCCATATTGAAATGTTGGTGATGATTGAACAAACATCCTGCGGTTGCTTCGACTATCGAGACACTAATCGAGATAAATTAGATTCTAGTTATCTGTGCTGCCAGCCGCTTGCACACACTGGCATGGCTTTGTTTATACCACAAAACACATTGTGGGTCGAGATGGGCAAAAATTCCTGTTCTGAATCATGCGGATTTCTCAAGATTCGATTGCAAAAACTGTAATTGCATTTTTTGCCAGCTTTTCCACTTTCGGGTGTAGTTTTGCTTTTTTAAATCTAATTTTGAATAATTTGATCTATATATGTCCGATATTTTCAGCGATTTGATGCATTTTTGTTGAATATCGGTACATTCAGAAGTTTAGATTTTTTTTTGTTACTAGATAATTAGATCAAATTTGAAAAATCAAGCATAGCTTTTTGTGATTTAAAAACTTATAACAATTACAAGTAGATTTCAACTCACTAATATTCTAAAGAATTATGTTGTAATGAATGGTGTTGTAATGTTGTAATCCAAGACACTTCGGTTAACTTCATAACAGCACGGGGTTTTTGTTAAGAAGATCAGAACAATATTTTGCTCAAGTTTAGAATCGAACTAATAGAAATTACCTGATAATATTAAGATGATAGGTTTATAGAAGTATAACACTCTCACACCTGCAAGCACTTGGTATTTTCGATCGCCGGGTGCTTAGGACTATCTTTGGCGGCGTACAGGAGGATGGAGTGTGGCGGCGAAGATGGAACCACGAGCTCGCTGAACTCTACGGCGAACCCAGCATTCAGAAGGTCGCGAAGGCTGGAAGGATACGGTGGGCAGGGCATGTTGCGAGAATGCCGGACAAAAACGCTGCAAAAATGGTGTTCGCCTCGAATCCGGCCGGTACAAGAAGGCGTGGGGCACAGCGAGCACGATGGGCGGACCAGGTGCAACAGGATCTGGCGAGTGTGGGTCGTCAACGAGGTTGGAGAGAGGCAGCCATAGACCGAGTATATTGGCGAAATGTTGTAGATGAAGTCATATCGTAAATACGATGTATGGCTATTTAAATAAATAATAACATTCTCACGCCAAAGTCACGAGTTCAAATCGCACCCCCGGACAAGTTACGAAAATACCCAAAAAGGAATTTGAGTGACTACCACGGGAGATGAACCAGCCCAGAGCTAAAAATCTCGATAATCAAGGAACTAAAACAAAAAAAAAGGAGTATAACAACTATATTTGAAGCCAATTGCGTCTGAAAGAGATCATTCAATGAATTCGGAAAACACCTTCAAAAGCATTGCAAAACAAACATTGAAGAGTAATTCAATGTATGAGGAAAGCAACTTAATTATAGAGAGACTTTTAAAAGTGATTGAAATTTCGATGAATAGCGACATTCAATAAGAATTGTGGTATGAATAAAATTCCTTAGGTTTTCTTTAGAAATACAAGGCCAATAAAAAAAAACTTCAAGGAAAATGAACTTTAAATAAATGTTAGAGGGTTAATGTCATTTTTTTTAAAGAAATCAGGACAGTAAAGTTTTTTTTTTAAATTTTTCATGGCAAATCTAAGAAGGAAATTTCGACAAAAATATACGCAAATGTATAAAAGAAATGATTGCTGAGGAGAGCAACTTTTGAATTAAACTTCGATAATGATTTCTTTACTAGTAGTTCGTTATGCTCCAATGAACTTTCGAATGACAATTTTTGCATAAAATAAGTTATCAGCATATTTTTCAATCAAATTTGATACTAGAAAAAAAAAGTTCTACCTCCCAAGCAGCAACTTAAATAGGTCACCTTGATGGAATTCCAACAAATTTGCCGTTATCGGCTCCAATCCGATTTTTTTTTTGTAAATAATTTGATTTGAAACTAGGAAAATTTAAACTAATACTTCACTCTATCAAAACATTAAAAAAACGGAAATAGTTGTTCAAACTATCACTAGTAAACGCGAGCACATTCCTTTAAATTAAATTAAAAAAAGCTTATCTTTTGACAGATAGGCCTATTTCGCCTGAGACTAACAGACTTCTTTAGTGTCTAGAGCTCGCGTTTTTTTATTTTTTTATTTTTTTAAATGTGTAAGTTTAAATTCTCTTAGTTTTCCAATTACAATCGTTCCAGAAGAACGTTCGTGTAAGTGTGTTTTTTTTGTTTTAAAAAAATGCAGATATAATTCTACACAGAAAAAAGCTTTCCCGAAAATGAAAACGGACCGTGAACTAGTTCACGTTTTCAGGATTTTTCCCTTTATACGTTATTTAGTTCATGATTACGTGATTCAGTTCACGGTGTATTTTTGCTTGTTCTCGAATTCATGATTGCAGTTCACGGATCATTTTGAAACATTCTACATGTCCTTTGTAAAAATAAATTTAATATTTACAAAATAGTTGATGAATTATTCACATCACTAACCTTCTATCGTTGGTTACATTTTTACCCTGCCGAAACGCAGTGGTGTACAGTTGACGTTTTTTATACCCGGAAAGTTGATGTTGCACTCGATTTGCGCCCACGATGTCCTTCAGAACGTTATCTCTGTAAAATCGAAATCAAACAAAAACAATCGAAAAAAAAAAAAAGTTTAAAAATAGAAACACAGGAGTCATGCAATCCAGCACCACCCGTAAGAGTCTATAAATACATCCGTCCTTTATCAAACCGATCATCATCATCGTCATGTAATTCAATTTGACTTTTAATTGCCATCTGAGATAAGAGCGCGCGAGTGAAAGTGTATCGTAACACGTTTTACCCCACTGCACTGTGTGTGCATTGCTGCGGAGGCAGCCGGTGCGGAATCCAGCAATCCATGACTTCATGGTAGCGAGGGCAACTGCCAGTAAACGACATCGATGGTGGGTGATGGCAAGTAACTATGGAATGTTCCGGCTGCCGTCCGGTGCGTTAAATTGCTGCACCTTAGACGATGCACTGCGCACACAGTGGACAGGTCCGGTAAATGCGGATCGAGCTCGCATTTGACAACCAAAGCGCAGCGCGTGATTTCAAGTAGCCCGCGCAAACGGTCTCTTCCGCATTATCTGCACTGGCGCAATTAAACGGCAAACCGTCTTCCTCGATGGGCTGTGAGGAGTGGAAACATAAGGAGGGAAACCATCCACAAAAAGCGGTGTGCCTTCAGCGGCAGGCGGTTGTAATTTACCACAATAATTAATTTAACATGAGTAAACAACAGATTACGACTGGGGGTTTTTGAGTTCCAAATATTGTTCCGGTATGCCAGTGATCATCACTCACACACAGTAGGCAGCAGGCTATAAATGGTTACTGTTGGTTACGGCGTGGAAAATGGGGATCATTACAGATTAATGTCTTGAAAGTGTTACTTAACTAAGAAACAGATCAATTAAAAAATGTCGCATCAATGAATTTCTAATTATTGAACGTTGCCATGTTACTTAAACTCGAGGAAAGCGTTACGATGTATATTTTTGGAATGTAAACCGCCAACCCAGAAACCGAATAACGTAAGCACTTGCCGATCGCATCTTGTTACATACTCTTTAAAAGATGATCCGGAAGAGGAGGCTAAAGATGCCGATGATGACGATAGCGAAGACACTGTGCTCGCCGTGACGACGGTCGCAACCGATGGAGAAGGCGAAACAGTCGTTGGCGTAATCGATAATGGCGTATCGCGATAACTCGAACTGTGCTTATGCTGGTGATGATGATTGTTCACTGGTTGCTGTTGATCGTCGATGCTGTTGTAATTCACGGAACTTGTTGTCACTGGTGCAATACTTTTACCGGGTTCACTGATCGCCGGCTGCAAACCGATGGCACTTCCATTCAGAACCGAACTATTGGGAAGTGTGCTTTTCAACATAGGCTCAGAATCCGTCGCATTCTCATTAGGAGTTTCATACACTTCAATCGCTACTGTCAGTTTCACACTCAAACCCAACAAGAACACTATTACGGACACTATGGACTGCATTTTAACTGCCTAATAGAACTCAATACATTTTATTCTGAGGACAGACAACTTATTCAAAACTTTACACGATCCTTTGGCTTCAACTGTCACCATGCATTTAAGGGATCTTCTCATTGCATTCCAGGGTTTTATATCACAATTGTTTTATGTCACCGCCATTGCACAGTCCGTTTCGTCGGTGAACAAGAACAATAGTAGGCCAGGCGCAGCGCATTTGAAGTGCAGAAGCGCTCCTATTGACTGCTCTGTTTCTTGATGCATGCTAAGGCGGCAGAGGAAAAAAAACATGGTTTGCTTGATTAATATTTAGTTTTAATGACAAGCTCGACAATGTAAGAAGACTTTTAAAAGACAAGTATTGTTTTGACACCGTTTTTGTTTTGAGGTACTGCGGGTTGTTTAAATTCGTAAAACTAAAATACCGTGGCACAATTGCATTAAACAAATAACAGTAATATGTATGTCGAGGTCACATTAAAACCTTTATATATTTTGCCTGTTTTGACATCGGAACCCTTACATATAGTTTTTATGTTTCGGTATATGTATGTAAATTTTGACATATTAAAGTTTCTCGACCTTCAATAAATCATCTTAAAAATGGATCTAAAACACTTCTCGAAGAGCTGAAAGTAAGCTTATATTCAAAGAGCAATAACATTGAAAGAATGAAAAAAAAATCTTAGAGATTCCATTTAAGTCTTCAGAGCTTATTAAATCGACGAAGATTCCACATTTTGTTCTAATGCATGAAGGCGTTTGTAGTGGAATGTCTGTATAAAGATAAAAAAAGAAGGACTAATTGCTATTCTAAAGGGTGTACGGAATCAAATTGCGACACACACAAATATTCGCCAAAATTCGCCCGTTCTACCAATCATCTTTAACCTTTCAGGGAGTAAAATAAAACATGTTATGAATATTTTTCCATATTGCTTTTATTCAATTTCAATTCCATATCCAAATGCACGAACCTTCTTCTTTACACTACTCATAAGGTCCTGTACAACATTTGGACCAACTTTTTTTGCGTGGCAATCCATGTTTTCTTCATACCTTCCTCCGATCTTACTTCCTTAGGATGCTTCCGAAAGGCCTGCTTCATGATGGCCCAGTACTTTTGACTTTAATTGACCTCCTTAGCCTTGTACCACTCCAAAACCTCTTTCGAGTAATGGCACGAGGCTAAATCCAGCCAGAAAATCGTAGGACCATCGTGTGACCTCAGAAGAGGAAGTAGACGCTTTTGGAGGCATTCCTTTTGGTACACCTGCCCATTGACCGTTCCAGTTGTCACGAATGGGGTGCTCCGCTTTCCACACGAGCAAATTGCTTGCCAAATCATATATTTTTTGGCTTTGAACTTTGACATCTTCTGCTTTCTAACGTCCTCAGGGACATCGAATTTATGATGAGCAGTGAAAAGCTGGAGCCCCGGAAGCTGCCGGAAGTCTGCTTTTACATACGTCTCATCATCCATAACGAGGCAATGTGGTTTCGTCAACATCTGGGTGTAAAGCTTCCGTGCACGTGTTTTACCTTCCGTATTCTGCCGTTCATCGCGAATAGGCGCCTCTTGGACTTTGTACGTGAGTAGTCCTTCATGTTTTTTCGCATTTTGCTCGAAAATTTTGGTTAAATTCAGTTTCTTCGCCACATCTCCAACTGAACTGTTGGGCTTCCTCTTGAAAGCTTGAACTACCCGCTTGTGATCCTTAACACTATACGGAGATCCATTTTGCCACTTTTTTTTCCGATCGGTGATCAAACGTTCGTGTTACCGATTTAAAACACGAGACACCGTAGAATTTACCATTCCCAGCTTCCTGGGGATGACACGATGAGAAAGATCCGGATTTTCGAGGTACGTGCGCAAAATTTCTTTGCGCCGCTGCTGTTCTTCCGACTCTATCTTCGCAACGATTGCACATCTACTAGTGAAACTTACACAGCGTAAACAAATACACATTGAACTAATTCCACCCAAAATTTCAATAGAAAATACCCAACGGGTAAAAAGAAACGGCCACTTAAAAGTGGTGTAATTTGATTCCGTACAACCTTTATTCCATCTTCAAATTGTTCTTCTGTGCCACGCTCAAGCATTAGAACACTCCGGTACACAGTGGTCGGAAAAGCCTTTTTTCACGGCGAAATTAATAACTTCTAAAGGTTACGTTTCCAAGTCATGGTGTCTTCTACAAAGTTGTATTTAAAAAACATGTCCATCTTGTGGTGATCTTTTTGTAGTTCCAAACTTTGTGCTTTGTTGAAAAGTTAGTAACAGCGCCGCCCTAGCGTTAAAGTTTGGAACTACAAAAAGATCACCACAAGATGGACATGTTTTTTAAATACAACTTTGTAGAAGACACCATGACTCGGAAACGTAACCTTTAGAAGTTATTAATTTCGCCGTGAAAAAAGGCTTTTCCGACCACTGTGCGGTACTCAGTGCACAGTAGTGTCATTTAATTTGATAGGGGGGGGGGGGGGAGAGGTGGTGGGGAGGGGGTTTACTTGTATTCTGACTTGCTGTAGCTAATTTTCTTCCTTAGCCACAAAACATATTTACTCCTACGTAAAATATTGATTCCAGTTTACCACTTCTTGATACACTGAAATTGCAAGCAATACTTGTTTTCTGAAGTTCCATGGTAAAAATCTGCGGAAAAAAAAACTTAATTTTCCTCTACGGTGGTAAATTCCTAAAAAAAAAAAGACACGTGTTTTCCAAGCTTATATGGGATATATCAAGCACCATCGCATGTATAATACTCAAATTGAAACTGTTCATCAAACCCATTTACAGAAACAATTGTCTTTTTTCGGATTATTATTGGTTTTTAAAATATCAAATTAACCCATTTTTGGCTTCTGGCATTACCACTATACCGTCATAGGCGATATATTTAATTCCTTATGATATTTTAATGCGTTTATTCATTTATTTAAAGTTTTCAAGTAATGCATTGTTTCATTTTTAATTTATTATATTTCTTATTAATTATTAATTTAGTATTTATTTAATAATTTATTAATTCAATAATTAGTTTTATGATTAAAGCATTTTTATTTATATTACTGAACTTATTTATTTATTAATTTTTCTATTTAATAATATATTTATTTATTCTTTCTCTTATATATCAATTTATTTATTTAATTTATTTCTTCTTTTATTAAATAGTTTTTTTTTCATTTATTAAGAATTTAATCTTTTTAATTATTCATATATGAATTCTTACTTTATAAAATTATTTTTTTTAACTTTTTATTTTTATCATTTTATTAATTAATCAATAAGTTAATTCATTAGTTCATTTATTAGTTTATTAATAAATTAAGTTATAATTTTTTGTTTATTTTTCATCTGTTTATGTCGTTTATAACATTTATTTATCAATTTAATTATTTCTTAAATATATTGTTTTTTATATGTATATATTCTTAAATTTACTAATTTATTTATTAAATTACATAGTAATTATTAAATTTATTATTTATTTAAAAACTTTATATGACAAAACGATAAACTTATTTATTTTTGTATTAATTAATTTACTTATTCATGTTATTCATAGTTCCATTAACTGATAAATAAAGCAATGAAATATATATTCATCAAATATTTATTAATATATATATATAAATGAAATAGTACATCAAATAGTGAATTATACTAAAAATTAATTCATTTCTTAAACAAAGAGGGGAAGAAAGATTCAAACATTGAATTACCACCCTTACCACTTTCACGTCAACTAGAAGCACCAACACAAGGAATAACATTTCCCTTGCATAATGGCGAAGCTATAGTTTTCGTTGGGGTGCTGAGAGTTTAGAGAAACTTACATATGAATCTTTGTTCCCCTCTTTGTTTTCAAAATCAGATACGTCGTTTTGAATAAGTTGTCGAGATTTATTTATTTTCCATTCAGTTCATCTTTCAATTTTTCTAAATTTAAATATTTATTTGTTTGATTGCTTATTGATGAGTTTGTTAATATAATTGCAAATAGTTTATTCGTCGTTTTCTATTATTAAAATACTTAATATTTTATAAACCTCTTTATCTTATTTCTTTTTTTTAACTTTTCTTTTACATTGAATGATCTTTTTAAATATTTGTTAAAATTATTTGTTTTTTTTATTAATAAAGTTATTTATTTATCAATTGATTAATTTTCGCATTATCTTATATATTTATTTGTTAATTTAGTTAATAATTTGCTTGTTTATCATTTTTTCTATACATTCGTTGATGTATTATTCCTCTGTTTATTTATTTGTGTATATGTTCGATGAATAATTGCATACTTAAGTATTGATTTATTTATTTTGTAAATATTTACCATTGATTTATTTTTGTATTCATTTGTTTATTTATTAAATTAGTTATAATTTTTATATTTCGATTATTCTCTCTGTTTATTGATTATTTTGTATTGATTTTTGTTTTCTTTTTTGAATTTATTCAAATATATGTTATTTATATGTATTTACCTTTATATGTAGATGTATTTTTCGTTTATTTATTCATTTATTTCAATTTATTGATTTTTAACTCAAAACTTTTTTACATATTGTTATAATTATTTTGTCAATATATTTTTACTCGCCATTCTATTTATATGTTTGAATTTTCAATTGAGAAATTCATTAATTACATCTATTTTTATTAATGAATATTTTTCTTAAATTAATCTGTCTTCAAATTGACAATTTTTATCATTTGTCATTTGTCATCATCATACAATTTATCATTTGTCAATTCATTGATTCACTTTTGAATTTATAAATAAATTTCAATTAATCCTTGTTTATTTGTTTATTCGCTTTTTGGTTAGATTTATTTACTTATTATCTAGTTGATTGATTAGCTTTTCCATTTAATCAATTAAATGTTTTGTCCCTTATATATTAGTTCAGTATTATATTAAGTCATTCGTTTTTTATTTTTATTCATTGATCCATTTATTTGATTATTGATTGTTCCATATTTATTTTGAAATTTTATACATCTGTGTTCATTAATTTATTTATTTATAAATTTATCGATTGCCTAATTTTACTTTTATTTCCTCGTTTTTGCATTTAATTTATTATATTTCTATTTTTTATAAATAATTTTATGCATATATTTTTATAACTTTGTTTTTTCTTAATTAAATTCTTAATCAAATTAATATTGATATTTTTTTTTCAAATATGTTTTTTAATTATGTGTAGACTCTTTTTAATGTTTGTTTTATGTACTTATGAATTTTTCATGTATATATATGTAATTTAACCTATTTTTATAAGAATATTGTATGATTGATTATCTTAATAATTATTCATTATATAATATCATTATTTAATACTTATTCCTTACCAATTTGTCCGTTTACTCATTTCCCTGCCCTTCGGTTCCGAAAGGGGTATGGGTGCGTTCTGTCGAGTTGGTCGCGGCAGATTTCATGTGTGAGTGGGCTGCCACATCAACGTTCAAAAGTGCCTGAACCAAATGGACAGCTTGTAATGATCACTTGAAGATGCGATGGGGGATCATTGCCCTGATGTTCCAGAATGTAGCACGCCATGGGATGTTTCTTGTCTTCTATATCTAAACGTGAGGGAGTTGATTCAACAAGTGGAAATTAATCGGAAATGATCTCTCATACGCATCCGTTGAACCATTCTGAACGGCCGTTGTGAGAATATCACCATGAAAATCTCACATGCGCATGGAATGTTGCCGGTTTTAATGCTTCCTCTCTTCCTGTTCTCTTCC
>JAHHFK020000322.1:115000-550838 GCA_024533555.2 Aedes koreicus | reverse complement strand
TCATGCAGGCTTGCATGTTTGCTGTTGCGTCGCCGGTGTCATCGTCATCGGCGTAGTTATTGCTGTTGCTGTTGTTGTTGTTGTTGTTAATGGTGGCGGTGGTGGTGATGATAGATGGAATAATGATGATGCACCGATGTATCGATTGGTGTTGAGAGGTATTGTTGTGGATATCCTGGGAGGTTCGATCTTAACTTGCTTATATGGACAAATTTGACAAAAAAAACTGACCATTTAGCAAGGGATATGCAGCTGCGGAGCAAAAACCAAAGTGTTCGTGACGAATAAGACGATGGACTCAAATCTGTACAAGGAAGAATGCCTAAAAAACCGCGTACTACCTTTCATTAAAGCCCATAAAGGTCCCGTGAAGTTTTGGCCAGATTTGGCGAGTTGCCACTACAGCCGGGAAGTCATCCAGTGGTACCGCGATAATGACGTAGATTTCATCGATAAAAACATAAATCCACCCAACTGCCCGCAGTTCCGGCCCATCGAGAGATTTTGGGCAATCATGAAGCGGAAGCTTAAGAAAATTGGAAACGCCATAAACGGCTCGGGACGCGACTCAGATGACCAAAATGGTGAACAAATGTGCCAAGAAAGTTGACTCCGGAGGTGTGCATCGTTTGATGGGAGGAATAAAGAAGAAAGTGCAAATTTTCATTAGAAACGAAGAGAAATGATTTGAATTGATATTTTTTCCTTAAAAAATTACTTTTATTTTGAAGAATTCAACTTATTTGTACGTCAATCGATTACCGAGATACAGATGATTTTATTATTCCGGATTCTAAATGGACAAAGCTTAAGGTACGATTGCCAGCCATGATGCGCTTTTATATCTCTCTGTTGGTGTCTTTATCGGCGGTCACAAATGAACCCAGATACACGAATTCGTCCACCACCTCGATTTCATCACTATCTAAATCTGAACTCGTGGTGGAAGGCTAACATTATGTTCTCGCGAGCCTCTTCCCCTCATGTATTTTGTTTTTAACGCATTAATGACAAGCCTACTCCTACTAGCTTCAGCCTGAAATCTTATTTAGTTTTTCTCCATCATCTCAAATTTACGTACTAGGATATCAACATCGTCGATGTAGCCAAAAAGTTGAGAAGTCTTTCTGAAGATCGCACCTCTCGTTTCTATCTCCGTTCTTCGAATCACACCACTCAATGCAATGTTAAATAGCAAACACGATAATCCGTCACCTTGCCATAACCCTCTCCGAGATTCGAAGGGACTTGAGAGTGACCCTAAAACTCGAACGGCACACGTCACACGATTCATCATTCCTTTAATCAACCGCGTCATTTTTTCTGGAAATCCATATTTGTGCATAATCTTCCTTCTGCTAAATGAGCTACTTTAGCCATCAATTACCCGCTGTTGAAACTTCTGGTTACTTGGGCTGTTTTCAAATTTCATTTTTGAATATGAAAATCCGCTGATCAGAAACATGTCGTAAGAAGCTCTACATATTAACACGTTGCTGCATTTATTTGTTGACATTCATTGACAGTCGTGGAATTGCAGTTAGAACACTATCTCGAGATCCAGTAACGCACTCCATAACGAATTCTAATAAAATTTATAAAGAAAAAAAACCCAACGTCATTTCATCAGTATCCGCTTGAATGTTCAACCTAATCCACACGTAGAACATTGAAGCCGTTATCGCCAGCAACAGATCTGGAATTGAAAAACTTTTCCTATGATCTAAAAAAATGTTTCAGGCAAATAAGCACAGGAAGAATCTGCAATAGCCGACTTCGATTTTTTTGTTTTCATCTTCTCACTTCCTCTTCGTTAATTTGGTTCGGGTTCCCGCACGTGCTCCGCGTACCTTGGCAATTTCTTGAATCATGCGAAAACTTGGTCGATTCCAGGCAGCTTTAAGCTATCAACTTCAGTGGAATGTGACAGATTGGCAGAATTAAAATCACAAACCCTCGAAATCTCCGAAAACAAAACGAAACCCGGCAAGGCTTTTTAAAGCTTCGTTTTCCGTCAAATTCCTCAGTGTCTGTTTCCTATTACCGACCACCCCCGCGTTTCATCGGATTTGATTGACATCAACGTGACGGCCATCATAATCCGACACAAGGACTCGCTTTCCGGTAGCAAGAGTGGTCGTGGGTTGGGGGTTTTTCTGCTCCAATTTCACAAAGGTCCTCTTCTTCCATACAATGCCAACGAGGATGACGACGACGACGTTGATCGATCTGATCAATCCGATTGTTGAGTCAGCCAGGCCGATAAGTGACACAAAGCCAGATGAAACGGGAGCCCGGGAGTGAAGAGACTCAATGAAATCCAATAAAATCAAAAAAAAAATCGCTGTCGGAAAAACAAAGGCGGAACAAAATCAAACAATTGGCTTATCACGAAACGAGCGTGATTGCCTGTGAGGAGCCACCAATCGGGTCAGGGTGAGAAGCTTGTTAAAGTGGTGTTTTCTTCATTTTCCGCCGTGATTTGAGGAAGACATGGCCATGATGAATCGAGGAAGGTAATTAGTCACAGCGCTTAGATTTCATTCCCAAATAGATAATAATGGCTAAAATTCAAGCACATCGTTCAACAAGCACACTTTATTTGACACTGCATCCCTTATGAGAATCGGCGTAAATCTAGGTATTTTACTGGCTTCAATTTAGTATCCCAACCTACTCCTACCAACCAAGTGAGTTGATTAGTTCTCAAGCTATTTATTCTGCCTGATACTTTCTTACGACAAGCTGCTGTAATACCCGTCGGAGAATGCCAATCTCATATATTTCAATGCATACACATATCCCGTACAATGTCGGGGAGACTTTCGGACCCAAACAGCCCAGCCTCCTGCACCTCCGCTAACCTGGGACCAACCATAAGAAACATGATTGTGGCCGCCTCCCAAAACCTCGGATGTTTATCTGTTTGCTTGCAAAACAATCAAAATTCATCGCCTCCAGAAAGAAAAATATTGGCAAAATCCGAAATGAGGCTGGTGTTTCTGTCTCCATATTGAACGGGGAGTTGTCCTGGATAGGTACGTTGGGACAAGATTAAAGTGACTGAGCGGTGGCTTTCTTTTCTCGCATTTGTAATTCCTTATCAGAGAATGTAGTAATTTTCGCTTCCCCCATAAACACCCAGAATTGGGGACGAACAAGCAAGGGAACGAGTTCAACAAAAACGAAGCGGAAGCAGCAGTTTATATGTAAATGATTCCACCGCCGTGGCACGATAAGATTAGAGCTGTGCATTGGTTTGTGAAGGTGCATATAAGGCACCCAGTAAGAGTGAGGACATTTTTTCCGCACTTGCATCTCATTATCAACACCTGGAGGTAGAAAAGTGCATTTTGCAGGTTGAATTTTGTAGGATTCATAATTTTGAACGAACATTTAAAATAGTGGATTGTGCCTTTTCGATGATTATAGTTAGTGTTTTGCTGTAGTTCGGGGATATGGTTTACAAATTTAATCGATCAAAACATGGTTATTCTGCATGAGAATAGAAATCTCGAACCTTGCGCTTCACTCCAGCCATAATGCTATGTCCATTTAGAATCTGGAATAATAAAATCATCTATATCTCAGTAACGGATTGACGTACAAATAAGTTTAATACATCAAAACAAAGGCCATTCACTGTACTTTGAGGGAAAAACATCAATACAAATTATTTCTCTTCGTTTTATATGAAAATTTGCATTCTTTATTCCTCCCATCAAACGCTGCACACCTCCTCCGGGCTTCAAATGGTGAGTTGACAACTTCGAAGGAGGGTGCGACCGACCTCTCGTCCTCACAAGTTCCTACCTCACGCCTCCACGAGTCATATGATCACAAAAGACTGCCAGCTGAAACATGGAGACGCTGGTTGGCGTAGCCTGGGCAATGTTGTCAATCTGACAATAGCGAAGTGAGGGGGTGCGACCGAAGATCTTATACCTTTAAATCATATTGTATATTTTCTTTTCTCATTTTATTAATAATTTCAGCACGCTTTGGAATCATCTTTGCATTCTAAAACTATGTAAGAGCCTGGAGCAACATGCCAGGCATCAAAGGCGGAATTTGTATCTCAGCATTTCAGCATACCATTTATTTAAAATTGCACATCTGAACTTCAACTATTATATTCATAAAAGGCTGGCATGTGCTTATACGTAATGTAGGATTATATTTTAATGTTGTGTTTGTGGTATTATGGTAAGATAAGCCATTTCTTTCAGAAATTATCCCACCGGACTCTTCGTTCACTCTATCTTTGAAATGTTGCTAGAACAGTATAAAAAAAAAATATTACAAATATTACAATGTTTTATAAAATAATATCTTTTATTGAAATTTTATCTTTTATATTTCGAATGATCTATTCTGTTTTCAGCTTTCCCAGGACTAGTAGGATATTGATACATATCTAACTTTTATTTATTTTTCAGTAACAATCCATTCAAGTTTGAAATTTGAATAAATTAGCATTTTTGTCTATAATGGTATCTTAATTTGTTGTGTACAAAATATATTATATATTAAATAACATATAACGGGGAAAGGGAGGGACCATCAGGGCACCCAAGTAAAACGATTTGGATAGGGAGCATGGGACTGCCTCCTCCCTATTGTTAACATTTCGTGGAACGAGGGCGGGCTCTTCGACCCCATCTATTGGGTTTATTCTGTCAATCGAGGGCTCGATTCTAGTGCTGTGAGTGTGAACTTGCTTTTGGAAGGAGATTCTCTTCCCTATATTCGCGGGTTTCGCGTAAGTGTCTCTGCTTACGGGCCCGCCCAAACGTTTTTGGCCCTTCATACAGGAGCTTGATGATCACAAACAATAATAGAATCCTGATCAAATCGTTTTTCAGATTATTCCACTGCTATGGAAAGTTTCCTTGCTGCAATAGATGGTAGTATTACATCATCATCATCATACATGTCAAAAACCTTACCAGCATAATTTGGCAGATCCGGCAACAACCAGCGCAGCGATATGGATGGTGATCAACATCGGAAACCAGGTGCTGACAAAGCAGGATTGATCACCTCATCGGTTAGGAGTAGGGTTGAAACATTTGCGTAAATTAGTCTTTAGTGAACCGTAGTTGTAGTCAGATCTTTTTTTTTTTAAAGAACTCCCAGTACCCGAGAAGTTAACTTTTGAAGCTCAGAAATATTAGGAGGATCTATAGGTTTTGATGTTAACATAAGGACTGCATCGTTAATTATTATATGAGTACACCTTTGAGGCTCTGTATGAAAAAGACTATGACTTATTTTGACAGCTGTTTAGTGTCAATGTGTTGCTTGCCTTGTAAACAAACGAAAACCTTCAATAAAAGTTAAAGTTTTACTTCAAGCGGAACAGTGCGAGGTCGTACGGAAGAAAAGCGAAAATCGATTGTGCCAAGTACTGCACTGAAAAGGGATTGTCGCTAAGAAAATTTGCAAAAGAAGAAGGTGTTAGTGTCTGTGCAGTCCAAAACGCGATCAACCGGTTTGTTATGCACAACACATTGCAGGACTTACCCGGCCGTGGTAGCAAAACAGGTGCGTCAAACCCAAATTTGGACAAACAAATTTGAAAAGTTTTTGAAGGAAAAAAGGAGGTATCCAAGAAGTGTGGAATGACGATTGGTCCAACGGCCAAAGGAGCAAAATTCCCTGAAGACGTACCGGAAACAAAAATGTCCGAAAAGCAGCCCAATTGAGGCAGATTCCGTGAAAACTCAGGCTCGGAAGCTGTACGACGACGTTTTGAGCAAAAATGACATGTGCATTATCGAGGATGACGAGACGTACGTCAAATTGGACTACAGGGCACTTCCAGGGACACTGTTTTACACCGTAAAGCGTGGAACGGATGCAAATTCGGAGGAATCGATTTTTTGCGAAAAATGTGGAAAAAAATGTGTTGGTTTGGCAAGCAATTTGCCAGTGCGGTATGAAATCGACACCTTTTCACTACCGCAAATATGAACGCCGAAATGTACCGGAAGGAATGCCTGCAGAAACAAATTCTGCCACTAATCCGAAAACACAAAGGTTCGCCACTGTTTTGGCCTGATTTGGCATCCTGCCACTATGTGTGTGCCGCCTTGGACTGGTATGAAAAGAACAATGTCCAATTTGTGGAAAAGGCTCATCCTCCAAATTGTCCGCAAATAAGGCCCATTGAGAAATTTTGGGCTTTGATGAAAGGAAAGCTGCGGAAGAAGGCTATAAGAGGAGATGACATAATCAAATTTAAAAAAGACTGGGTAAACGTAAGCAAAACCACGGAACGGTTGTGTTTTATAGTTTTTACCCCTAGAACTACAATCGCCGTGTATTTTTTGCCTGAAAAGGGGCGTAACTTACGTGAAAAAGTCTGGAAAATTGAATGGTACTAGTTTCGTGCTGTGTCGAGGTCGAGGAATAGTTCGAGTAATTCATTATTAAAGCCTAAGAGTCAATTTGAAACAATGACTTTAAACGTTGTATTTTCTAGAAGAATCTCGCGAATTGACAGCTGTATCTGATAAAGGAATGTTTGTTCCTTTATTGGATACTGCTGTATTGTAGGATTCTCGTTATTTGTGAGAAAACGAACGTTAAAAGTCATTATTTACAATGGGTTTTCAGGCCCTAACCAAGAATTACTCTAGACATGTTCATCATTCATCAGTCATACACATGTAATGAGTATTTGGTGTTAATTTTTAATGAACATAACTTGGCTTTTGTGTCATAATTTCGTCAGTGCTAAGGTCAAGGAAGAAATATGTTAAAGCTATTATTATGTATAACTAAAAGTATATGACAGAACTTTCTAGGAATTTCCTCATATTTGAAATTATCTTATTATCTATAACTTGGTATATCTCTTGACTCTTCCGTGTATGGCCAAAATTTGCCAGATTTTCAATTTGTGTCTTGGCAGGTGTTTTTTTAAACGAATGTCCCAAGCGCCATGTGTTGGTTATCTGTGTAATTACAGCTGATCTGGCAATAACAGAGTAACAACCTCGTGCGGTCTACATGCTCACGCTCAAAACTTCACAAAAAAGATTAAATTAAATCAGTTTGCAAGGTTTTTTTTTTAATTATTATCGGTAACTAGCTGAGCCCGGTGCGAGCCTTGCTACGCTTGCAACTAAATACAAGAAAATTTAATGCAAAATAAAACGAAAAGGTGTTTTTAATTTAACCCTCGGATCGTTAGTTCTTACCATGTTTTTCTTTCTGTGAAGAAACATTTCAAAGATAAAACATTTATCTTCAAACTAGTCCGTATCTTGTCAGTTTGAACGTAATTTTCTCACCTTAGATTAACTTAATCTCACCTTAGATTAAGTTAATCTCACCTTTGATTAACTTCTTGTGCATATTGTAGCACTGAGAGAAACTCAAAGATCCCCCATTATTGACTAAAAAGGGGTTCAAACTTCTATCAGAACAAGCAGCCTCTCCGAGAAATACACAGTTTGGGTTTTAGTTGCCTGGATAACTCTCATGATTGGTTAAAATTTTTGTTTGACTTCTACGACAGACCCCCAGAGAGGGGAGAGGTCTCGAACCACCATAGAAAAAAATCTACCTCCAAAACCTCCACATGCCCAATTTGATTCCATTTGCTTGATTAGTTCTTGAAATATGCAGAACTTTATGTTTCATTTGTATGATAGCTATCCGTTCCAGATAAAGGAGGGGTCTCAAACCATCATAAAAAAAACATCTTACCTTCAAAACCCTCCACAAGCCAAATTTGGTTCCATTTGCTAGATTAGTTGTCGAGTTAAACAGAAATTTGTATTTCATTTGAAGCCTCCCCCCATCCCTTCAGACGGGGGAAGAGTCTCGAACCATCATTTGAACCTTCCAAAAACCCCGGCATACTAATGTTCATAAGAGTAGGGATAATTCTCCTGTTTGGTTTAAATGTGTATTTCATTTGAATGAGAACTCCTCCTTCCAGAGGGAGGCGGGGTCTCAAACCACCATAGAAACCTTTCTTGCCTCCAAAATCCCCACATGCTAAATTTGGTTTTCTTTGCATTGATTAGTTCTCGTGTTATGCAGAAATTTGTGTTTCATTTGTTTGGGTGCCCCCCCCCCCCCTTCCAGACGGGGTGGAGTCTCAAACCATCATAAGAACCTTCTCCGGCCCCAAAAACTCATGCATACAAATTTGTTTTTACAGTAGGGATAATTCTCATGTTTAAATTTGTGTTTCATTTGTATGAGACCCTCCCAAACTCTCAACGAGGGTCGAACCACCGTAGAAACATTTCATGCTACAAAATCCCCACATGCCAAATATGATTCGATTTGCTTGATTAGCTCTCTAGTTATGCTGAAATTTCAGTTTCATTTGTATAAAAGCCCCCCCCCCCTCTAGGAGAGGGGAGGGGTCTCGAACCAACATAGGAACATTTTTTGCTTCCAGAAAACCCCACATGCCGAAGTTGGTTCCATTTGCTAGATTAGTTCTTGAGTTATGCAGAAACTTCTGTTTTTTTTTTAGTGGAGTCTCCCCTTCCTGGACAGGGAGGGGTCTCAAACTACCATAGAAACATTTCTTGCCTCCAAAAACTCCCACATGCTACATTTGGTTTCCTTTGCTTGATTAATTCTCGAGTTATGCAGAAATTTGTGTTTGATTTGTTTCGGAGCCCCCCTTTCTATAGCAGGGAGGGGTCTCTTACTATCATAAAAACCTTTCCCGGCCCCAAAAATACAAAATTTCACGCCGATCGGTTCAGTAGTTTTCGAGTCTATAAGGTTCAGACAAACACACAGACAGACAGAAATTCATTTTTATATACACCGTGTCCAATATATTCTCATACACTTTTTCCTTGCATTGGTGTCGTGCAACTACTCAACATGCTTCACGTATGTGTTGGTGTAGTTTTGTACTATGTTTAAACAAGTGCTTTTAGGCTATGTCCGATTGTTTTCATTCGGTGTTTATCTTTTACCAGCGATGAAGGAGTTTCGTGCTGTGGTGATAAAAAAGGTTTTGAAAGGTGAGCGCCCGGGCGCTATTTTCAGAAATTTGAAAAACCTCGGAGTAAAGCGAGATTTTTGCGGACTGCACGAGTTGTTAAAGTGGTCAGGGAACGAATTAGACGAAAATCAACACGCTCTGTACATAAAATGGCCGCAGATCTGCATGTTTCGAGATCGTCAATGCACAATATACTGCAAAATGACCTCGGATTCCAAGCTTTCAAGAAACGTTAGGTTCACGGAGTTTCGGAACATTTCCAAGCAGAAACGACTCGAAAGAGCAAGTCTGCTTTTGTCGCGGCACGGTGGGGAAGAATTTATCAATTTCCGACGAAAAGTTATTCGTCTTGCAACAATCCCACAATGTCCAGAACGACAGATTGTGGGCTCTCTCTTCGAGAACTGTTCCAGAGAGTGATAGGAATATTCCACGGTTTCAAAGTGCTGCGTCATTGATGGTTTGGGGAGGAATTTGCAAGCGAGGCAAATTACCACTGGTTTTCATCGAAAAAGGCGTTAAAGTGAATGCCGTATATTATAAAACGGAAGTTTTGGAGAAAGTTGTCAAGCCATATGTACAAGAGGTGTTTGGAGAGGATCACTATGTGTTTCAGCAGGACGGAGCGCCATCGCATACTGCAAATCTCGTTCAGGGCTGGTGCCGAGAAAATGTGTCCGACTTTTTGGACAAGAATGAATGGCCTCCCAGTTCACCAGATCTGAATCCCTTGGATTATTTCGTATGGTCATACATGTTGGCGAAAGTAAATGACCACAGGGCGTCTAATATGAACCAATTCAAAACCGTAATCAAACGAATTTGGGACGAAATGCCGATGGAAGTCGTGCGTGCCGCCTGTGACGGTTTCGAAAAACGTCTGGAGCTGGTCAAGAAGTTTAAAGGCGGTGTTATTCCAAAACATATGCTGTAGTTGATCAGTATTATATTGCAATATATTGGGTATAGTTATCAATAAAATCTGGATTATCGATTTGAGATAAATAGAGTTTTATTTTGTATGAGAATATATTGGACACGGTGTATAATAGCGCATATGTGTACAACGTGGAGGCAATATACAGTACCGGTCATAAGTACGGACTCGCTTGGAAAAGTATTGCAACACTCAGTTGAATATTGCATCACCCCCCAAAATGTTTAGCATCACCTTAATACAGGTACATCCATGATACTATATGTCGGTACTCTGATTATCTGTAGAGGTGTGGTCTGCAGCAAAGTTTTTCAGGAGATTAAGGGCTTCCGGAAGGTGGGCCGTTTAGTTCGGAATTCCACCGCTACGTCGCGTTAGTGAGCATGCAAAATTGAACACAAAATTGACAGTTTGGTTTGGAATTCCACCGCTACATGGCGCTGGTGATTATACGAATTTGAGCATTTTCAACTTGTTCTATCTCGTGATTCTGATAAGATAGATAGTTCTAGTCTTCGGCAAAGTTGTTCAGAAGTACACGGTGTTCAATAAGTTCGAATACAAGTTTTCATCATTGCGTAGGTATGCGCCATGTACATATTCTGCATTGGTATTGGTGTCAGCTTTAGCTTCATTCATACGCTACCGAATGTGCGCGGTGTTGACATTCTGTTAGTTGTTGTTTGTTTGTTACGCGCGATGAAAGAGTATCGGGACTTCGTAATTAAGCGTTTTTTGAACGGTGAGCGACCCGGCGATATATTCCGGCTGCTGAAATCGCATGGGGTCAAGCGGAACTTTGTCTACACGACCATCAGGCGATACCGGGAGACGTCCTCGACCAATGACCGTGCGAGATCCGGTCGGCCGCGTTCAGCGAGGACGCCACGGGTCATCAAGATCGTGAGGGAGCGAATTCGGCGCAAAAAGAACCACTCAATCCGGAAAACGGCTGCAGATCTCAACGTTTCCATTGGAACCGCTCACACCATACTCACCAAGGACCTTGGTTTCAGGCCTTACAAAAAACGTAAGGTCCATGGCGTTTCGGAGGCTACCAGCAAAAATCAGTTGGATCGAGCTAAGAGGATCCTCTCTCGGCACGCTGGTCAGGAGTTTGTTTTTTCGGACGAGAAACTGTTCGTGCTGCAGCAGCCGCACAATGTGCAAAATGACCGGGTGTGGGCGCCATCGAGGGACAGCATTCCTGAATCCAATATAAACATCCCTCGGTTCCAAAGTGCCGCGTCGGTGATGGTTTGGGGGGCAGTATGCAAACGTGGTAAGCTACCCTTGGTGTTTATTGAAAAAAACGTCAAAATCAACGCGGCGTACTACAAAACTGAGGTTTTGGAAAAGGTTGTTGCCCCCAGTCTCCGAAGCCTCTACGGCGATGAGCACTACGTGTTCCAGCAGGACGGTGCACCAGCCCATACGGCAAATGTGGTTCAAGCCTGGTGTCGGGACAATTTAACCGACTTTCTGGACAAAACTTTGTGGCCTCCCAGCTCCCCGGACTTGAATCCTCTCGACTTTTTTGTTTGGTCCTATATGATGGCGAAGCTGAACGAATACAAGGTCAGCACTTTGGATCATTTCAAGACGGTAATTCTCAAAATCTGGGACGAAATGCCCATGCAGTCCGTGCGTGCCGCCTGCGACGCGTTCGAGAAACGTTTGAAGCTCGTTAAGGAGTACAAAGGGGGGGTCATTCCAAGAGAAATGTTGTAAACGTTCCTTGTAAACATAGCTTTCAATAACATAAATCCAAAAAATAAAAAAACATGTTTTCATTTTTTTAACAAATTTTGAAAGTGTATCCGAACTTATTGAACACCGTGTAAAGAGCATTCGAAAGGTGAATCGTTCTGTTCAAAATTCCACCGCTTTGAACATTATGAAAACATTATCAAAGCATGTGAAGTAAACAAAAATGTATGCAGGTCTAGAGTGCCGCAGTGTCTGTTTTTCACACTTGTGTTTGCACAGCGACGACAAGGGAGAGTGCAATCGTTAATGCCCAAAGAGACGAGAGCAAATTCTAGATGAGATGTGCGGCTTTGAGCGCACGGCAAAACAAGGGTGCACGGAAGTACAGACTGCACTTTCACGTCTCTTTGAAATTTAATGTGTCTCGTAGCAGCCTGTGCTGCACTCAAAGAGATTTGAGTCGCACCTTATCCCTGGTAGGCACTCCCATAAGTGTGTATGGTTCTAGGGGCGCATTTTTCCCATGTTCCGGTCTAGCTTATCTCAAAGCAGTTCGATTGGATTTAAATCCGGTGATTGAGCCGGCCAATTCATGTCAGCTAACGTTCCGTTTTGGTCAAAGTCTTGAACGAACCCTGACTAAAATATGCAGTGAGTCATCCTTGAATCACTTGAATATGAATTAAGCCAACCTTGAATCACTTGAATATGAGGTGAACTAGACCTGAACCACTTAACTATGAAGTGAACCAGACTTCGAATGTGTTGTTATTCAGTCCTGAATTACTTGAATTTGAAGTGAGTCCGTCCTGAATTACTTGAATATGAATAAAATCAGGCCCGAATCGTTTGAATGTGAAGTAAATCAAGCCTGAATCAATTGAATATGAAGTGAGTCAGCCTTGAATCACTTGAATATGCAGTGAGTCAGCCTTGAATCACTTTAAGATGAAGTGAATCAGCCTTGAATGACATGAATATGAAATTAAAAAGACCATAACCACATGAATATGAAGTGAACCAGACTTCAATCACTTGAATTTCTGAAGAATCACTCCTAAATCACTTGAGAGTCCTGCATCACTTGATTATGAAGTTTATCTGACCTGAATCACTTAAATATGAAGTAAAACACTTGAATATGAAGTAAATCAGGCCTGAATAACTTGTACATGAAGTGATTTAGCCTTCAATGACATGAATATGAAATGAATAAGACCTTAATCACATTAATATAAAGTAAACCAGACCTAAACCACTAGAATTTGTGGCGAGTCAGTCCTAAATCACTGAATTTGAGATGAGTCAGTTCTGCATCACTTGAAGATGAAGTGGATCTAACTTGAATCACTTAAAAATTATTTGATTCAGGACTGAATCGCTTAAATATGAAATAAATCAGCCTTGAATCACATGAACATGAAATTAATAAGACCCTTATCACATTAATATGAAGTAAATTAGACCTGTATTACTCGAATGTATTGTGATTCAGTCCTGAATTACCTGTATTTGAGGTGAGTCCTTTCTGAATAACTTGAATGTGAATAAAATAAGGCCCGAATCACTTGAATGTGTGCTGAGTCTTTCCTAAATCACTTGCATTTGAGGTAAGTCAGTTCTGCATCACTTGAATATAGAGTTAACTAGACCTTAATCACTTGAATTTGAAGTAAACAAGACCTTAATCACCTAAATGTGTTGTGAGTCAGTCCTAAATAACTTGAATTTGAGGTGAATTAATCCTGAATCACTTGAAAATTAAGGGAAACAGACATGAATCACTTGAATAGGAAATGAATCAGATCTAAAAAGCATATAAATACTTGAATGAAAAGTCAGTAAGTCCTAAATCAATTAAACTTGAGGTGAGTCAGTCCTGAATCACTTGAATGGGAAGTGAATCAGGCTCAAATAACCTCTGCTGAAAAATTTCCCGAAGACTCGAACTTTCTGTCTTATCAGAATAACGAGATAGAGCATGTTGAAAATGTTCATTTTACATGCTCACTAGCGCCACGTAGCAGTTGAATTCCGAGCCAAACTCTTCACTATCCGGATGCCCTTGACCTTCTGAACAATTTTCCAGAAGATTCGAAATCTCTATCTTATCAGAATTACGAGATAGAACAAGTTGAAAATTCTCACTTTTCCATGCTCACTAGTGCCACGTACCGGTGGAATTCCAAACAATACGGTCCCTTTGAATGCCCTTGACCTTCTGAACAACTTTGCCGCAGACTAGAACTTTGCATCTTATCAGAATGACGAGATAGAACCAGTTGAAAATACATGTTCTTTTGTATGCTCACTAGCGCCACGTAGCACTAGAATTCAAAAACAAACGGTCAATATTTCGAATGCTCTCGACCTTTTGAACAACTTTGCTGAAGACCGCACCTTTGCAGATATTAAGTGTCTCGAGATATAGTATCATTAATGTACCTGTATTTAGGTGATGCTAAACTTTCCGAGGTGATGCAATATTCAACTGAGTGTTGCAATACTTTTCCGAGCGAGTCCGTACTTATGACTGGTAGTGTACATACATTCGTTCATTTGACCCCATGTAACCCCACTTTATACTCATATCCGCTGTCATATGCGATGTTGTGTTCACTGGGTAAGGTCTTTTTTACACGGTTTGTTTTCGACCATAACTCCAGAACGGACCAACTTATCGGCCTAATTCAAATAACATTTTACGTTTTGGGCAACAAGTAATCATATGGCAGTTTTTCAAAAAATTCACAATTTTTGGTGTAAATACACATAATTTTCCTTTAATTTTCATGGACGAGAACAGCTTTCCGGGGAAGCTGACCCGACTTATCAAGGCTACGATGGATGGAACCCAGTGCTGTGTGAGGACATCGGGTGGATTATCGGGTTCATTCAAGTCCTGCAGGGGGCTTCGTGAAGGTCTCTCTTGCCTCCTGTTCAACATTGTTCTTGAAGGTGTTATGCGACGAGCGGCGTTTGACATGCGAGGCACGATTTTCAACAGATCCGGTCAATTTATCTTCTTTGCCGATGACGTGGATATTGTCGGCAGAACATTTGAGGCGGTGGCAGAGCAGTACACTAGACTAAAGCGCGAAGCAGAGAAGATTGGGTTGAAGATAAATACGTCCTAAACGAAGTACATGCTGGCAGGTGGAACCAAGCACGACAGGGCCGCAGTGTAACGATCGACGGCGATGAGCTCGAGGTAGTCGATGATATTGTCTATCTCAGCTCACTGGTTACTGCGTACAACGATTACAACCGTGAGATCCGGAGGCGGATTATCAGTGGAAGTCGTGCCTACTATGGGCTCCACAAGCAACTACGGTCAAACAGACTTAGCTCCCGTACGAAGTGCATCCTGTACAAAACGCTTGTTCTCTACGGGCATGAGACGTTGACAATGCTTGAAGAGGACCTGCGAGCACTCGGAGTTTTTGAGCGACGGGTGTTAATCTTTGGTGGAGTACAGGAGGACGGACTATGGAGGCGAAGGATGAACCATGAGCTCACGCTACTCGCCGGCGAACCCAGTATTCATAAGGTGGCAAGAGCTGGAAGGATACGCTGGGCAGGAAATGTTGCAAGAAGGCCGGGCAGCTATCCTGCAAAAATGGTGTTCGACGGGAGTCCGGTTGGTACAAGACGACGTGGGGCGCAACGAGCAAGATGGTCAGACCAGGTGGAGCAAGACCTAGGGAGGAGCAGCCACGAATCGGGCATTATGGAGGGATATTGTGTATCAGGCTATGTTATGACGTTATGCCATGTAAATAAATAAATAACACATAATTTTAAAAACTGCATTTTGACTATTGCATGAAAAGGTAACACATGCAAACAAAATCGAAGCAATGTAAAATGTTTATGAATGTAAATTGATCAACTTTAATCAGTATTTTTTTTACACAGTTTCGTAGTAAAAGTGGAACGTATCTCCCGTGTAAAAAAAGACCTTTGTGTATATAGATAGATTATTCGGCTCACGACAGATACGCATCACTTGAATGGTATTACTCTATAGAAAGAGAAGTGATTGACTAGCGCATAAATTTTTTGAACAATTTTGTTACTTTTTATTGAAAAGTTATGTAAATTATTTGATAAAATAATATCTGCTACATAACAGAAGTCTGTCAATTGAAATACGAGCTTTCTATGTTTCAATATTTTCGACGATAATGGTAACGAACCTCAATCTGCAGTTAATCTTCATCAACCCCTTCACCATTTGCGCCCTAAACCATACGATCATTATGTCTCGTCGGTGCCACCTCATAAGGGAAACAACGAATGAACGATTCAGCCCCGCTACCCTCGGTATCCTTTGCCAATAGCAGCTGTACGCGGTGGTGGTAGATCATAAATTTCCACCATAATTAGCATACCATTGTGCTTCATCCACAGACGGTGGAAAATTCGTTCTTCTTTCGGGTGTGCGAGGGTTGTAAAGTTTATTGAGCTGGGATTTCGCTTTATGATTCGGCGACAAACGACTCCCTCCTTCTTCATATTAATGGCTCAGTGGCGGCCATGTAGCGTAGGTAAGTCTACAGCCACGTGTGGGAGGAAACTTGTCTCGTCTGAAATGTTAAAAACCTTTTCACGAACGATTGCCCATTAATAAAACATTAGTCCAATCGCAAATTGTGTTGGGATGGAAAGTTTCCACGAGTGAGACAAAAACTTTTCGCCCGAAAAGAAAGCGCTGAATATTTAAATCGAACACCCGCCATTACACCGCTTCGGAGAGGGTAAAAAGTTTTTCCATTTTCGGCCAGTTCAATGGGCAATGCTCAATTTCCCGAGAAAATAGTTTCACTTCCTGCAAAGACGCAATCACATGAATATTTCAACCCGGGACTCCGTGGGCTGAGGCAATCCGGAAAAGTGCGCTTGTCAACTGTCTAGCATGCGCGGAGCTTGTTTTTCTACGATTTAAAACTTTTCATCAAGTTGGCCGAAGGTTTTTGTTTTTGCTTCTCCAGAATGATGGATTGTGTTTGTCTCATATTCATGGAAAGAAAAATTGCCAGACCTTCGAAAATGCAACAATGTGTGTACATATGGCCGTGCCCGGATCTATCGCTTTGTGCAACCATTCTGCTGAGGTGGATCTAGTATGGCTCAGCAAAAACGCGTTTGAAGGTCCGAAAAGATTCCCTGAGCGAGCACGATACACGCACCACAAGTGACAGGAGCCAAGTTGGTTGACAAATTTTCAACGATGATTAATTGCTAATTAATTTACGGTTATGGCAAGTGCTATCTCGATCTACTCAACACTGCTCTGGGAGACTGACTTGCTGTCGCTCCGGGTGGGACAGCGGTATTCCGAGAATGTTATGTGAAAGCATTCCATCTAGGGGTACATCTTATGGGAAAAAAATGTTTTCAAACAGAATGGCACAAGTTCAGTTCCACGAACGAACCTTACTTTGGATCAATAGCGGTGAACATGTTGAACGAACCTTACTTTGGTTCAAGTGTTGTGAACATGTCGAAATAATTGAACATTCTCGTTCTTTACAGGAAAAATTCAACCCTGACGGACCCACGTGAGGATAATCTACACAAACAATGTGTCCTTTCACGCGTGTCCTCAATCTCGACTCCTCTGTTCCTATATTCATGAAATCTGTGCTATCCACGTGCTACACTCCTTCCCCCACCCCTGCCTGTGACCCAGCGTTCACCTGTGGTTGCCACCCAGTTTACCTTTTTGAAGTGTGCGGTACGAGTCCACTTCATGTCCTATCTCGTTGAACCAGCATATTCCGGAAAATTTCCGCACATTCTCCGCGAACGACGACGATGAACGGCTCTCGCCTAAAAGCCATACCCCAAAAACCACCCAAGCATGCGATGCGAAATGAATATGCCAGAGTGCGTGCGTTAATCAAGAGCGCCTACTAGGACTGCTAGCATTGTCAGCACAACATCAGCCAGCCTCTAGTGCCAGAAGCATCCTGTTCCTTCTAAATAATGTTGATCCAGTTCTAGGCTTCTCCTTCATTGCCGGTTGGCGCTGTTGTTTTGTCATTCGTCAAAATTGAGTCATTTTGCCATTTGAAATTGACACGCTTTCGGGTTGGTAATAATGCTTACTTGGTGCCAGGAAATGTCAGCCAGCGCTCTCTGAGTCAATTTTCGTGAAGGTACTAACCGACTGAAAATTTCTATGCATTTCCAGTTTGTTTCGTTGGATTCGTTCGTCAACATTCGTCAGTAGTTGATGTTTGAAAAATAAAAGGATTCTGCTTGAACAGGATCTAGCACTAACTTTTAGTGGCAAGTAGATGTGGATTTAATCAGGAATCTTCGCATCGGTTCAACGGTCAACAATTTACTGTTCACACCACTCTGATAAAAATTTGATGGTCAATATTACCATTATTGGGGGTTAGGATGACCATGACAGCGTAGTGATTTTCAACCGACTATGATCATGGTCAAAACAACCTTCAAAAATAGTCGATTCAACATTTACTTTAAGGCCGGAATAGTCCTTGCTACCATGACCATAGTCAAAAATGCCATGAAAGTGGGGAATTCGACCATTTTCATGGTTGTTGTAACCATTATATGCAATAGTCATCTTGACCATGGTTTAATTGTCGGTACAATCATGGAATTTTCCTCAGAGCAGTGGCATCTTGTTGATTCCATTAGTGTTTATAAACCTTTTTAATTTTATTCATACTCAAGATGTCCACTCAATATAAAATGAAATTTCCTGTTATTCGCTAAATTGCAATCCGATAGACGTATGAAATTTGAAGTGTGTTAAGAAGTATAATCCGATTGCAAACTGACCACTGAGTTGGTGTAGATCATATGGAGATAAATTTTTGTGAACTTTTGGCATATTTTAATATAGAACAATTATGGTGATAGATTTAAAAAAAAAACCTAAAATCCAGGGTTGGACTGAATAACTGAAGTGGTTTTTTTTTATTTCAGGGTAAAAGATACAGTTTTACATCAATAAGTAGTGCAAGGATGAAAAGTGAACTACAAACGAATTTTACAGTTGCATTTATAAGTTAAAGATTGTACTCGAAAAAAATGCAACACTTTCTTTTGTGTATAATTTTTTTTCATGAGTAAAACTTAATGAAATTTGAAGTAAAACTAGTTTAGAGTCTAACGTTTACATGTGCAAAGTTTCGATTCCATTTAAATTTCCATTTCGATTCAAAATCTGTCAAGTGGTTAACAAGATGGCTTCCAAGCAAGAAATGTCGACAAAAATTATGATGGAAAGAGTTGGAAATCGACAATTCGACCGTGTCCCGTGCGCTATGATACGAATGGACAAATTTCACGACAAAAATCGATAACTCGAAAACCATTAACTTTAGACAGATGATGTCCTCAAAAGATTTAATTTAAAAAATAAGATCTATCTTTTGGTTTGGATGGTGACTAGGGTGGTCCTTTTATGTTCATGATAAAAATTTCAACTTTTTATTCTTATGATTTAGAGGATTTTTTGCTTCTACAGAATTTTAGATATTTTAATTTAATGAAACTTTGCTGAAAAATTTTAACTTCTATCTCATCAACGTATCGTTTTATAACAGTTTTTCTGACTTTCCTTAGGGTGGGACTAAAAAAAACAGTTTTTTTGCTGTAACTTTTTATTTCCATTTGCATTTGAAAACTTTGCGGAGATGACTTTTGGGATTTAAAATGACGCCCATTTTGAAGCTACAAAATAGTTGCTAGTTATTGTATAAAAAAAGTTGTAGGGGTTGATGTGTAAAAACAATACGTTTTTGCAAGATATCTCACTCCCTTATTTGCAAATACTTGCAAACATAAAATACATAAACTAAAAAAAAAAATTTTTCATCAACAAGTTTTGAAAAAAATTTTTTCCCTTTTTTTCTCCTTTAGAAAAAAAACACGTTTTAAAATTGTTAGTTTTTTTTTTTTTTTCAAAAATTTTCAAACATAACAAAAAAAAATAACAACAAAAAAGCGTAACAACGCAAGTTTTTCATGAAAATATTTAAATTTTTACATTGGGCTGCAAAATGGTGAGTAGACACCTGGGATGGAGCGTGCGTCCACGCAACATAGCTATGGTCCTCACAAGTTCCTACCTCATGCTTCCACGGGTCAGGAGATGACAAAGACCGCCAGCTAAGGGTTGCGTACTTAGCTGGTAGTGCAGCCTGGGCACTGTTGTCCTTCTGACTTCAGCTAGATTGAGGCGGTGCGTGCCGAGCGTCTGTCCACCAAGGAGGTGCGGCTCAAACAGCGTCTGTCCGGGCGGTTAAGTAAGAAACGCTGTATCGCGTCAACTATACATTAGGTGGCAGCCGCACCAAGGCGATGTAGGCAGCGTGACCCCGGTGAAGTAGCATGCTGAAATCTTACCCTACCACGAAAAATGGAAGTATTCTTTATACGGTATATAATTTCAGATCATCCATGGAATTCCCAAGTATTGTATAATAATTTTGAATTGTTTTCTTCCCCCGTGGCTATGATAATGCAAGTCCTTCTACAATTGCAGCAGGATCAGTAGACATGCAGACATTACAAATATAATTGTTGTTGTCGTTTTATATTATAACATCCCTTCACAATATTATTCAATGCTATTTCCTGCTTCGCATTTGCATCGTTGTAAGTTTTGGCCCACCTAACTCACGTTGTGTATTTGAAAAGATAGGATGGTTTTTACGTTTTTTTTTAGAGAGAGGATAATATACGACAAATTCTACAAAAAAAAAAAAAAAAATATTCGTCGTCCAAATTAGTTAATTCAGGGACTAACATTGTTTATGAGCCTACCTTTTCTATTTTACAGACATGAAGAATCATTTATGGGACCAGTTGGAAAAAAAGAGTTATCGGAGAATTTCCTGTCATTCATTTTTTTTTTTTTTTGGATTTGTTGAGTTTCCGTTTTTGGGCAGTGATCATACTCGTATGAAATTTATTTGCTTAAATTTTCTTTGCTGTTTTGCTAGGATGCCAGGTGATCAACTTTATTTCATTATATCACGTTGGAATTTTCGCTTTTTTAGAGTTTCAATCATCTAACATCGCATCGGAAGAGGCAAATAGCGGCATTTAATTATTATAATATATGTACATTATGTAGTATTTCTTTACAACATCGTATTATTTCCATCATATCATGACCGTCACATTTTCATACAACAAACCTGATTTAGGCGGTATCTGGCTTAAACACGAAACATACATTCAATTTATGACATCTAGCATTCCTTATATGTCCAGTATATAACGCAGAAAATTACAGCTGTGGTAGGCTTTTGCACTTATTGCTGAATGTATTTTTCATTTCCGGTTTACAAATGGACTTTTTACCAATTCTGAGCTGATCTGATTCATGCAGCGCTGTGTGCCATTTGGCTAGTGTTTGATTTTACATTTCAACCTTTGTCATTACTTGATCATAACTCACAATATTATTATACTTGGTAATATTGTTTTATTGATTTTACTTCAAAGATGATTAAAACATTACTTATTGTTTTTTGCCCATTTATCTTTAACTCCCTTCCACTTGAATCTTCCCATTCCTAACTCGGTATCAATAACTATTAGGTCAGCAAAAATAAAAGCGGATTGCTATTATAAAATCAGCATCTAGTAGCAAATAGTTACCATGGCAACAGTAAATTAAAATGTATAAATGTTAGTTTTGTAAAATCTCAATAGATTTAATAAACTTTTTCAGGATACCTCAAATCAAGATTTTGGTGAAATGCTGCTATCGCTGAAAACGAACGAAAACGTGCTTAAGCGCGAACCACATAACTCTACACTTTAACACTATACAACATTTCTTGAATTTCAGGATCAACCGAATGAAGATCATATATTATAGATACGAATGCTTGTAGTATTTTTCATTCACATAAATATATACACCATTATATAAATATTTCATGGGAATGGGAGGGACCATCAGGGCACCCTATTGAAGCACTCTGGATGGGGAGAGTGGGAATGCCAACTCCCCATTGCTAACAGTTTGTGAATAGAGGGCGGGCTCTTCTCCCCGCCCATTGGGGCATCCTCATGTCAGATAGCTTGCTCTTTTGACCAATTGTTCAATCTTGTTGTTGGAAGGAGATTCTTTATATCCCTGTGGATACGTATAAGTGATGTTGCATATCGATCCACCCAACCCCTTTTTGGCCCTTCATACAACGGCATGATTAGGATAATCAGTGGTTATTAAAGCTTGATCAAGTCTAACAGAGAAAAGAGCCCATTGCTGTCGGACTTAGTTTCCGTGCTACAATGGGTGGTAGTACATATCATACATCATACATCAAAATAAAAATTAAAGCACTGCAGAGAGTTATAACTTCATATTCATTGATTCAATAACAGCTCCTTCCACAGATACAGGACAGAATCCCATGTCCCAAAACATTTTAAAAAAACGCTGGACAACTCCACGTGGTTGCTCTTTTTTTTTTCAATTAGATTTCGAGTCGATATAGTAGATCTGTCAATCATTCATGCAACCACTAGAAAGACGTTTCTTTTTAGTTTGTAACAAAATATTCGTTGCTTTTTGTATTGTTTGCGTACAATGCACGTATGTTCTTTCTGTGTAAACAAATGCTTCGTGCTTTTGACAATTGTGCGTGTGGCATTAATTACGAAGGTAGTTTCATAAAACGTACAAATCAGTTTCGCTGCAGAAAAAAACGAAGAGATATGTTAGTTCTACCTTTGATTTCGTATTATAAACTAAAATTAATTTCCAGTGCAGTTAAAATGTGGTTATATATTATCTGAGAGTCTATCCGAGAACATATCCGACATAAAATGAAATTTTGGTGATCATTTTTGTCTGTTGCATTTTATTCGAGTACAACCTTAAGGAACATGTTGGAGTGGTATAGAGTGAAGTGTTAAAAATTTAGGCTGTCTTGTAGACAAAACTTCCTAGGAATTCTTAAATAACCGAAAATGAGCTAGAATTGAAAAAAGTCTGGATGAATGTTACCAAACAGATAGGAAACCCAGTTTTACAAGCATTCTGCATGAAGTCAAGAGAGAAGAGCGAGCATTTTAAATGGGAAAAGAAGTAGAGTGAAATAAATGAAACAAGTCCTGGCTTAAAATGTAATCTTCATTTTCTTCAAGTTTTAATATAATCCATTAAGGTACCGAATTTGTGGTGAACGTTCTTGTGAGTCATTTTTTGGCGAATCAACCCAATATACAGGGTGAGTGAGAATTTTTATCAGTAAAGTATATGGTCAAAAATAAGTGAAGCTTGCATGAATTATAATTCCTGTTTTGTATATCTTTAATAATTGTCCTAATTTAGTTCAGTTCAAATCTTTCACCCTTTGCCTTAATAGCCAGCCGCATGCATTGTTGGAAAGCGTCACAACTGGCACGTACGATATCTTGAGGCATATCATTCCATATTTTCAACAAACGTTTCTAAAAAGTTTCCACGGCTAGACCGTTGGAATTCCACAATATGGCCAGCATGTATTCCCATGCATAGAAGTCGAGAGGATGCAAACCAGGTGAAGAAGCAGGCCATTCGTTCGAAAAATTTAAAATTTGGAAAATTGTCCTCACAACAAGTCTGTGTAGCTTTTGCCTGTTGGGCGGTGCAGAGTCTTTCTGGAAGCAGTGTGGTGCATTTTTGTAGTGTTTCTTGACAAAGGGGTGCAAATGGTTCTTCAGAACATTATCGATGAACACCATGTTCAATGAACAGCAGTGGAACATTCAAAGTTTTGGAGAAACATCCCCAAACCATCACCCTTGAAACATTTTGGACCCTTTTAACAGCTAGTTTGTCACGGGAAATATTAGAAAGATGCATACACCTGATCATTTTGCTGGTTGAGGTCATCCTGTAACAGGAACATTTTTTCGCCCGAAACCCGAATTTCACAATCACCGTGCTGCTTGAGCAGCTTTCGACATCTTTAAAATCTTCAGTTTTTCAGTCAAGCCATGTTCTCGTTGCTTTTTAACGTAGGACTACGTTTCTCTTTTCTATACCGGGTGTCATTTCAAAATTTTGTAAAATGAGAGCGTTACGCAAAAGTGAAAGGTTTTTGAACGCTAATTACTCTCGTTCCACTGAATAAAATGACTTCATTTACATACCATTTGATTAAAAAAACTTACAAATGTTTTGGATTCAAATTTCAATTAAGTTCTATTAGTATAAGTAGGTCATTTTTGTACTTAAAATGGCCTACTTTTTCTCCCATACAAATCAGCATATGAACAGGTTGATAATATGGTTTTCCCTTTTTGGGTCCTCAAAAACGGGTAACAAATGGTTCAAATCATCTTCTTCTTTTTATTTCATTTTGTTTCATTCGATGATTAATACAGCAATAGCCACACCCCTCAGCTGAAAAATTATTTTGCTTGGTGCCGGTGTCTGGTTTTTTAACTGAGGCCCGTCCCCTCTTATGAAATTTGCTTCGTACTGCATTTTCGTGCCTCTCTTCTTTGTAAGTAATACTATCAACACCAGTATAAAGCACACGATTTGAACCAAAATGATTACATTGGAATAGTCAAGTTCGGTTGAGCGGCACGTACGGTTGTGTTTTACGCTCTTTCGTTACAAAGATTTTTTCTCGTTTTTTTTTATCTCGTCCGTTTTCTCGCGATTGCAATTGTATCTTGCCGTCGGCCATTCACAGCGACGAGGAGTTTAATAAACTACTATCCGGACTGAATACAGCACAGTATGGTCAACAATCAATGTGCAACTAGCGATTTGAAATTGGTTCTCTGTTGTAAAACCCATTGGTACGAAGTACAACTTGCAATACACTCTTACGCTTTTCGGTACTAGAAGCTTTGTTTTTGTTTTGATTCACTGTGTTATTTTGACAGAAAATGTGTGGGGGTGTTCGTGTGAGTTACTTTACTAGGGGCGAATTATTAAGCTTGATATCGCGCTTGGGACCGATGTGCTGGTACTTCCTGAGCCAAAAACTATATCCATTTTCTTCATAACTATCCACCCGCTGGTATGGTGTTCTGCTGGCCAAATAAACCGAAAATATAAATTAATTTCTAACGTGTTTCATAACCATCGTCCTTTATAGGACGACCAATTAAATTTTACAATAAAAGAATTCGTGTTTAAGTGAAATGTTAGTGATTTATCCTAAACCACCTTTGTATATTATCTAAAATAGTAAATATTGGATTGTTTGAGGCATTCAGTCGAGAGTCGTAAATTCGACAGAGATTTTTCATTAGACTGAATTGAAAAAACGATGGCTGGGTTTGTAGAAAATTTCATAAGAAGGGACGGGTCAAAGCAAAATAATAAAAACATTTTAATTAACAAACCATATGTGTTTAATATGGATAAATTATATGATACCATTATAACTATACACCAACGCGGTCCTACGTGAACCTCGCGGTTATATCCCTGATATAACCCACCTCTATTTTTTTATGGATCCAATCAAAGGTGGATCCAATCAAAGGTTTTCATGGATTTACCTTCACCCGCACTGACAAAACTACCCATGCACCATCAACCATAGTAACCCATGAGTCAGCAGACAAAATTTGACAGCTCTATCAGTCGAACTCGAACCGTGATGGCAAAAAGAGTGAAGCAACTCCGTTCAGAAGTGTGCGCGTTCAAAGAACGGCACCCCGCCGTGTCGAAAACGGACATCGTGCGGCACTTTGTGGACGCCGGATAGCCCGTTTCGGCATCTACAACATCTTGACACTATTAGACAACAATCAGAGCATCGAAAGAAAGCCCGGTTCCGGACGGCCGACGACCCTGAGGGACAAGAAGCTCCAAAGAATGCTGAAGAGGAAGACCGAGGGAAAAGTGGCTACATCGCTGCGTGCGCTTGGTCGGGAGGTCGGTTCAGCCGGCCAAACACTGAAAAAGTACCTGGCGAACATGAACATACATGTCAGGAAGCGGAAGTCACGTCCACTGGTTTCGGAGCTGCAGGCAATGATGCAGCGGCAGCGGCTGAATAAGATGGTCAACTCGAATTTCCCGGCGAATCGCGACGTGGCAGTGGTGATGGACGACGAGACATATCTCACCCTGGATGGTAACGACTGACAGGGCACTTCGTATTTTACTTCCCCCACGAAGGAAGTGAGCTCCGAGGTGAAGTTTATTTCACACATCAAGTTTCCCAAGAAGGTGCTGCTGTGACTGACAATCAGCGAGAAGGGGATGTCAAAGCCGCTCTTCTTTCGCTCCGGACTGGCCCTGAATGGGAAAATGTAGAGTACGAAATGAGTGCCGGATGTTGCGTCGTTCATCAAGAAATAACATAAGGGCGAAGACGCGGTGTTCTGGCCGGATCTGGCGTCGGCCCACTACTCGAAGCGATCGTTGGAAGAGATGGAGCGGCTAAATATCGATATGGTACCCAACGTCCCCCAGCTGCGTTCCATCGAGAATTTCCGGGCCAACCTGAAGCGTAAGATCTATTCCAACAAAACTGAGGAGGAGTTGATAAATAAAACGAGAGAGAACTCAAAAATATGCCTACACGCATGGTTTCGTCCGCCATGGCGAATGTTCCGGTTAACTACCGGAAGGCCGCTTTTTGAGAGCACTTAGGGGCTATTCATAAACCACGTAGACGTTGCTGGGTGGAGAGGGGGAGTCTGACCAAAATCTACGCTCCATACCTAATTTCAAAAAAAATGTATGGAGAAAAGTCAACGAGGGGGGAGGGAGGGTTCTGAGATTTTCAAAAATGAGTCTACGTGGTTTATGAACAGGCTCTTACCACCTCTCAATTGTCTGAAAATCCTTTGCGGCATCCGACCGACTAGCGTTCTACTTCTTCTAAGGTATCCGGGTTATCTAAATGATGCCCATCCAGCCCCGCCATTCTTGCCCCACATGGCATTGCTCGCGGTCATTGGATAGAGATTAAGAGATTATGAGAGAAGAGAAAGGAGAGGATGCATTAGTAATTGGCAACATGCAACGTACACGGCGGGACAATTTAACTCCATTTTCAATCGTTTTTGACTCCCCTTTGTCAAAAGTGGAGTCACTCATATATGAGTAAATATGACAGGTATTGACAACTTGACATATCTAAGATACCGACTTAAATCAGATCGATGTTTTAGATATGTCGTGTACATGTGAGATATTCATGATGATATTTTCACTACGGCCGTCCAGAATGGTACGACGGATGCATATGAGAGATCATTCCCGAGTTTCCACGCGTTAACTCAATCCCATCACGTTTAGTTATAGAAGACAAACATCATTAGACTACGTACTACATTTGAGAATGTCAGGGCAACGATCCTCCATCGTACTTTTAATTACACCTACCCGCCTTCAGCTTAGGATCTAATAAACATTTGTATCCCGAATTCAATAGTATTTCATAATTTGACCTATTTTGTCTGAAACAAAGCTGACAATTAAAAACAAAACTGTATGGAAAAGCCCAACTGTTAACGATGTGCAATAAAAATAAATGTTAAACTGCGATCGTGTCACTCGAAACTCACTTTTTTCGGCAAGCAATCCGGTCAAATTTTCACAGAAAACATTAAGAAAACACTCGCGGACACATTCAAGCACAAATTGTGCTTGATATAGGCACATCAAGATTGAAAACCGAGTTGATGCAAAAAAAAAGAAAAAATATTCGGGTATTATTAAATATGGTTGAGAATCGAATGACTTAGTCTTCGATATTCCGAACTTGTTTCTCGTATCAACTCAGTTTTAAATCCTGATGTGCCTCAATCAAATTGATTGGTAGAGAATAGAATTTCCCATGAAAACTTTACATGCGATGTTTGTATGCTTACAACAACTAGGTTGAGCTCTAAAGCTTTTGTATTTCAGCAAATTTTTTAAGTGTTTTACAAAAATACTCATAACTTCGACAATTTTCAACCGATTTCATCCATTAAAATCTCATTTTCTTTGGTTTTAATGGACTTCAAGATTCAATATAAGTATGAATTTCTGAATTGTGGTATCACGTTGAAAAAGTTGATTATAACGAGATTTTAATGAAAAATTTGCAGAAAAATTAAAAAAAATCCAATAAACTTTTCAATAACTCCAAATCAGGACATAATGTTTAAGTGAACGATAGCAAATTTATTCAGCTTTATTTTCATAAAAAAATGATTGCACTAGATGGTGCACTAGATCCAAGGATATTGACATTTTAGTAAACGTACTTTTGTGCAAAATTCAAAAATTAAAATTTATGTGTTCCTCAAAAGCGGCTCTACTTTAATTTTTCTGACACGGCATTGAATTCAGCGCAGGATTTTGCATTAGAAGCGTTGGTCAACCAATAAAGTTCACACTTTATATTTCATTTTTTAAACAACTAGTGTAATGTAAGTTTAAGGAGCGCTATTGAACCATTTATGGATCATTTGTAACATGTTTATGGGTAATCTGTACAATTTTATCGATCATTCCATAGAAACATAACGGTACATTTTTGACTTTTTATTGCTATATTTTATATAAACTATGGACTAAATCGATAAATTTTCCATATCATTTCCATTTTTGGTATGGATATTGGCAAGAGTTCTATTAATCGTGTATGCCTTTTTTATGGAACGATTTTAATGTTTTTATGGATCGTTTAATAGTTTTTATATGCAAAAGTATGTTTGCCCTCTCTTGCATGACAGTCTTGAATCGCGAACTCAGCACTTTGTCTCCTATTGTGTTTCGTCAGGTATAAACTAAGGGTGGCGACTTTTCTTATTTCCTCATACATGCTGGAATTATCAGCGCTTATAAGACGTGTTATTTCTTCGAATGGCTTAACCAACTCGAAGAAATGGCCAATCAAATTCTACTCCAACTCAGTCAATTTTTTAACGGTAATAACTTCTCCTGCGTAGTAAATAAGTTACGGCTGATCGCTGATTTAACATTCGCTGCAGCATGTAATACGTGGAATTCCACCCCTTTATCAGCAAGACAAATAAAGCCAAACGGCTCAGGTCTGCTATTGAGCATGCTTATAATCCCGTAAAGTTCTGGGAAACGGTTCTCTGGACGGATGGATCAAAATTCGAGCTTTTTAATCGAAAGCGGCGGGTTCATATGTAGTGCAGAACGGGTGAGGGGTTTCAGGAGCGCCACATCCAATGTGATGGTCTGCAGGTGTTTTTCGTGGAGTGGAGTGGGTAGCCTCGTGAAAATCGACGGGATAATGACGGCAGATTCCTACATCAACATCCTGCGAGAATATCTGGAGGTTTCGCTGATCCAGACGGGTCTTGAAGAGAAGGTCGTATTTCAGCAGGACAACGACCCGAAGCATGATGTCAAGAAGACCAAGTCTTTCCTCCGGTCTTGTTAGATCAAACCCCTGGAATGGCCTCCACAAAGCCCAGACCACAGCCCCATCGAGAAATTGTGGGCGATTCTAGATGCCAGGGTTGACAAAACTGGTGTTATCAATAAATTCAACTATTTTGAAGCCCTAAAGCGCGCCTGGGTTGAGCTTGATCCACAGCACCTAAGGAACCTGGTGGAGAGCATGCCGAAGCGCCCGCAGCTGGTCCTGAAAGCCAAAGGAAGACACATAAATTATTAAAATCCTCTTCTTTTACTTAAATTTATCTTCCAGGGAGCCAAAATGAAGTGGGCACTCTTTTTTGTCACTGTTTTTTCAACACGAATTAATTTTTTTTTCTTCAAGTCGATTTTTTTTTAATTATTGTTCCATAAGTGAAACTTGAAAATAATATGAAAAATAAGATATTAAAAAAGACTACAGAGTGTTTACTTTAATTTAAACCAAATAAATGAGAGAGTTTATTTCACGTAACTTGTTGCAGGCCAATGCAGAATGGTAAAAATGGGTCACGATGTAACTAAATTTGGTAATTTAATCCCTTACAGCTTTTGAGTAGTCAAGAGTACCCCACACCCACTAAAAACCCCTCAAAATTGAGTAGAAAACCACTCAATTCCGGATAAAGTAGATCCCATAAAATGAGTAATCTTGGATCTACTCATTTTTTAGCAAACCCTCAAACGTGTCAAAAGCTGCGTAAATGGGACTCAATTTCGTTGTAGCACGAATATTTAAAACTGATTACTTTTTAATTAATTTTGCATGAAATTTGGTTCATGGAATTTGCTTGCTTTTAAGAACAATTTTAAAAAAATAACAATTATAATCATTTTGAAACAAATAAGAATTCTTCGCATTTATTTTTACATTGAAAATAAAAAAAAACATAAAAAATGGTGTAACAAAATTCACATTTCCTCTTTATTACGCTTCTGTGTCTTCGGTTTTGGCAACCTCTTTGAAGGATTGTACCAGTCGATTCACGGTTTTTCTCTGGCTGTGCGTCATTACTTGGTAAACGACGCTCGCAAATAAATCGTAGACCATGCGCAGCTCTTGATGTACGAAAATACCGAATACTGAAAAGCATTTGAAAAAGATGTCAAGTGCCTGAGCAGCATGGTCTACTTTCGCGATCGTATGCTTCCCAAAGATAATAACCCAACAAACATCAGTGTAGAATAACCGCTTATTCAAACTAATTTGGAGAAGTTATTCAGCTTTCTAGAAGAAGAAGCTGAACAACTACTCCAAATTTGTTTGAACAAACAGTTATTCAGCATTGATGTTAGTTGGGAAAGTACCTTCCTTTCTTCATAGACTCCGCCAAGCAGAGAATGAACGGAGTAGAATCGTCATATTGTGTGAGTAATTTAATGTGTGCCTTAAATTATGAAAAAATCAACAACAAATATGAACAAAAAAAACTGATTATCACCATTCAACGAATGAGAGGACGTGCCAACTGTTCCTCGGTAATGCAGCTCGTTCCATCTGCTCTACGTTGGATACCTCGTGTGTATAATTTTTCCATAAGGTGCAGACATCCCCGAATTTACTCTATAAAACGCGTAAAAATAGTTAACATGAAATTATTTACCATCCTCCAGAGAATTTGGTAGATTCAGTCACGGTGATAGTATAGTAATACCTTTCTTAGACTCCAATCGATAGAGGTCTCTAATGAAAGGCCGCAAAACTTTTTCATAGCCATACTTTTTCATACATACTATTTCCTTAGAAATGGGTATAGCACATCCTGCGATACTCGCAAGATAAGATAGGTTTTCATTATGTGTCTTCACTTCTTCAAAAAAGTTGTTTTCAGAAAGTCTTTTCCAAATTTCCGAAGCATCAGGATCGGTGGCAGCTCTACACTTTGCCTCCAGGAATACCTGGAATGTCTCTTTTACATAATCCTGATAGTCTTTCAGCAAGGTCGATGTTGCTTTCATGAAGCACTGGAGTTTAATTTCAGGTTATGAAATCGCTGGATTTTTTATTAAATTCCAAAGCAGCCACTCGAGGATTCGGTATTTTAGGGCATACCTCATTGCCACCAGCGTTTGAGTCCTCAAATGAATGTTTAACTTCTGTGGGCTCATCATTGGGCTGTTTGGAACTACTTCTTGGATACTATAATTGTTATATCTGTATTCTCCGTACGTGGAGTATCGATTATGATGTAGAAGAAGATGTCCGCTCATCACCATGAGGCACCAAGAGTGGACAGTAATATTTGCTAGAATGAAAGATATGAAGAGAAAGTGTTGAAGGTTCCGTCAGTGTACGGTAGGTTAAAAATTGAATAGAAGTATTGAAAATTGAGCGAAAGGACATGGGTAAAGTAGTACTCGAACCAAGGACGTTACCATTGCTTAACATCCCACTGCGGGGTAGGTCAAGGATTTTTAATGAAATTTTTTGGTGCAGCTTACCTTTCAAGGGATTCATTACTTCCACGTACACTTTTTCAGCTAATCGTTCCATTTCTGTATTGGGATCGACAATAACAATAATGAAGTAAAACAAAATCATTCACTCGCGAGCCCAATTCGTTCTTGAATGACACTTGAATGGCTTCAGCGGGAGAATACAATATATTCACGCAATTCGATTTTAAAGCCCTTCACCCAAAATTGAGTAAAACGAGTTTACTCAAATTATTACTATCTTTCACTCATTTTGGAAAATCAATTCACAAAATTTTTGACGTATGAAGTATGAGTGAAATTTAACAAAAAAAAATGAGAAAACATTAGCGGGCGTGCAAGAACTACCAAGTGCAAACAATGAATAAATCAGCTGACATTCGGCAACTCCGCTGTGTCCTGCCCTTTGATCATGTTGGCAGAGTTATCACGTAGAATGAGGTGTGCGCTTGAGATAGGATTGATCCATCTAGCCAAAATCTCGTGAATTTTAAAACCAATCCTTTCAACGGTTTGCTATCCAGGGAATTCATAGATAGGGGGAGATTCCCCAGTACCGGACACCTAAGGACTTTTAAGGATATATAATACACTTAGAGCTCAACTTTTGATTTTATTTATTAAAACAGTAATTCAACTCATTACTTCTCAGCAAAAAATCATTACAAATGTTCAAATTGATATTTTATCAGTTTAAACGATCAACGAAATATTAAACAAAATCAGTGCTTTAAAAAAGTGTCCCCCAATTCCGGACACGTGAAAGAAGATAAAAATAATCGTAGTCATGGTTCATATTTTTACAAAAAATCACTCAAACGACCGAAAGTGTTGCTGCTGTATTCGCGCATGATCCAAATGTGTGAAATATCAACGAATTCCCTTTGCTTCACGCTTCTTTGTTCCTCTTGTTTTCACTACGGCGCACAGTGATTCCAAGGCGGAAAAAAGTCGAAAAATCAACTTCCTCATTTTACAATAAACATATTTTTCTAATTTTGTACACTATTTGAAATTGCTTTTTCCAAAATTTTATAAAGATTGGATGAAAATTGTTTTCTCTACAACATTTCAAAGTAGGGGTCCTACATAGTCGTAGTTTTTTACTCCCATATAAAATGTATGGAGAATCGAAAAAAAACTTCAACTAAGTTTTCAAATGTGAGCACACATGCGCACATATACCACACTAGGCTTATTTAATAGATTTTTTTGTCAACTTTCCGAAAATATGTGTTTCATCTTGCGCAAATTTACGGGTCAGTACGGTTCCGGGAGACCAGAGTCCTGGAATGTCTGGAAAACCCGTAAGATTGGTAAATACATAAATCTCGCACTAGATTACCACGTTTTTTCCCTTCTTACAAAGAAGTGTAAATACATATATCTTAGAAAACCGACTTTAGATCCAAAGTCTGAAGGGCCGAATGTTATATACAACGAACCCAGCTCAATGAACTGAACATGCATGTGTGTGTGTATATGTGTGTGTATAGTGTATGTGTGGAACGAAACTCTAACTTCTAACTGAGTTTCCAAAGCAACTACTGATCCGATTTGAATGAAACAACCGCCAAATGAAAGGTACTGTAGTCCCATACGAATTTTATTAAAATTAGTTGACTGGTTTCGGAGATACCTCCGGGGAAGTGGCCAATTTCTGACTTAGATCAAAACCCATCATGTGACACCTCAAATTACGGCGAATCGATCCTACGTTATGACTACTTGGAAACATGCACTGGCCCTTCGTATTTTTAAAGTGATCAATCTCAGTTGTTGTTGTCATTTCAAATGCATTTTAAATTCATTTCACCATGTTTTCTGCGTCACAGAAAGATTACTGATGAAGTTTTGATACTGTTTATCTTCCAGAAGCTGTTATTTCAAACCCGAAAAATTCGATATTGATAATCGTTGAATGGTGTATAACACTCGGTCCTTTGAGCCTCGGATCAAAAGTCGATTTTCCAAGCGATTTGTATATTTGTATGGGGTAAAATAGATGCATGCACAAATTTTGTACAAATAATTACAATCATTATAATGACTTAACGTAAAATCGTCTGAACATTCTTAAATGAAATTTACATGAAAATTGTAGTCGCCACCAAAGTAATAAAAACTGGACATTTCTATGCTTGATTTTAATAATATGATTGAATTTTTATATTTATATATTTTTTCAATACTATAACTCATTGTTGTTCATTTTCTTTCATCTTTTAAAAAATTAAATCGCTTCAGTGGTTCAAAAGTTATAATTATTCGAAAAATATATATTTTCTAAGATTTCGTTTTTTGGACCACCGTATCTCAAAATGGGTAACCCTAATGACAAATTGAAAAATTGGAATCATATATTTTTTGCAAAGGAACAAACTTATCAAATATTGCGAAATTTTTTGATTGTTATGGAATTGCGGAATAATATAAATTTTACGGATGTTCCGGAACTTCCGGAAGACCACTCAATGGCCATTCAAAGCCATAAACTGTTCTCCACATCGCTTTACTTTTTACATTTTATGTACAAATGGTTTTGAAAAACATCTTATTGCTTTAGGACGAGACTAATTAGTTTATCATTTTTTCAGATGTTCCGGATTTTCCAGGGGACCAGAAAGTGGCCATATCTCAGAAGTGTAGTTTAATTTGACAATTTAGATAGCATATTTGAAATCAGCGGCCCAAAATTATTTGTAAGCACATAACTTGGCTATGCAAAATCAATTTTTAGACTTTTTTCCGCCTTTTGTATGCAATGGAATCACTGTGCGGCGGTTTTCGATTGCTTGGTTCCTTTCGGTCGACCACGTTTTGTTGTCTTCTTGATGGTCGGCTCCAAATCCTTGGTAGGAACGATGTTTTCTTTTTCTTCGACTTCCATTTTCACCGAAACCTTAACCTTCTTTAAAGCCTTCGTGTTCACTTTTTTTTCTTTCGCTTGTCGAACCAATGCCTGTTCTTCGAGCTCTAGTTTGTATGCCGTCGATGTGAGAATTTCGCTCTTCTGTGACTTCCTCTTTCTGGCATTGGATCGACATTCTGCAGCATCAGGTATTGGGGACAGCATTTGCAATGCTTCGACCATTTTGGCAGCACCACTCGTAGATGATTGAACGGTAGAATCAGTCAGAATGGCATTGCTCACACTCGGCTTTGATTCACCAGGTTCACCTTCTACTGGTATGTTTGTCACATCGGAAGGAAGATAATCCACATTGCAGAATTTATGTGGATCGAATGGGACTATCCCGGTGCATTCAAAACCAGATGCTGCGATATCCGGGCGTGCTATTTTCAAATAAGCTTCTGCAACGATTCCTGCAATATCGTATTCCGTGATACTTGCTCCCGCATGTGCTCTTATCCACACATCACATCGTTCATGATACGCATCTTTGAATGGCTTCATGAATGTTTGGTCAAGTGGTTGCATCTTGTGACTCGTGTGGGGTGGAAAGCTGATCAAATGAATATTGTTTTCTCTGCAGTAGTTCATTACTTCCAGCGTCTTGCGACTGATGTGACCATCCAGAACGATCAGTACCGGTTCTGTGGGGTTGGCAAACTTCTTATAGTGGTGGAGAAATTGTAAGAAGAAGTCATTATTGATCCAACCCTTTGGTTGAGCCACGCCTGCACTGTCCAAGGGAGCATTGAACATTAGTCGTTCATTCATCCTTTTTCTTGGGAACACCAACAATGGTGGCGTGTAAATTCCTGTGGCACTCATACAAAAGAGGATTGTCACATTTTTACCACGTTCAGCAGAGGTAAGCTTGCCTACCTGTCGGACGAACTTCGGTGCCAGTACTTTGAGATGCTTCTGAACACACGTTACCCCAGTTTCATCACAATTGTAGATGTCAGAAGCACGGAACTTGTACTTCTCCATCAGTTTTCGTAGGTTTGTATAGAACAAATCTACTTGAGGTTTATTGAACCCAACGGCTCGCATTAGGCTCGTCGACTCCGGCGTCCGTAGAGACAGGTCTGGGTGTCTCGACATAAAGCTGTAGTAGAAGTGCTTGCCTGCCGTTCCTTTGCTTAGATTGAACTGATGCGGTACTTTCAGGTGCTGGGCCAGATCAAACGCCAGTTTTAGGAACTCCTTCCTGCTTAGTGGCCTACACCGGTTTGCCAAAACGGTGATATGGGCCACAAGCTCCTCTTCATAGGCGTCCGGAAATGTAATGTACGAATCTACCTAGCTTTGGCTCCAAGAGTGTTTCTTTGCCTGATTTGATACTTGTTGTCTTGTCATGAAGAGTGCTTTTGGGGATACCGTATGCAATCGCCGCTTCCCGAATGGTCATTTCCTTTGCCAAAACCTTTTTGGTAGCAGCAATAATGCTGTGACAGCTTTTTCTTGTCCATATTTTCACCTATAAACAAAATCCATAATGAATTCGATGAAATAAACAAACTTTTCACTGTCCGGTATTGGGTGACAACATGCCTTCCGGTACTGGGGGACAGAGGCTCCAACATAAATTGTATGTTTTTTCACGAATTCAACATATTTATGCAAGTATGATGTATGGATTTTGTAAAACACTTACCCAAAGCCACTTTAGATGCAAACGCGTAATTTCTACAGCCCAAATTCTCCGGAAATAATGATTTTAAAGTTAGCAGAAACAAAACTTATCGACCGACCAAAATGAAAACAAACAATATCCAGTTTCGGATGCATGTTTTGACATGTCTTCTCATCCAGTTTTCTTCTTCTTCATTTTCGTTGGTTTTCTGCATATTGGCGATTCAAATGTACCATTGCAACTATGAAAACTCGAGGTGTCCGGTATTGGGAGCTGTCCGGCGCTGGGGGACTTCCCCCTATTCAGTATCGCAAGCTGTCTGCAACTTTTATCGTCTAGCCAGTGACCTGTTTATCTGATAACAGCTCTGTTGCCTGGCGAAGTCCAGATGTCTTTAGTAAATGAAATGAAGCCATTCCGGGGCAGTAATTCCTCAATTGTTTTTCTGCATTTTGCTAAAAAGTCGGGGATAGTCACCTTAGAAAATTGCTTGCGACTGGAAATCTGATAATTAAATTATTTATGGTCAAACCTAACTGAATATGTAATGTATCGAGCTCACGTGATATTTGGGTTGCACTTTTACTAATAATCGATGGAAACCTTCGTTCTCATCCATCGATAAGGGGTTGTTCATAAACCACGTAGACAATTTAGGGAGGGGGGGGGGGTTGGTTAAAAAAAGTCTATGTTTGTCTACGATGGGGGAGGGGGGGTATACCAAAAGTCTACGTAGACCTTTGTTTTTTTTCTCTCCTCAAAACGGATATTCATACACTTCGACGTTATACTTGAAGGATTAAAACAATTGTTAAGACCTTGCGAATTATCCTCGTGCCACCATGCGCAAAAAAAAATTTCTCATAGGTTTACAATTACATGCATTGTAACAATACAATAGAATATATAGTATGTATAATTAATAGCATTGTTCACAACGATAAGATGACAATAGGAGTTATTGTTACCTCAATAGAATCTAATGTAAACTGAGACAGTGACAATATAAAATGGGGGTTGTTATGTATCTTAACTATAGAAGAAACCATTTTTTTTTCGAACAAATGTCAGTCAACTACTATTAATAGTATTGTTTCATAATTGTTGAAAATCCTAGCATATGGAGTAACCTGTAAATTTATTGTAATGATAATATGCATTAATCATTTCTCTGATTCATGAACAATAAGATTTATGGTCGGAAATAGATTTTAATGTTATTTTATATTACTGCATTTTAATTGTATGGTTATTTTTATCCGGGAATCCATTATTGAGCCAAGTATGTTCGAGCTTTCACACAAAAAAAAGCGTTCCCGAAAATGAAAACGGACCGTGAACTATTTCAAGTTTTCAGGATTTTTCCCTTCAAAAGTTATTTAGTTCATGATTACGTGATTCAGTTCACGGTGTATTTTTTCTTGTTCTCGAATTCTGCAGTTCACAAAGCTGGGCACGGATTTTTTTCCATACATGGCTTGAATGAATTATGACAACGTACTTGTTTAGCAAAAGTAAGTTTTAAGGCAATTTCAAACCAATCTGAGTCATGATATCTGTGTTGATTTGTAAGCTTTCAATACATAGCCTGTTGGTTTGTGCTTACAATTTAAAACTCGTGTCGTTCACTCGCATGTAAACAGAATTACTGACGGGAACTATACAAATAATTTATTATGTCACAGCTCTTCTACATACAATTCTATTATTTAGTAGCCTAAGTGCCGGATGAAATAAACAATTATTTTCATAGCTATACGTACGTATCAAAATAACCCACATTATTCAAGATATTCCATGTTCAGACAACTCAGTGAGTTGTACACTCATTGTTTATTTCTAACCTTTCGATACGCGTGCACAATTTGCAGAAAGAGCAACCAAGCGAGGTTTTCTCACGTGTGTTGTGTTTTTCACACCAGCGTGTTGCCCGAAAGGTTATGATGACTCAGAAAAGAGTCCTTATTTTGGCCACCATATTTAAGGATAGACTCTATCATTTTCGAAACCACACGACTTAAAAACTACTGCGATTCCGTGATGGAGATTGTTTACTAATGTGTGCTGCACTGCACACCGTTTTCAAGCCCTGTACTTTGAAAAAATTGAAGCAATACATCAAATCAGTATAATATGGCATCTAATTATGGAATTTAGCATAACATCCCGTTCACACTACAACTTATAATACGTAATATAGACTATCTTGATAGTAGCATCTATACATCTAGTTTTCATTGGAAATAATTTGCATGGCATTTGATATCAAGATACTCTATATCACGTAATGTAGGTTATACCCAAGCAACACCAAACCATCATAATTAGTTACAGCAACTTGCTTGTGATGTAATTGAGTCAAGTGTGCTACTAGGGTAATGTGAACGGGGTTTAATGTTACACGCTAAAATTACTGTCTCTAACTATCTTTTCGAAAGGATAAAAGATACAAAAAGAGACAATAATTACACGGCCATCCATTTTAACTCAGTTTTGAGTCGTTTTTGACTCACTTGCATCAAAAGTGGAGTCACTCAAATCTGAGTAAATGTAACAGGGATAGACAAGTCTACAAATCAAAAACATCCATCTGGTTTGAGTCCATGTGTTTGATTTGTCGACTTGTCAATCCTAGTTACATTTACTCAAATTTCAGTGACTCCACTATTAACGAAAGTGAGTCAAAACTGATTTAAAGTGGCTGGCCGTGTAGTTGTGTAGTGTTGGCTGTGTTTCTCTCTCTTTGTTTAAACAATATCGAGAGAGCGAATGCAAGGCACCAACTCAATAGTAAGCTTATGATGTCAACCATTTAGTATTTTCATTTATACGTGAATGAGAGGACATTTGATAGTTGACATGCTCTCATTTGACATACATTTAGAAGAGGGGCTTAGTTATATCCGGTTGTGATTACCTGTCAAACGCTGAAGTTACGGAAAAAGACGTGTTCAAGCAATGCTATAGCGCAGAGTGGGAAAAAGCAGGAAATACATGAAGAGGCCTGAGAAGACGCCAACTTGCTTTGGAAAACTTTCAAAGAAGATAAACTTTACTTGGCATCTAAGGTAAAAGCAAAAATATCCGCATTTGCTCTAATTATGGACTGTTTTTTTGCGACAAAAGTGAATGCAGATCGTCACTGCAAAAGCATCCAAAAGGCAGATATTTCGTCTAAGAAAATAAGGCCATCCAAGATTCTGCAGCAACGCTAGGAAGAAATTCTTTGTGAGGTCGACGTGAACGGAGCTACGGAAGTTCTTTGGATAGAATCACATTTCGTCGAAATCATTGGGCTTAACATCCAAAAAACTATCCCACCAGACGGGCTTTAATAACTGGTTCAAGCAGCCATGGTTTGAGCAACTTAGCATTTGCAAAATTGATTGTATTTTTTTTTCATTTTTGCTTTTTATATGAAATAAAATAAAAACGAATAACGAAATAACCTGATTGTTTGAGTTTTATTTCATAATTCGTTCCTCAAACATATCGTAGAAAATTTTCCACACATATTACATTTTTTTTTTTATAAAGTCTACGTAGACTTGAAGGGGACCCCCCCCTTTACTGCAAAAGTCTAGTAAAGTCTACGAGGGGGGAGAGGGGGTTTAAAAATGTCAAATTTTGGTCTACGTGGTTTATGAACAGTCCCTACGGGCTGCTGATCGAAAACAATCATTTCTCTGCAATTGCGGTTGTAATCTCCTGAGCTTCAATATGCTTCAAATCCCATTATCCAGCTGCACTTAAACTTACCTCAGTCGTTGTTTGAGTTAGATTTTAATGATTTTCGGGCCTTGGATTTTGATAATTTTCGGGCCAATTCCTTGGCGCGGTAATAATCATACCATTTCGGATGCAGTTTCAAATGATTAATCTTCACCAAATTTGGCGCATTCTTGCCGATCTTACCGCGTGATATTGTGGCATTGCATTCCACACTTATTTTGCACTCTTTTCCTCGTCGATTTAAAAAAAAATTTCCCCAATACCAAAACGTTTGGCCCCCCTTTCGAGATTCAAAAACGGTTTAAAGTTCTACAACTACGCAAAACACAACGGAAGAGAAAGCTGACCGATTTTTGGCTCTAAGTTTCACTCCCGTTTCATTTTACTCAATTTTTTATTACAATTGTATACTATCTCTTTTTCTCTACCGGATATGTTACTCAATTTTCGTTAAAAAGTGGACCTACTCAATTTATGAGTAGATCCACTTTCTACGAAAATTGAGTAACATTTTCGTGAGAGAAAAAGAGAAAGTATACAATTGTAATAAAAAATTGAGTAAAATAAAATGGGAATGTACACTCCCGTTTCATTTTACTCAATTTTTGAGTACAATTGTATACTATCTCTTTTTCTCTCACGAAAATGTTACTCAATTTTCGTAAAAAGTTGATCTACTCATAAAATTGAGTAGATCCATTTTTTACGAAAATTGAGTAATATTTTCGTGAGAGAAAAAGAGATAGTATACAATTGTACTCAAAAATTGAGTAAAATGAAGCGGGAGTGTAGGCGCATTAATTTGACAGTTCTATCTGCACTGAAACAGAACCGACCATTCAAATGAAAACATTAGTCGTATTAATGTTTTTAATTCAAATCTTACCATAAGCCAGCTTTAAAACGATTCCAACTTTTGTAGAAATTTTCAAAGAATTGTTCGAATATTCGTTCCACCGAATAGTAAACAAAGTAAGTATTCAGTATTCGGTCAATGGCAGAATAGTGGTACTCGGTGCAGTTCTAGTACCTCCCCCCCCGCCGACGAGGGGGAGGATAGAAAAAAAAAAAAAAACACCCCCCCCCCCGGCGGGTTGTACTTTATATTTAATTTTAAAAAAGGGAACCCACAAAAAAATAGCACCACACCACACAGGGCAAAATTTTTTTCCCACAGCCAAAAAAAACCCAAAATTTTGCACACTTTCTCATTGATGTGTATTGTTTACATGCTGTCAAACTCGAAGTCGTGTTTCAGTCGAATCAACGAAAATGGAGGTGAACCAACGCGAGTCGAGAGAACAAATTCTTTCCAAACACCTGGAATTTCCTGACCTGTTGGCAGTTGGGAAAAATGTTGAACATTCACCATTCAACCGTCTCCAGAGTGTTGAAGCGGTTCCAGGAGCGGTTGACGTTGGACCACGGCAAAGGAGCTGGAAGAAAACCGGGACCGGAGAGCAAAAAGACGGAGGGAAAGGTGAAGCGGATGATTAAAGCAAATCCCAACGTCTCAAGCCGTGATTTGGCTAAAAAGATCGGTATGTCGCAGAGCTACGTCCAGAATGCAAAGAAGAGAGCTGGACTACATACATACAAGGTACAGAACTTCCCAAACCGCGATGAGCGGCAACAATCGACGGCTAAAACTCGGGCACGGAAGCTCTACGAGAAGATGCTGACAAAATATGGCTGCTGTGTGATGGACGACGAAACGTATATAAAAGCCGATTTTAAGCAAATTCCGGGGTTGGAGTTTTTCAACGGCAAGAGCAAGTTCTATGTGGACGACAAATTTAAGAAGAAGAAAATGTCGAAGTTCGCCTCCAAATATCTCATTTGGCAGGCCATCTGCTCTTGCGGACTGAGGAGTGAGCCTTTCGTGACAAAGGACACAGTAAATGGCGAGATCTACAAATCTGAGTGCCTCGAGAAGCGCCTTTTGCCGTTCTTGCAGCAGCACGACAAAGCTCCGCTATTTTGGCCAGATTTGGCATCATGCCACTATTCTAAAAGTGTCCTGGAGTGGTATGAGGCCAATTCTGTCCATTTTGTTCCAAAGGACATGAATCCGCCAAACTATCCGGATCTGCGCCCGGTGGAGCAGTACTGGGCAATGATGAAGCGGGAACTTCGGAAGAGCAAGAAGACAGTCAAAGACGAGAAGGACATGTTAAGAAAATGGAAAAAAAAACTGAGAAACTGGTACCGGATGACACTGTAAAGACTTTGATGGAGGGCATCAAGCGAAAATGCGTTCAATTTTACACTCAAGGCTCCATCGATTAACTTTTCTTTTGATTTTTGAAGTAAATATATGTATAAAACTACCCTAAAATTTTGGTTTGATTCTAAACATTATAAGAAAATTGGCATGACATTTTCGGTGTCGCAGTAATTTCGTGTTCGCCCTTTATTTGTAGCAATATTCCCCCTCGCCGTCAGAGTATGTTTCATGGCACTATGGGAAAAGTGGTGGCCAAAAATCGAAAAAATGGCTTGCATTGAATGACGTTTCTTGTATACCATTTGATAGCCAGGTAGTTCAAACCAAGATTCCCAAAATTTCAGCCCTCTGTGATAAAAACGCATTGCGCCACAGACATCAGACTTAGGAAAATTGTGAAAATTGTAGGAAAAATGCATTTCAAACAAATGCAATTTTCTCAGCGAATAACAGTCAGATCAGTCAGTCAGGGGGTCAGATAAGTTTGTGTGGGGGAGGGGGAGGTTTGGTAGACAAATAATTCACCAAAATACCTGATTGATAAAACAATACTCTTATACAACATATTTAAAAAATGGGGCGGGGCTCATATCATGGTTAGGAGGGGGGGCTTCCACCTTCACCTCTCTTATTTAGTCTTATGCACAGCAACCTTATTCTAGTTTAGATTTGCATTTGAACTGCCCCTAAAATTAAAAACAAACGTTCAAGTTTATTGTTCAGGAATACGTAGCTCATTTTTGGGTTAAACCCCATAGTGCATGGTGGAGTGACACGGTTTATAAAAAAACGAAATGATGGGAAACATAACTACTTAGGTCCAGTTGGTATTGCAAAGGTCCATTCTAGTATTAGATGAAACTCCAATAATAATCCTTACTGAAAACTAAAACCTCACGGAAATGAAAAAAATCAATTCACAATCGCATCCTTAACCACACAAGGCTCTAATCAAATGCCACTAAATAAACTATACGACAATCGTCAGCCATATTCAGTCCTCTATGTATTGGTGGTCACAAACGGGTCAGCAGCCTCTTCTTTCCACTGCCCTCATGCAACCCACCTACGAACATTAAATACGACAAATATACTTCAGCATAAAATACTCATAAAAGTCATTTGGCGTCGTCTGCTGGATTCCGCAAGTATATGCCAAGGTGGGACACTTCTCCCCGCCTCCGTGTCACCGCAGGACAGAATCCGATCCGATGAAAGAGACTCCTTTCCACACCGCAGGAAGGACTCCATCGTCCGCTCCTTCCTACGAGAGAGGGCCAGTTGCGGGATTTGGATATAAATTACAATTTATATGTGCCATGAACCGGAGTGGGATACTGACCGATCCGAGCCGGGTTGAACCAAAACCGGACACCGGACGAAAGTGATCAAAACGGTTTTATGTATTGGGAAACCGGTTGGGACATGTCGTAAAAATGGAAAATTCTACCACGACTCTCCCATTTTCTTCCGTATATCATTTTTTATGGATGTACTATTATGGGAATTGTTGAACGGTGATGTTCATCGAATGATGTTTTCACTTTCAGAGCTGGTTGAAAAATTATTTGAATTTATTGCACAGCCTGCTGCGGGCTCCGAGGATCTCCAACGGAAGATGTCATAATTAATGGCGATTGAGGGAAAAAAAAGGGTATTTATGGGAGCTTAAATTTGATTGTGTCAAAACATTGTACAACGCAAATTGATGCAAAACTTATATTAATCATGTTTAACAAGCATCGTAAAATAATTGATAGACCCTTCGACCTATAAAAGCGATTGGAGGCCAATCAAGAGAGTTTACGTGCTAATAACTTAGGGCTGATCGGTCGTAGATCAAAGCACCAACGAGGAGCCGCCTTTTCGGTGTTAAATCATAACACATAACCTGCTGTCGGCTTAATGGTTCGACATAAAAGGTCATAAATCGAACCAAAGTGCGTAAAGAAGTTCACTCCCACTCTTTCTCTCGGCAATCATCCGTGAGTCATTTGGTAGGCGGGAAAGCAAATCTCGGCCGACGATTGTGATTAGGCTATAGAATCAGAAAAAAAAAATGGATAAGAATGGCCATAAATTCCGTAACACTGTGAGGGAAATTTCCGAATTGATTGGATTAGAGCAGGTTGCGTCCTACTCGATTGAACGTTGTAGCAATTAATTCCACTTGGTGAGGACGAAGGATTCCATTATAGGAAATAACACCTGTCCAGGATCCGTGAGCAATAAGGCTGGCATGTGACAGACCGGGTGGGATTGGACGCCAGGGCATAATTTAATTAATTATTGAATTATACTGAGACGATGAACAAAAGACGTGCCTTGCATACCGATTCCGATACAGAGGAAGATCATCGGAGAGCAAAGGGGTCATTCCGGCAGTCAACGTGTTGCCAATAGCGGGCATGCTGATTTGTAATATATTAATGCACACTTTAAACCGATTTAAATGGCTAAGCCTTCTCGAAAAGCGATGGCTCAGAGTCGAAACATTTTCCCAGTGGGAAATATCACGTAATTTCAACCTTACTTAGCAGTGATTGAAGCTCGCACTGAAGACGAATCCATCAGTCACAGCTCCGTATTAGCAATAAAATATGCGAAAGAAAATTATTCATTCATGAAACATCTGCCCATCAAATGCAGATCAAGCTGTTTTATATATTATTTTTCCTATTGCAGTAAACGAGCGAACGTTTCACACTTCCCAAAAAAAAAAATCGGTGGGAAGATGAAACGATATTAATATAATCATCGACACCCGTTCCCTCCCTCTGTTTGCGGAACCACAAACGCGCTGCAGAAGAAGTTTTCCCCCGTTAAGCCAACTACGAGGGAGAGAGAGAAAAAAAAATATGGATTCCTCCCTCACTCTGCTCCAACCATTGAAAGATGATGCTCTGATTATATGGTTTTGATTGGAATGTGATCCGGAATCTGGATATTCTGGGGATTTGCAGCTTCGCGAAACGATGATTTGATTGCCGCCCTTCGGAGTGGGGAAACGGGTATCACTGAATTTCCAATGAGATGTAGATGAGTGAGACGGATGATAAAAATAATAATTTTCAGCCAGCTTGTTTGCCGAGAGTGTGCGGGAAAATTTGAATGCTTTGCTGATAATCAATAGCCCGGAAATCGGAGTGCAATATTTGAAACTTATGAAGCTGTTAAATCGGTGACCGTTTTATTTTTAAAATTCTTGATTTTATTCTTTATGGTCGATTGACATTTTTCGATTATTTGAATCGAAGTAAGCTTTTGTCGCGCACAGACGTGTTTCATAACTGTCAAAAAAGGCAAAGGCCAAATTCTTGAGAGAAAAAAAGACGCTGATGAGAAAAAAGTTAGCAGAAATTACCAAAAATATAGACCCAAGAGATACCATAGGCAATTGGAAGCTAGTCAAGAACCTTAAGCATAGGCATGAAGATAAACCAAAAAACAACGTCATACTGATCTCCAAAGATACAGCTCGTCAGTTCCTAGAAAACAATTTCGATACAGCTCCAACAAGCAACCCACGAAGCAACCATAGGCATTCGGAAGAGAAAGACAACCTTATTACACTAGACAGTCTAAACGGATTTTTGCAAACTAAGAGAAAACACTCAGCCCCCGGGACGGATGGAATCACATATAGCATGTTAAGGCAACTGAACACGGACTCTAAGTTGAAGGTTATAGAGGAACTAAATACTTACTACAAAGTTGGACACCTTCCGGACCACCTTAAAGAAGTGAGGATGATACCCATACTCAAGGTTGGGCGTGAACAAAATGACCTTTCAGCCTACAGACCAATAGCAATGCTATCTACACTAACAAAATCCATCAATGGAAATGTTTTAACAAGGATTAAAAAACATGTAAACGAAAAACAGTTGATACCAAAGTACTCGTTTGGATTTCAATCAGAGAAATCGACAGAAGACTGCTTGGAGTTTGCCACGAATTATACCATGGAAGGAAAACGAAAAGGACAGGTATGCATTGGAGTTTTCTTCGACTTTTCTAATTACTTTTTTATCTCGCCTCCCCCCCCGCCCCCGAGGGGGCCCCCCCCCCCCCCCGCGCCCCCCCCCTTTTCCCCCCCCCCCCCCCCCGCTGTCCCCCTCTGTTTTTTTAATTAAAACTACCCCCCCCGCCCGCCGCCCCCCCAGCGAAACACACTTCCCATAATGTCCCTCTACCTTTTACCTCCACGGCCAAAAACAAAGGCAATACTATTCACTGCTGCACTCGACCTGAACTTAAAAGTAGGACATATAGGTATAGAAACAATCAGGAATTATAAATCCCTCTCGCGGGTCAAATTTGTCACCTTGTCGATGGTGAGAGGGCTTATCTCATGCTATAAACATGCATGTGAGACCAAGAATTTGACCAGTAGTGAAAGTATCACATATTCTGCACATTTATTTCACTGCCACGTCGTAGAACGTTTATATAAAGGCACTAACATCAGGTGTGATACTGGCCGCAATTCACTCTTAGACTTTTTACTTTCAATCAAAGGGAAACGACTAAAAGTACACTTTTCATTTTCGTGGCAACTTATGTTGTTGTTTATCCATTTATTTCATGGAATGAATAACCAAAATACCTGGTTTACCCATGGTGTAATAAGTGAAAGTAATTGCAAAATTTTCGAAAAAGGTGAATGTTTTGATCATGGTAAATATCTGACTGTTCGAAATGAAGCACAAAGCCACAGATAAGTGTTACTTTGTACTGACGATGACAAGCATGTTTATTAGAGACAGGACGCGGAGGGCCCGCTTAGGAAACACGAGTAGTAGATTTAACCTTTCCAAGTAGTTTATTTTAGCAACAGTGCGGAGGGTCCGCTCAGCGAGGGTCTAGTGTTTGACTTACTATAGAAGAGCGGTGTTAATCACAGTAGTTCCATTTCACTTCTGGTTCAGCTCCATATCGGTTTCGTTTCGATTCCGTTTCGTCTCCATTTCGGTTCTATTTCGGGTCCGCTTTGGTTTCGTTTCGATTCCATTTCAATTCCATTACAATTCCATTTCGGTTCTATTCCGGTTCCGTTTCGAATCCGTTTTGCATCCATTTCAATTTAATTTCGATTTCGTTTCGGTTCCATTTCAGTGTAATTTCGATTCCATTTCAATTTCTGCTCAAGAATAAGTGTTTGAAGTAAAGACCCTCTCGTAGGTCAAATTTGTCACCTTGTCGACGGTGAGAGGGCTTATCTCATGCTATAAACATGCATGTGAGACCAAGAATTTGACCAGTAGTGAAAGTATCACATTTTCTTATCATTTATTTCACTGCCACGTCGTAGAACGTTTATATAAAGGCACTAACATCAGATGTGATACTAGCGGGCTATGCCGCAATTCACTCTTAGACTTCTTACTATCAATCTAAGGGAAACGACTAAAAGTACACTTTTCATTTTATTGACAACTTATGTTGTTACTCATCCATTTTTTTATGGAATGAATAACCGAAATACCTGTTTGCTCATGGTATAATAACTAAATGTAATTGCAACATTTTCAAAAGGGGTGAATGTTTTGATCAGGGTAATTATCTGACTGTTCGAAATGAAGCACATAGTCACAGAAAAGTGTTACTTGCGACTGACGATGACAAGCAGGTATATTAGAGATAGGACGCGGAGGGCCCGCTTAGGGAACACCATTGGAACAATAGAATGAACCTTTCCATGTATGAATCCTGGAAAGTGTGAGCTTTTTAGTGGAATGCCTGTAACTGGAAAATTAGAGGAGGAATTGGTAGTTTCCGTTTGATCTCAGCTACATTTGTTGCTTGTCTTGACGGATACGCGTGTTTCGTCTACGGTGTGCGGACTTCTTCAGTCTCGTGTACTAATATCGACTCTCGAGTATTAGTGCATGGCACTGGGGGGGTCTGCGCATTGTGGACGGGATGCGCGTGTCTGTCGGGACGGGCGATGGAGGTGGTTGGGGTTGGATGGGGGTTGCTAGTCTTTCTTCTTATTTTATCGTTACCTTTCCATGCATTTTATAGCATGTGTCCTCCATACCAGATAATAAATAAATAAAAAAAAAGAAACTAGATAGGAAATAGAACTGTTCTTTTCCAAGTGTCAGATTAGTTAGTCAGTGATTTGAAATATTGTTAAGTTTGGGATGGGGATGAGTACTAGATCCAAAGCTAGGCTAGAATTTAAAATGTTTTTGTCTAAATTTAATCCAGTATTTTTTTTAAATCCTTTTTGATTCAAACATTATTACTTCTGGTTCATGCTGTTCAAATTTTGTTAGGTTAGGAATTCGGAATTCTTAGTCAGAGAAACGAAAATATCGTCGTGAAAATATCACCAATAATCTCTCACCTACGCCCTGCATACTATGAACCACTAACACCCTCTTCGCTCTTATTTTCTTATTGATTTCATGATCGAAAACGGCTGTGAAATGGATCGATTGAAGTGCGAAGGACCTACTCAGCGCTAGGCTACATGCGGTTTTGACAAGGAAGTGATCATATCTATTTCAAGAAAAAGTACATGTGAAGCATCCTCGAAAAAATCAAAGACAGCACACAAAGATAAGTATATGCGAAATCAAAACTGTCAAACTATCAAAAACATTCATCTTACTTAAGATGAAAAAGTTATATTACAGTCACTACTAGTTTCAAATCACAAACAAATTAAACATTTCAGATCATTTTGTAGCAACGCGGCCATCTCAATCCAAAAAACACTACAAACCCCTTACCCCAACCTAATCCTTATCACCGCCCATGGCGTTCAAGTAGTCCGCATAGACCAGTTCGCCATTACCCCTCCCTAACCCTCGGCTTTGGATTGACTTGCGCTCTCATTGCCCCACCAAACGCTGCAAAATGAAAATGAAAAATGAGAAACAATCAGGAATTATAAATATCTGGGAGTCTACCTAGACAAAAATCTATCGTATGGAACACACATCAGGACGATGAAAAATAAAATTAGTGACCGACAGAACATGCTTAAAATTATTGGAAGCATAAAGAAAGGTGCCACCCCACAAGTCATGACAATGTTCCATAAAGCCCTGTACGGAAACTATATTCTCTACGGATCATCCTTATATGGAGGAACATCGAAAACGTATCAAAACATGCTTGATGTATCCAACAGACAGTGTCAAAGGATAGCGACCGGATGCACCAGGACAACTCCAATAAATACCTTAGCAGCCTTGAGCAACGAAAAACCACTGCACCTTATACGGGAATACCATACCAAGAAAAGAATCGCACAACACATCAGAAGACAGGACCCTATCGGGAAGCAGCTTCTGCAATTGACAGCAACAGAGGATGTAATTCCGGAAAACCAACGTACATACATGGAAAAAGTATTCCTGGAGAACGTGGATCAGCTGCTGAATGTGTATCAGAATCGGAAGAACACTACAAACGAATCGGAAGTCACAATCGAAACTCTGGTAGACGGGATGCCACCCTCAAAGCACAATTTGGAGGCAAGTGCTATTCGGCAGATAACGAATAACGTGATCAACACTAAATATATGGAGCATATATATATACCGATGCATCACAATCCGATACCAATTGTAGCATAGGAGTGCTCATTGAAGAAAACGGTACAGAAATCAGCATGAGACTGGAATACAGGTGTTGCATAATGACAGCAGAAATATTGGCAATATGGATAGCAACGAGAGAGGCACCAATATCACAGCAACTTAAAACAGTTATATTCACGGATTCGCAATCAGCATGCTGGTACTTAATCAACCAGGCTACCCAGCAAACCTTGACCAAATTTCCCACGAAATATTCGAAAACATGGCAAAGAAACGCATTTCATTACAATGGATTCCAGCGCACGTGGGCGTCGAAGGCAATGAAAGAGCGGACGAGTTGGCTAAACATGGCTCAAACAGCCCAGCCATACTACGGAACCAATTACTCTGGCACGATGTTATTTGCGACTTTAAAAAACAGCTACAGGAGAACACGAACCACTGGTATCGAGGAATCGCTCTCGAAGAAGGAAAAGGTAGGAAGTTTTATGATATAATGCAACACTTTCCGGTAAAACCATGGTACTGGAATCAAAAACAAATGAACGGAGAGGATGTAAGACTCCTAAACCGAATCATGTCTGGTCACTACTATTCTAATTTTTGGCTAGCAAAACTAAGAATAAGAGACGTCGAAGAATGCGACCTGTGTGAGGAACTGGATACTACAGAACACGCACTGCTTTAGTGCATCAAATATGGACACATAAGAAACCATTTCGACTGGGATCAGTATCGAAACTTGAAAGATCTAATAGGAAACCTAGATGAAGACAAACTTAAGGAGATAATCAAATTTGTTAAATTGGCTAGATTGAAGCCATAAATACCATACGTTAAAAAATACCAGAGGGCAGCAACTGGCGAATGTGAGGCACGTCACCCAAGCCAAAACTAACAAAATCCAACAACAACAACAATAACTGTCAATTTCTACAATTTTCTACTTGAGAAACCGAAGAAAATCAGACAGAATTGGAAAAGATCTGATCCTCTCAAGGATCTGTATCACGGAACGTCGTGGAAATTTCACGGACAACGAACGCGAGCTCTTTGTATGTGGCAGGAAAGCCCGTGTGTTTTTTTTTCGATCGTGAGTGATACTGTGGCCGGAAATAGTAATAAATGTATATACTTATCAAAAAAAAATTATAATTTTTTTTATTAAAAAAAGGCCCCTTTTTTTTTTGTCAAAAAATTTTTTTATGAGAAGAGGGCCACCACTATTTTTAATTTTCCCAAAAGGGGAAAGCAAAAAATCCTTTTTTTTTGTTTTGACAACTGCTTTTGTTAGACGAAAAAAAGACCCTCGGCGATTTTTACCAAGGAAAAAAAAATGGAACAACGCGTTTGTGTGAAATTTTGTGTTGCAAACGGATTTTCTGCAGCGGAAACGCTCAGAATGTTGCAAAAAGCCTTTGGTGAGGACTCTATGTCACAAAATCGTACATTTGTTTGGCACAAAGACTTTAAAGAAGGCCGTGAAAGCGTGAGTGACATGCCGCGTTCTGGACGACCATCGACCTCAACTACCGATGAAAACATCGCTTCCGTGAAGAATTTAGTTATGGAAAACCGCTCAATTAGCATTCGGGAGATAGCTGCACTCCTTGATATCTCATTTGGATCGACCGAACACATTTTGACGGAAATTCTGGGCATGAAACGCATTGAAGCACGACTTGTTCCAAAAGAGCTGAATTTTTTGCAAAAACAGCATCGAGTTGAGGTCGCTAAACAGATGATTGCGAACGCAGATAGCGATCCCACATTCATGGAACGCATCATAACTGGTGATGAAACGTGGGTATATGAATTTGATATGCTCACAAGTCAACAATCGTCCGAATGGCGCGCCGAAGATGAGCCGAAACCAAAAAAATCACGACAAAGTCGCTCCAAAATTAAAGTTTTACTGACCGTTTTCTTTGATTTTCGCGGTGTCGTCCATTCTGAATTCCTTCCAGAAGGTCGAACGGTTAACAAAGAGTATTATTTACAAGTTATGAGACGTTTGCGTGAGGCAATTCGAAAGAAGAGGCCAGAATTGTGGCGCAATAATTCGTGGATTTTACACCACGATAACGCTCCATCACACACCGCGCTCACTATTTGTGAATTTTTGGCCAAGAACTCCACCAATACCATCAAACAAGCACCATATTCACCAGACCTTGCCCCGTGCGACTTCTTTCTCTTCCCAAAACTGAAAATTCCGCTCAGAGGTAGGCGTTTTGAATCGATTGATGCGATAAAAAAGAATTCGCTGGAAGAACCGAAAGCCATACATTCATCGGCCTATAAAAAATGTATGGATGATTGGATAAAGCGCTGGCATATGTGTGTTGCCTCTAATGGCGAGTACTTTGAAGGCGATAATAAAAAAAAAAATTAAAAAAAAAAAAAAATGATTTTTTTTTTCAAATTACCGGAACTTTTTGATCACAAGGTACTTTAAAAAGGCAGCATGTCCAGCAGCAGAAATGAGCAGCCAATAAACAAGCATATACATATTCAGTGCCAAGCCGAAGGTTAGTTCATCAGCTGTGTTGGACTGGATTGTGGATACTCGATTAACGACGGAGGTTTTCCAACGATTCGGTGGTGAATTAAGCTTCAATAGAGCAGTTCCAGGCGATAAAATATCGAAATTTGATACGAGCCGCTTGGATTTGGACGAAATTTCGCATATATATTCACTATAACAGAATACGTATTTTGACATAAGGATATATTGTTTGGACTCAAGCATAACTTTTAAGAAGGGCTTGTGTGTTTTTGATACAACAGTTTTAGGAAAACAGTAACTCGGAATTCCGTTCATTTTAGAAAAAAAAAATGTCTGAGAAGAAATGCAAGGCTTCCCAACCGGTGGTCCGCGACCCCCAGGGGGGTCGCTAGGGCCTTCTAGGGGGGTCGCGGGCGTCTAACCAGCGTGACAATTTTTATGCATACAGAATAAAAAAAATAACTGATCCATAAAATAAAATGCAACCTACTTATAAAGTGCATGAATTTAAAGAATAAACGAGTGTATTTTGGTCTTCGTGCGTCTTAAGAATTCGTTCGAGTAGAGCAGAGTAGTGGTGAACGGAAGGCAACGAAAGACAGTTCTAGGATTTTTTTTTCATTAGAGCGAATCTACAATTGAGAGATTCTCTCCGGGCTCGCTCTCTTTCATCTATTACAGCGCCGCTATAAAACTTTCGAGGGATTCTTTAGTACAGATCGAAACACAACAGTGCTGGCTAGCATACTCTACAAATTTTTTTTTTTTTTTGGCGAAGATACAATATAAAGAAATTCTCCCCCGCCCCCCTCTTTCATTCAAAAAACCAACCACCTTTACGTTTTTCATTCTACTATTTGTAGAGTATGCTAGCCAGCACTGTTGTGTTTCGATCTGTACTAAAGAATCCCTCGAAAGTTTTATAGTGGCGCTGTAACGAATGAAAGAGAGCGAGCCTGGAGAGAATCTCTCAATTGTAGATTCGCCCTAATGAAAAAAAACCCTAGAAATATTAGAATGAAAAACGTATAGGTGATTGGTTTATGAATGCAAGAGAGCGAGCCCGGAGAGAATCTCTCAATTGTAGATTCGCCCTAATGAAAAAAAATCCTAGAACTGTCTTTCGTTGCCTTCCGTTCACCACTACTCTGCTCTACGTACACGAGATCACCCCAGCTCATTATCCTGGCGATTACGAAGTCGGTAAGCGTCACAATCTACGGTTCATAACGATTTTCACCGACGACGGTTTCATCACCGGGGATTACGGTGAATTCACCGGAATGAAACGATTCGATGCCAGAAAGGCGATCTTGGCTGCCCTCCAAGCAAAGGGTTTGTACAAGGAAACCGTTGATAATCCGATGGTCGTACCGATTTGTTCCCGCTCGACGGACGTCGTTGAATCGCTGATCAAGCCTCAATGGTACGTAAAGTGCGACGAAATGGCAAAGAACGCAACGGAAGCCGTGGGCTCCGGAGAGCTGAAAATTATTCCGAAAGTGCACAAAAAGACCTGGTGCCATTGGATGGACGAAATCCGTGATTGGTGCGTTTCCCGTCAACTTTGGTGGGGTCACAGAATTCGAGCCTAATGTCATCGATCCGATGGATGATATCACCGGAATTTCTCTGGATGGACTGCACCTGCAGAAGGCCAAGACCGGTCAGAAGCAGGATTACCCGAATGGTATTCCGGAGTACGGAACGGATGCGATGCGATTTGCCTTGTGCGCCTGCAACACCCAGGGACGGGACATCAACTTGGATATCATGCCTGTCCAGGGCTATCGCTTCTTCTGCAACAAGCTCTGGAATGCAACCAAGTTTACGTTGATGTGCTTTACTGGAGAAGAACGGTACGACGTTCTGCAGGGCTTGGTAAGTTTGACGGAATGCAATTTTAAACAAAACATTAACTCAATCGTAACTCTACAGACTCCGAGAGCAACATAGACCGCTGGATTTTGTCGCGGTTGGGCAACTGCATCGACGTGTCCAACAAGGGCTTTGAGAAGTACGAATTTGCCCAGACTACCAGTGCGTGCTACGACTTTTGGCTGTACGATCTGTGTGACGTATATCTGAAATGCTTGAAGCCAGTGTTCCAGTCCGGAACAGAGGAAGCTAAATCCTCGTCTCGGAAGACGATCTACACTTGCTTAAACCTTGGACTGAAGCTCCTGTCTCCTTTCATGCCTTTCATCACCGAGGAACTGTACCAGCGATTGCCCCGTGCCAATGTGGACCAGGTGGCCGGTATTTGTGTTGCCTCCTATCCTATCTTAAGTTATGTAATTGGCACAACGAACAGCTCGAAAATGACTTTGATTTTGTGCAACGTGTGGCCAAGGTAATTCAATCGGCCCGAAGTGACTACAATCTGCCGAACAAGATGAAGACGGAAGCGTTTGTCATGAGCAGCAACGATGCCACCAAGGCTACGCTAGAGAGTTTCCTTGGGAATCTGACGACCATGTCCTACTCGCAGATCAATCTTATCAGTGAAGCTCCGCCGGTTGGTTGTGCTATCCTAACCCTTTCCGGTGCATGTGTTGTTCATCTTATGCTCAAGGGACTGATCGAAGCCTACAAGGAAGTAGAAAAACTTGGCAAGAAGAAGGAAACATTAAGCTCGAGCTAGAACAGGCGATAGGAGCGGCTGATTACAAGAGCAAAGTTCCGGAGGAAGTTCGGAAGAACAACCAAGAGAAGCTCGATCAATCGAAGAGTGAAATCGAACGTATCATTGCAGCAATAGAGACACTAAAGACGATGTAATAAGCGTTCCTTCTGGAAAACGGATCATTTCACTTCAAAAGCATTTTTTGTTGTTAAATTAACTCTTGCTTCGGATTAAGCAGAAGAAGTTGTAATTTATTGCCTCTAAATACTATTATAAAATATCAGCTTTGCAGTTTTCACGCGTACACAGATTGAATGAATAAAATATATCAACACAGTTGGAATAAATTAAGCAAGCAAAAACGTGCAATGTTTGATTACTTCTGTTCCAGGCATTATTCGGCATTGTCAATCGAGTCCTCCTTCGCTTCCTGCGCGTCGGAAATGCCCAGTGCAGTAACGACGGCAGCCGAGTCGATGCTTGCATTATTTTCCTGTCATTCTTGAGCGCTGTCCACTTTGTCACTGGCCAAAACTTCCTGCGCTTGATCGGCACTTTCGTCTCCGATAATGATCTCTTCCTCTTGGCAGGAATTCCTCGTCTGGGTAGATGTTCTTGAACGCGCACGCGCTATGGTTTCGTCGTAGTCAAATTCCTTCCGGGAGAGAGCCGGCCGAATGCCGGCGAGCGATGCATTTAGGAATGAATGTTAAAGTACAATTCGTACACACTTAGAAATTATGATTTTTACACGAGACGTAATTCATGTTTGTAAAAAATTGGGGAACGTAAAGAAAGATTTCGTGTAAAATTATGTCTCCTGAAACTGACACATAAAGGGTGATACGGTCAAAATTTGGTCAAGGGAAAACGCGTGTAAATCGGTGAAATCGTTTATTTAAAAAATCAAATTAAATTTCTTTTTCAAGTTCAATTAGTATAAAATTCAGGAAAAATATTCAGTTAGGCTTCCGCTTTTCCAAATCCGAATTGCCGCGCCTTACGCTTGACCCCTGCCATCAGATTTTGTACAGCCACCTTGTCCACCTTCTTCGCCGCAGAAAGCCAGTTTGCCTTGAACTGCTGCTCGTCCTTAGCAGTTTTTTTGGTCTTCTTTAGGTTCCGCTTGACAATAGCCCAGTATTTCTCAATTGGGCGGAGCTCTGGTGTGTTGGGAGGGTTCTTGTCCTTGGGAACCACCTGCACGTTGTTGGCGGCGTACCACTCCATGGCCTTTTTACCGTAATGGCAAGATGCCAAATCCGGCCAAAACAGTACGGAACAACCGTGTTTCTTCAGGAAAGGCAGCAGACGTTTATTCAAACACTCTTTCACGTAAATTTCTTGGTTGACAGTCCCGGAAGCTATGAAAATGCTGCTTTTCAAGTCACAGGTACAGATGGCTTGCCAAACCAGATATTTCTTTGCGAACTTTGACAGTTTCGTGTGCTTGAAAATATCTGCTACCTTTCCCCTTCCTTTTGCCGTATAAAACTCCTGTCCCGGAAGCTGCTTGTAGTCGGCTTTGACGTAGGTTTCGTCGTCCATTACCACGCAGTCAAACTTCGTCAGCATCGTCGTGTACAGCCTCCGGGATCGCGCTTTGGCCGTCGTATTTTGTTTATCATCGCGATTTGGAGTCACTACCTTCTTGTAAGTCGATAGTCCAGCTCGTTTTTTGGCTCGATGCACGGTTGTAGACGATACACCCAGCTTATTTGCGGCATCTCGGAGAGATAGGTTAGGGTTTCGCTTGAAACTACCGGCAACTCTCTTTGTCGTCTCAGCGGCTTCCGGTTTTCGATTTCCCCCCGATCCAGACTTCCTGGCTGTCGACAAACGTTCCCCAAACACTTTAATTACATTTGTAACGGTTGATTTGGCAACTTTTAGCGATTTTGCCAACTTTGCGTGCGAGTAGCTCGGATTTTCGCGATGCGCGAGCAAAATTTTGATACGCTGCTCTTCTTGCTTGGACGGCATTTTGACAACTGAAGAGTGAATTCCAAAATCAAAATAGGAGCAACATTCTACACACACACACCTTCAAAATGAGGGGTGTTCAGGTTTTTTAAATGTAAAATTGAAAGAAATACGTCAAGTTGATATTGACCAAATTTTGACCGTATCGCCCTTTACGCAATTCGACGAAAGATGTATTTGATTGAATTTATTTTCTCATTTCTTTCAACTGATTCTTATGTGCTAAAGGGCGCTTGCATGTGTCGGTCTCAGGAGACAGAAATTTACTTGACATTTTGGTAGTGTGTAGAGAATAGTGGATACGTTATTTTCCTGTGCTTCCGCGTCCTCCGCTAGGGCTTCCGGAGGTTTTGGATAATCCTTGGATAGGACCTGAGATACGTACGGTTCCAGATCCAATCTCTGGTCACCGCTGGTGGATTTAGCTGTCACGTGGATGAGATCTAAAATAAAAAAAAAAAAAAACCCCCTCAAAAAAAAAAAAAAATTTTTTGGCGAAATTGTGCAAAACTCCCGATTGAAGTGAATTCTGTGGGTTTCTTCCAGTTTCCAAAGAAAGATACACTGAGGATACTGCACTCATGAATATCGTAAGTCAAATCTTATGAACTGCTTAATTTTTCCATTTCGAGTAATTTCATAGTTGCCGTATGTTTTTCATATCAATAAATTAAAATTTATTCAGACGCATTATGTACTGTATACGCTAATCGTGTACTTTTCATACGTCAGTGTAGTGAGAGTCATAGTTGTGTCTTGTGTGAAAAAAATCATACGTGACGCATATGAGAGAAGAGCAGAGAGAGGGACAAAAAAAATGGCTTCCGCAGACGATTTGTTGGCTGATCTTCCGATTCCGGCTAGTGCTTTGGAAGTATTTGGAGGTATTTTTCATTCAAATCAATGTTTTTTCATAATTATTGTGCACTTAATTAACGGTGAATGTTCAATTTTTATTATTAGAGTGTGGAGTGGATACAACCGCCCTTTTTTGTTGGACCAAAGGTCAAATATCCGATGCCCTTTCGCAAACTGATGTTGAGTGGTCAATTGACTTAATTTGGGAATGGATTTCAAGCTGGCGAATCCGTAATGTATGTTTATAATGGAAATTAATGCAACTTAACGAATATTTATATCGTATTGATCTTCAAAACTTTCAGGGTCTTGAAAACGCGGTAGTAATTTACGAGAATAATAGCATTTCGCCAGAAGCCGAGGAACAGAAAGCGGAAACAATTCATGCGATTCCAGCGGTCAAACCCGAACCAGTGGAAAAAAACAATGGGGTAAGTCATTTAAAAATTCAGAGAAAATGTGTCCAGTAAATCGTAACATTTGAATATGCGTTTAACATGTAGGACGAACTGAACAATGCCCAAGATGCTGTTGACACCGGATCAAAGCCTGAGGACTCTGTAGTTTTACAGGAGACCCAAGCCAAAGCACATCCAGACACAGAAACAGAGGCTATACCAGAAACCCAATCCACAACGCATGCGGAGGACAGAGAAGTTCCGCAAGACGTTTCTGAACCTGCTGAGGACCCAGTATGTTGAACAGAACATAACTAAGCTATGTCCTTCCGATTTTATTTTTTTGATTAACACCTTTTTTTTCTTCAACAGTTTTCGAACTATCACTTCTCACCGAATGTGCTCAAAAGCTTGCTGCAGAAAACAGTGGTTGGTTCCAAGATCCTGACAAATGCAACTGAATTAGACCTGTCGGACGCCAGTAAAAAGTTTCTGACTGATATCATTGCTAGACTGCACCTCGAAAAGAAGAAGAAAACAACTGCGGATCAGTTGGAAGTTTATGCGGACGTCATAATAAAAGTTTTTCCAAAAGAAACGAAGGTATAATGTATTGATAGTACCACAATTTAAACATATTCAAATTAAAATGCTTTTCTAGGCGACTTACTTTATCTCCAAAGAAAAAGGAAATCCAGGAGGCAAGCTATACAGCAGGATAAATTATCTTAGACAGTCTGAGCGCAAAAGAGAAAGAGAGGAAGAAGAACATCTGAGTGTTATTCAAAAAACCAAATCGAGTAAAATCGAAATACCACACCAGGCTATCAGCGCCCTTGAATGGCTGCAATTAAACCGCTCGCCGTGGTCGACTGTCATTTCTCAATGGGAACTGTCGTTTGATGCTCGAAAAGAAAACCTGAGAAAATATAATAAAAGCTCTACCGTGTTGCAAACATTTCCTCATTTGTATACGGAATATGGATATCAGTTGGTAAGCATTTGTTAATGTTGGTCAAGAATCTTAACATTTAACTCAACCAATCATATTTTTTTTCACCATAGCTGGACACGGATTATCGTCTACTAGGTTTGAAAACTCAATCTGGTGGCCTGAATAAGTGGGAACAAATTATCAACCCTATCGGAAGCTACATAGCAAAAAATGCAAAGGACCCGTCAGCAAAGCTCATCGTTGAAACAATTAGAAACGAAAAACTCTTTACTGGTAACTGAAATGATCAAGATAATTTACTTGCTTGCCTTCCTCACGAATCGTACTTTTTTTCAGATTTGCGTTTACCGGCTGTGTTGCTTGGATTAAACACCGTTCTTATTCCCGTGAAGGCAGCTTCAGGGTTTAAACCTACTATTACGACTGCTCAAGACGATACATTTTTATTTTGCAAGACAAATGAAGATGTAAACGCGACTTTGGATAAGTTACGAGCACTGTGTAGTGAACAAGGAACACCCGCAACGGCCAAGCTAATAGTTTTTGGAGAAGACTACAAAAATGTCCAAGGAAATTGCCTGGTGGTTTATAAGGACTTACTATACAGTCTACCAAGTATCGGTAGAGGTATAGATGTACTGATTAAACTAACCGTCGTTTTTGGCTTACCATTTTCAAAAGTTTCAAAACTGGTGTGGTTATTTGTGCAAAAATATGTGTACGAGATAGAGTGCACAAATACTTATGTTTCTATCGCTAAACTTTCTGGATATTTGACTACCAACCAACCATGTTCATCAAATGCTGCATCGAAGAATGTATGATCCTGTTCGACTCCGCCGAAAAGCTACTGACCCACCTGACAGTTGAGCATAGAACACCCGCCAACTACCGATACCCATGCAGTTATCCAGGATGTCCACAAACGTTTAGTAAGATCTATAATTTTAAGCGACATTTAAGAAATCATAAATTTCCATCCGACGATTCTAAGACGCAACCAACTATTGAAGAAATTTGCGAAACGATAAACGACAGTGAGCCAATAAATAAACTTCAAAGAAATGAATTTCACGAACCTGAATATGTATCTAACGTTACTGATAAGTTGTTCTCAATACAAAAGTCGGCTACAGAATTCACTTTAAGTATGCACAGCAAAAAAAAACTTTTCAAGGCAGGACGTTCAATATATACAAAACGAAACTCAAAAGTTTTGCGGTACTATTGCAGAGCAAATCGAGAGCATAGATGTTAGTACAAGTGAACCTGAAATGCTACATCAGCTTTCTGCTTGTCTTTCTAGTATGAAAACAGCTTTTAATTTCATTGGCAGTGACTATAAACTTTTCAAACACCTTCAAAAATTAGGCAGATTCAAGTATCCTACGGTTATAACTTTGACTAACGACAGTTGCACAGTATCAGAAGAAGTACAAACTGAAAACTACGATAGAAAATCTTGTTTAGTGTTAAATGATATTGAGTTTCAGATAAAATCATTTTTTGAACAGCATACTATATTGACCGAAACAATTGAAAACACTAGAAAACTGGAATGTTCAAAAAGCGTAACCCATTTCCTAAATGGAAAAGTTTGGAAAGGCATCAAACAAAAATATGCAAACGAAAAGGGTTTTGATCACATTATACCGGTCTGGATATATGCAGACGAGTTCGAAATAAATGATACACAAAGCTCCCATCATAAGGTCGATTCTGTCTGTGGGATTTATTATAATTTTCCTACACTACCAGAAAAATATAGTTCAAAGATATGCAATATTTTCGTAGCTGGTTTCATCAGAAAAGTTGTTATGAACAAAGTAGGCATCAACAAATTGGTAGAACCATTGGTTAGCAAGTTTAGAAAAATTGAAGAAGAAGGAATCCTTTTGTACTTTCAGGGAGAGCAAATCAAAATAAGATTCGTGTTAACCATGCTCCAAGGAGATAATCTCGGAGTCCATACTTTGCTTCTCTTATCAGGTAGTTTCAATGCCACTTTTTATTGTCGTTTTTGTCGCAGGCAAAAACAAGAGCTTCAAAAAGATGACAAAGAACATGAAGAATGTTTGAGAACGGTTGAAAATTATAATAAGGATGTTATAACCAACAAACAATCTGAAACTGGAATCGTAGGACCATCAGAATTCAATAACCTGCCATCATTTCACGTCACAGAAAACATATATGTAGATGCTATGCATGATATTTATAGTAATGGTGTCTGCAAGTACGGCTTTACAGCAGCTTTGGATTATTTTATTTATGAGAAACGATATTTGTCTCTTTCTGATTTAAATACCCGTGTCTGTATTGTTGGCAAAAGTTCGCTAGAGCTTGGAATGCGTCGCATGCCCGTTATTACTGAGACCTACGATAAAAAAAGTAAAGGAAAATCAGTTGTACTTAGAATGACTGCTGATGAGATGAGATGTTTTTGTAATAATTTCAGTTTCATTGTAGGACCGTATGTACCAACTAATGATTCTGTATGGAAATTTTGTACCACGTTGATCAAACTGGTAGATGTTATTATGTATAGAAGTTTTACTCATAGCGACATCAAGGAATTGGAGAAACTAGTTGAGCAACATAATCAATTATATTTGCAGAACTTCGATAAGCATTTGAAGCCTAAGCAACATTTCTTGGTACATTACCCTAGAGTAATTATAGACAGTGGGCCTATCTATCGTATGATGTGTTTCCGAAATGAGGCAAAACACCAAATTTTTAAAGAGTACGCTCATATCGTTACCTCACGAACTAACATAGCGTACTCATTGTGTATAAAATCCTGTTTGCAGTTTGCATATCATGTATATAACAAATCGTTTTTTGAATCACATTTAGAAGGAAATTTCACAGAACAGCTAATGAAATTTAGACCGTATTGGAGTAAAATTAATCCACTGCCCTTCAGTAGCGGAGATGTATTCAGTATGACTTCTTCTTGTAAATTTAACGGCATTTGTTACAATATTGGTCAGTTTGTAACAAAAACCGAAGGCAGTAGTGTTAAGCTGTTTGAATTTGAGGAATTTCTGAAGCACAGACATGATGTGTATGCTATATGCAGACAATGGATATGTGGAAAATATAATCTGCACTATGTAGCTATAGAAGCAAAAGAACGTACAAACGATTTTACGCTCATTAAGTTAGATACAATTGACGGTCCACCGTTCACCATATATTTTATAGATAACAAGAATCTTTTTAGATTAAGAAAGGTATTCGATTAGAATAATTTATAGAATAGGTTGTAAACATAAGATGTAAATAAAGGCAAATGCTAATAAATGTAAGTTAACAATTTATTATTTTCTGAAGTAATCACTTTTTTATGACTCACAATATGGTATACAAATTCTACTTTGTTTATTGACAAACTTTATGAAATTTATAAGTAGATGCTATGATTTTCATTATTCGCTAAAATGATGTTCATACGAACTATGTATGGATGTTATACATCTACAGCATTTTTCCATACGTGAGGGTTGATGAATTTGATGCATTTGTAATATGATATGCATAATTGGCTGATTGATGGTAAAAAATCTTATTCATAGTTTAGAACTATGAATTTCAAACTAAAATGTTGTAGCGAAAAATCAAAGTAAATACGTATGGTTTTCGAAGTTGCAGTATCCTCAGTGTAAAACCAAACTTTTCTTTTTGCGGCGGTTTTTTTTTTTAAATTCCCCTTATTTCCCCCCCTTTCCAAAACAAAACAGAAAAAAATTCTTAATTTATTGTTTTATTTCAAAATTCGAGTGGTAGAATAACGTCATTTAAAGTGCTCGAATGCAGTGATTAATAGCTCAACAACAAATTACCTCATTATCAAGCCCATAGCATATCAGAAGTTTCATAGATTCTGTTGTTTGAATTTTGTTTGATTGATGTTCTTCACTAGTTTTGATCTAAATTTTCATGCGCTTTGACTAGAACACGTCGCATTTGTAAGTCGGGTCCAGATGCAGTTCATCGTAGATTGCGTTCAAGTATCATCCGATGCTAAGGGCCAGCAGGCTGCAAGAGGTTTTCCGGTATAAACTTCAAGTCTTTCCGCTGGCCATTTTCTGGTACTCGTAATCCAAACGGCAGTAAATAATACACCGAAAATACTTACATTTACTGAATATGGAAGTAGAAAATCCCTTATTTTGTCATAATTGGCTTTTGGCAAAACAATACTTGATCACAATACTTGCTCCTTTAAAGTGAATGAAAAGTTGACAGTCCGTTTGGCTGCATTCTTTGACAGATCGTTTGGCTGCATAAGACAATTGTTGTCCGGTCTATACATATTGTCTATAATAATTATTACAACTAAATCATGAGTTTTGACCTTTTTGTCCTGGTTGTGCTTTAATTTTATTCATTAAATATTGTTTTTGCAAAGAGCGTAGAGCTATTTCGAATTCAAAACAATTCACTCTGCGATTTACGCCATATTGATTCTTGACAAAGTGAAAGGCGTAATTTAAATCAAAACATAAACATGGCGTAAAGTAAAAGGCGATACTGACAAAAAATCAAAACAACGGCGAAAAGTAAAAGGCGATACTGATAAAATAACCAAAACAACGGCGAAAAGTGGAGGGCGAAACCTATCAAAATGACAATTGGCGAATAGTATAGCGCGATAAATTTATTTCCAGTACTTGTGGGGCCAACATTGAAAATGGCGTAATCAAACATCCTAGTATTGACAGGCAAATATTAAAAAATTGCAAATATCAATTACATGAATAACGAACGGATTTCCATCAGTATTATATATGAATCAGAAGCTAGCTTTGTTCTCTGTCTCTATGCTAGATTGTATTTGAATTTATTCGTTAATTTGTAAATTACGGTTTGAAATTCTACTTGCAATATTACAATCATCATTTCCCTCTTGTTTACATTCTGCATGTTCGCCCTAATCGCAAATTGATCCGGAAATGATACAATGGTAAATATCGTTATGACCTTGAAGTAAAACTCAACCCATTAGTAAAAATGTTCAGTAGCAAAGTACGTTTAATGCTTAATGCTAATATTTGCATCGAAAATAATGTGCTCCATTAGTTTCATCCAGAGTTGAAAATTGTTGAATTTTTATTTTGAAAATCACTTAGAAATACATTTCAGTGCAAAAATTTTCACTGGTATTCATTTCCTTGTCTTCTGATGAACGTCACTGCGAGTTGACGTATCTTCGAAATTCTTATCTTGATTTGTTTTGTTGTTATTGTTTTCATTCAGTACGCGTGAATTCTTGCCGTTCATCAAAGATTGTCAATTTTAGTTCTCTCTTATATCCATTCTCTAAACTGAATAATCAGTTCATCTTGCAATCAGTGAATACGCATATAAAAAAAAAAAAAACTCACAATCATCAGGGCTCATTGATTTTTTTCATCCGTTTCGAAAGTGCAGTTTCTTTGAATCCGTGTTTGATTAATTTTTAATAATATCTCACGCATCCTTACTCTGATTCATCATCACCTTACAATGGCCTCGACAAGTGGAGAAAACAGCAAAAAAAGTAAACGAACGCTCATAGATATAGCGTCTACGTTTATCTTGCGGGATGGAGCAAAAGCTTTCTGCAACATCGATCCCGAAGGCAGTTGCAACTACGTTCAAGTCAGGTTCGACGTAGGAAATTTCATCCGTCATTTCCGACTTCGACACGACGCGCTGGCGAACGCAAATGGCCTGTTGAAGGACTTCGATCCAACGACAAAGAAGCCAAGAACCATTCCGAAACATTCTATTCCAATCGACCAGCAGTTGCTCATTGAATCAATGGTGAAGCTAACAACCTACCATCAGCTCCCCATATCGTGTTTTGAATGAGAGGGCTTTAAATATCTTCTAGGCCCGATCACAACAGCTCTCGGATGTACATTGAATCGAGCTACAATAAAGGACCATCATGGCAAAATTGCGATGCGATTGAAAGAATTAATCAAGAAAGAAATGCGCGGAAAGCTAATGTGCTTAAAAATATACTCCGCGGCTCGGCACCACCGTCACATTTTGGGAAGTGGATTTCCTACCTTTATACTTTTTTTTCACTTACATTTGCCAAACATGACTTTAATGACGAGCAATATCGGAGAAGTCGTCAGCAGCAAGCCAGCTTCAGCAAGGTGCGAAGTGCTACGGTCAAAATGCTAGATCAGAATCCCTCAGGAAGTAATACCAATGGCAGTTCTGGAGGGATCTGATGACAACCCAAGTAACCACAAGCATTATATTATTGCACTTTTTCAACCCAAAATCAACATCATTAATGCGGGATCGCATTTATTCGACATCATTAATGCGGGATCGCATTAATTCAACAGTTGTCAGGTAATGAAGCGTTGGATTAGATTTAAGAATGTAGTGATGCATTACCAATACAATAATGCTAGTTTAGCAATGTCTTATGGAATTACAAAAGATATAGCATTAGTTCGATCTTAGTGGGGCCCTTTTCAGCATTATTCCAACTTCAATGATGCACTAGACGTAATGCATATGCCCTATATATGCATGCTATTATAGCGTCGTGGTTACTTGGGAAATAAGGTTTTGGGTTTTAGGATGATCAGAAGTCGAAATACCCTGACCACATTCCGACACAATGCACTGGACTAAGTGCAGGCCACTGTGTTGGTTCGTCCATGAGAATTGGCCTCGCCTGGTGCAAAAAAAAAGTACACACACAAACACCGCCCCCCCCCCCCCCCCCACACACACACACGCATGCGCGGTCGCGCGAAGGCATATTTTCCTTCCCAATACAGTATTGTTAACTTATATGTGGTACCTGTACAATGTACAGGACAGTACAGTGTGTACAGTGTACATTAGGGTGCCAAAAAAAAATCGACTTTTCGAATTTCAAAAACGGGTAGTGCTCAAAAGTTTCGTCTCCTCAAAAAAAGTCCCCATGCAAAATTTGTGAGAAATCATTAAGCTTTCTGACGTCTATCATCTTTCTCTTTCAAGCACGTAGAAAGAATAGGATTGTTTTCATACGTTTTTTGTTTTTTTTTTCGTATGTAAACAATCTATTCTTTCTACCTGCTTGGAAGAGAAAGATGATAGACGTGAGAAAGCTTAATGGTTTTAACCTATACGAAAAATATTGACTGGTTAAAGCGCTATTCGCATTACAACGGGCCCGACGCGGGGCGAGACCCGCCGGGGTAATATTTTGAAATGATTGCATGGATTTTGTATGTGACTGTTCTCACTACGCTGATGTGCCGTGCTGGGCGTGCCGTGCCAGCATAGTGAGAATGCTCACATACAAAACCCAAGCAATCATTTCAAAATATTACCCGGGCGGGCCTCGCCCCGCGCCGGGCCCATGTAATGCGAATAGCGTTTAAATTTGCTGGAAATATTTTTTATTGTTCTTAACGACCCTAATGGAAAATAAATGAACCATCCTAATGAAATATCATATATTTAATATTGATAATGGCTTACGATTATATAAGAGATGTTTTGATACTATTATCTTATTTTTTTTTATTTTTCTATAAAATGGACCACCCTAATGCAAAACAAGTGAACCACCCTAATGAAATATCACATATAATATGCTAGCAGTTGCCAACGATGATATAAGACATGTTTCAGTACTATTGCCATGGATATCTCAGCAATTGAATTCAAATCCTCCATATCAAATTCATTTCACTCCTCCACCTCAAAAAATTTCTAAGTCCCAAAAAGTCAATTTTTTTCAAAAAATTTTTTTTCGAGATAACACCAGATCTCGACGTTTCATGCATTTCTAAGACATTTGGCATCAAAAACAAAAAATCGATTTCGGAATTTTCACGTACCCCCCCCCCCCCCCCCCCCCCCTTGGGAAATTTTTCGTGTTTCAAAAATGTCAAACTTTGACCGCTTTGGTCCAACACTTAACGAAGTCCGATTGAGCTCAAATTTTGCATGGGGACTTATTTTGAGGAGACAAAACTTTTGAGCACTACCCGTTTTTGAAATTCGATGGTCAATTTTTTCCCATACATGCCATTGGCACCCTAGTGTACATATATGATTTTTATTTCCGTTGCATTCTTTCTAGGAATGATTCAAGTAAGAGAAAGTCAGAAGGCAGCTTTCTTGAAGGCGAAAATTTTGGACACGTTGGCTGAATATGGATTATCTGTTGAGGACATTTTTTCAGATACCTGTGATAATGGTGCCAACATGGTGGCAAAAGTTAAAAAACTGAAACACGAATTGAAGATGATCCTTTTTGAGAAATCAGATGAACATGACGACGAGGAAGATCAGTCAGCAGAAGAATCAGAGCGTGATGTGAGTGAAGAGCTATGTGAAGAGTTTCAGGAAAGAATCAATCTAGTGAGATGTGCAGTACACACTCTTCAACTTGCGATCTTGGGCGTTGTTAACAGATCTGATTAATCCATCAAGAGCCTTACTGATGTGGCCAAAAAATCTAAACATATCAAATACAGCACTTTCTTCGAGCTCCATTCTGCGTCGTATCCCCCCGTTTGGAGCCAAACAAGATGGGGTGGCATTTTCAAAATGGTCGAATCATTTAAAAGTGAAAAAAAATTCTTCACTAAGCTTGCCGATCAATTTCCTGAGCTTGGTATGTACGAGCAAGTTTTCCTAAATAAAGAGTGTATCGAAAATAAGCTATCCACAAACTTTCTTTCAAATTATGTTGAAAACCGATATTTTAAACTTGAACATAATGACGACCGGATGAAATTTAAGTTATTCCTTCACGAATTTTCGAACTTTGGATCGAATGCTCTTCATCAAGTTCCGGACAAGTACTGCATCGCATTTTTTGGACGCTTGAGCCCACATTTTTTTTTGAACTCCTGCATGTTCCCAGCTGCCTTACCAGTCTTCTTGAAGACCCTCTTCACGATTGCCCAGTAACGTTCGATGGGTCGAAGCTGAGGGCAATTTGGTGGATTAATATTTATACCCTTTTCCGCAAGCCAATTGAGAGTGGTTTTGGCATAATGAGCCGACGCTAAATCCGGCCAAAACAGTGGAGGTGTACTATGCTTCTTATATAAAGGCAACAATCTCTTCTGGAGACACTCAGATCGATAGATTTCCGCATTTTTAGTTCCGGTAGTGTAAAAAATGGTTGACTTCAAACCACAGGGACATATTGCTTGCCATACCAGTACCTTTCGACCGAATTTCTCCACTTGAATCGACCTGTCCGCATCGCTCACATCCTCCCCAACGACGGCAGTAAAGTATTGTGGACCTGGAAGGGTTTTTGAGTCCTCCTTTACATAGGTCTCATCGTCCATCAAAACGCATGCATCCGGACGCTGCAAAAGACGCGAATACAATTTCCGGGCCCTTGTTGCTTCTTCTGTTCTGCACTTTGTTTCGAGATTTTCTGCTTCTTGTAGGTCTTCAGGTGGTTTCGCCTCTTGATACGCTGGATCATTCCGACACTTGTTCCTGCTTTTTGGGCCAAATCACGTATTGACATTGATTTATTCTTCATGATTAGAGATACCACTTTCTGCTCCAGTTTCGGGTTGGAAGAACCTGGTTTTCTGCCTCTTCCTGGTAGCTCATCCAAAGAATAGTGTTCCCCAAACTTATTAATGATGGTTTTAAAACTCGCATGATGAATTCCAAACCGCTTCGCCAATTTTCGCATAGTAATACCCTTCTCACTTAGCCATGTGTCCAGAACCTTAATTTTCACTTCCTTTTCAATACGCGACATTTTGAAAACGCAGAACTTGAACCGCACAAACAAGTAAACAAAAGAAAGCTGACAGTCAAACGCACAGCATGCATAACATAAAAAACCATCACAAATACATGCGTACAACGCAAATGTATGTGGATAGCTTATATTCGATACACTCCTTATTACTCATTCTCTCACATATATAATTTTTTGAATTTCGCAGATCTTTTTAGCCTATGGATATTCGTGGACCAATACTATGCTGCGTTCAAACCGTTGTATATCTGTACCAAAAAAATGCAGGAGTCACATGTATCCCTACCTAACTTCTACATGGCTTGGTTCTTGGCCACAAGTGAAGTACAGAAGGTTACTAATAATCCATTCGTTCCTGCTTTAATCCAATCGTTGAGGACTAGATTGGATGCCTTGCGTCTTTCAAGAGCATTTAAAATGGGATTGTTTTTGGATCCCAGATTCAACTACCACGGTTCAAAATTATTCTCGGGAGATGAAAAGGAAGAAATCCAGGTAAACACCCACACACACATACATACACATATTATTTGCTTGGTATCTAAAATGTTATTTGAATCCTAGAGATACATTACTGAAACTTGGGATCGGATTTGTCAACTTGAACCAACATCCATCAACATGAACAATGAATCGCTGACGGGATCTACCGATGAATTCGACCAATACCTCACACAAATGTTCGGGTGTTCAGTGGAAACCAACAATCATGAGAACACAAATATCTTCCTACAGCAAGTCAAAGCTCTCGACTTGGAGCCACGCCAAAATCACAACTACAATGTCTGGAGCCATTGGCTACGCCGTAAAACCACGCATCCCGAACTACACGCAGTAGCTATGATTGTGTTGTCCACACCCTCAAATCAAGTTTCGGTTGAAAGGTCATTTAGCGCCCTTGCGCTGGTTTTATCCAACTTACGAACAGGATTAGCAGAAGAAACTTTGGCGAACATCCTGATGATCAAATTGAACAAGGATTTGTTCCAGAAAACTGTTAACTCAGCTTACAACTGGAAGGAATATGCTGAAGATTTAGGTGAACACAAATCGACGGCAGTTTGATTGGTCACTTTTGGTTTTATTTCATTGCTATTTTTATCTGAAAATATATGTTTTTTTAAATTTTATATTGAATGTTTATGTCTAACACCTATTTCGAAACCACAAGCTCCATAAATCTAACTCGATCATCGTACTCCGTGTGATCCAGCGAAAGATATTATTGATGACAATACCCGCAATACGCCCTTCTCCCTTGTACTGTAAATTGCAGCCACAATGTTACCTGCTTTGAAAAAAACAAACAAAGTATCACTACTAAATTATGAATATTTACCTTCTTATTACTTCCCGTAAGTCATCCTGCGCGAAAATAAATCCGTTTTCGAAACGGTTTGATCAGGGAGCAATATTTTTTGCGAAAAATACTCAACCCGCGGAAGAATCTGGTTTGTTTTGGTTTTGATTTTCTTTACTTTCGCATTAATCCCATAGGTCAACAACACTGTTCACGATATTGCAAAACTACCAAATTTGGGTAGGATATACCAAGATTCGTCAAAGCTGAACCTACCCAAAAATAATTAAACCGAGATGGAATGACAAACTAAAAAATGAACAACATCTATAGGATTTATGCCGATTTTGTTCTTTCGCCATTTTGTCACCCCAAACTATGTTTACCCATTTTTTACGAATGTGGGTAGATCCTATCAAAATTTTGGGAGTATTATCAGAGCGTGTTGATGTGCATCAGTGAATATAGCCTCTTTTTCGTCCTCCTGTTGCTGCAATGTTTAACAGCTGAGACATCAAATTTGGCATCAATTAACACAATGAAAGAGAAAAAGAGACAGCACATTGACTGAACTATACTTATTCATATTCTGAAATGATGAGGATGACGGTAGATTTTTCGCAGGTTTTTTTTAAATAATGTGATTAAACCAATATAAATCAACTATTTTTTTAACCAAACATTTTTTGTTAGAGTGCCGCTTTGGATACGTTTTAAACATTCATTCCGTAAATATACAGTGAAATGAATGAACTTTTCACTCCCTGTGATATGGCAAGATGAACTTGAATTTCTTCCTTGTTCATTGTCATTGACTCGAAAAACGAATGAGTGTGGAACGATTGGGTGGAATGGCAAAGTGCAGAAGAAGAGAAAGCAAACATCATTACCGAAATAGCTGTTCAGTAGGTTGCAGCTGTGGAGAGATTGACAATGAATTTGTTTTCGATTCAGATCGTGTTGCGTCAGTAATATGAATTTGATTTTTTTCTACTCTGTTTTTTTTTTATAAATTCAACTCCCTTCCCCCCCCCCTTATTCAGAAACGATTCATGTCACATATGTCATCCGATTTCCGCAGGCGAACAAAGTCAAAGAAGTTTTCTCACATGAACTCCGATGAACTTTCACTTCATTCTCACTGTATGTCGACAATTGTCACACTGGTGTCCGTGCTCGTAGTCTCCGACAATCCAAACGTACCATAGCAGCCTAGTCGACAGAAAAATGGCACTCGTCATCAAATTCTAAAAAACACATCTTATCAGGTACTGTGGATTTAATCAACGTATTTTATTGTTTTCTTATTGTCAATTATCCCATAAAACAATAAGATATAATACCACGACAGAATGCATCCACCATTTAGAAAGAAAAAACTGTTCTTCAAATGAATAACGTGTCGCTTGTGGTTCATTTTCTCACCTACATAGGAATGACGTTCTCACGTCATCCAAGTCGACTGTTGGAATCGAGTGAGAAAAGTCATGTGACTGCGAGGTGACAATTTTCTACTCATCTCACGTGCCACGCAGAAATGGCCTGTTAATCTTCTCATGACTTTTAAATGTCTGTGATTTACATGGCAAGGCGGCAAAACCTTTTGGGAAAGATATCCGAAATGACTGTTGCACCGGGGATGTTGTGGATTGTGTGAGGGCATGCTAAATGTGTTAGTTTCCAAACGCTTGAAGGGTAGGGAACGGCTTCAGCATTTCAGGACCATATTCAAGCAAAGGGTTAACGATAACTTACGATTACGCTGATATTTTTTGCAGCATGGTGCTTCATTTAGTGAAACATCATACTGCAAAATATGAGCGTCGTAGTTAAATGTTAACACCTGTGCTGTGGGTCCCGGGGAGCTGAAGCAATTCCTTACCCTAAATCGAACACAGGCAAGAATCCATCCTACTTAGTTTTTTTGACCGAATTTAGAATGGTTTAAATGTTGTCGTTGTCAGTTAACAAACTTTCGTGGCTCTCACTTGACGAGTCGATAATCAAGTCGAATCGATTTGACAATTGTTCGACTCCTCATGCAAAATAAATGGAGAATCGACTCACTCGATTCAATTTTCTACGGAACGTTGTTCATTTTCCTTTGTTATTTAAAATAATTTAAAATGAAAATAATTTAAACCCATTTTATTTCATACAAAAATCCATCACACCTTAACTCAAACTCAACGTTCCAGATCATAAATCGTCTTCATAGCCAGTTCCGGTTGATCATAGCCCAGCTCCTCCGGTGTGTCGATACCCAGATCGCACAGTGTTGGCTTGATCTCCTGCAGCAGGTACGGATAAATCAGCTTCTCCTGATCGCCACAACGGTCCTTGACCGCCTCTAGAAAGCGGATCGCCAGCGCATAGTCGTTCAATCGCCGGCAAGCTTTCAAAGCGGCTACGATTATCTTCGGTTCCGGTACCAAATCCATGCCGAACAGATCGTTCATTGCCTTCCGTGCTTCCCAGCCGTCGATATCCGGCCGGTTGAAATAGGCTTCGTAGCGGGCGTCGAACTCACCGTCACTTTCACACGGGTTTTGCGACGCTTGACGCTTCGGGATGGTTCTGTTGAAGGTTAGTTGACCTCTGGGGAAGCTGTAGGATCCCCGGTGAATTTTACGCAGTTGATACAGGCTGTTTCGGAACATTTTTCTTCGGTTGAAAGAATTTCTGTTTTGACAGTGCGACTGCACAAAAAACAATGCTTGCTACGATAGAAATTATAAAAGATCTACACGCTATTTCAAAAATACCCAAAGTTGTGCACGTTTGACTCAAACCAGTCAACCAGGGCAACACAAAAGTGAAAAGAGTTAGTAAGATGACAAACAGGTAACATCGGCTTGAATCAAATCGATTTTTACTAAATGTCAACATGTCACTCCAAACTATCTTTACTCACTTTTCAGTATAGCCATACTTCTGACTGATTTGAGTCAATCGTACTCAATTTGGGGTTGTTAATCGAATCAAAAACCGATCACTGCAGGCCCCTCATGATAATAAGGGCGCGATAAATTGAGAAAGCTTTGATAGTTTTCATATCCAAGTTTGAAGTTGCAGAACATTTTCGAAGAGCAAATTTGTCAAGACGAACTTTTATGCCAAACGTACGTATCCCTAACATCCGTAAACCTATTTATACACAATGTGCAACACATAGAACAGAAATAACCACAATTCCCTCGATTCTCTTAGCATGGGGGGGACCAAAAATTTCGCATTCTTTCGCCAGTCGTCCTGTGGTTTTATTGAAAAAGTTATGTTTGGCCACGGTTCAACACTTATATTCCGTTGGGGGAGGGTGTGTCTGATAGACTAGTGCTCCAGCCCGGATAACTGTCCCATACAGATAGGAAATTAAGCCAAAGATGGGACCGATATGCCACTAGAATTTTTAAGACTTCGCTTTTGGATGAAAGAAGAACAGTACACACCCACACAGACTACCACGCACCAAATGGACCAGCAACAGATTGGTGAAATATTATTCCTGTTGGCCAGGGTCATTTCCGAAAGGATTCCGGAGAAAGTGAATGGGTGGAAAAGATGTGCGGCGATTGAGGAGGGACGAGAACGAGGGACGAATTGAGCGCAACAACTCGAATTTCAGATTTATGTGGATCGTAAAATTGCAAAACAGCTGCTGGCACGGACATGAAGATGCTGTTATGGGTGTTTGGTCTTAATGACCGGGCGGTGATGGGAGGATTGTGCGCTCTTTGAACGAATTTCAAATGCAGCCAATGCACAATGGATTCTGATAGTTTAATTTGGGATATTTTGGATTGCTCTCCTTAACTTGAGCTCCAAAGGTTTATTGCTTTTTGTTTCCAAAGGATGTTAGTCGTCAATCAGGATGAAGGGCAAAACAGTAAAAGTGATAAATCCAAATGATTGTAAAAGTAACTTGCTTATTTTTATTACTAGTTCGAAGTTGTTCTCTGATTCCGATAAAATTAGAGGTAAATCGTGATTTCCAAGGTTTATGCCAATATCCCGTATTCTTCTATATTGTATGGATAGAGCCCGACCTGTTAAACTTTGGACACCAACATAACTCAACACAATCGATTGTTTACTTCAGTATAGAAGAGCTAAGGACTGTATCGAGAAGAAGTTATCCACATTTTTTTCTTTCAAATCATATAACAAAGATGATGTGATCGTAAAATTGCAAAACAGCTGCTGGCACGGACATGAAGATGCTGTTATGGGTGTTTGGTCTTAATGACCGGGCGGTGATGGGAGGATTGTGCGCTCTTTGAACGAATTTCAAATGCAGCCAATGCACAATGGATTCTGATAGTTTAATTTGGGATATTTTGGATTGCTCTCCTTAACTTGAGCTCCAAAGGTTTATTGCTTTTTGTTTCCAAAGGATGTTAGTCGTCAATCAGGATGAAGGGCAAAACAGTAAAAGTGATAAATCCAAATGATTGTAAAAGTAACTTGCTTATTTTTATTACTAGTTCGAAGTTGTTCTCTGATTCCGATAAAATTAGAGGTAAATCGTGATTTCCAAGGTTTATGCCAATATCCCGTATTCTTCTATATTGTATGGATAGAGCCCGACCTGTTAAACTTTGGACACCAACATAACTCAACACAATCGATTGTTTACTTCAGTATAGAAGAGCTAAGGACTGTATCGAGAAGAAGTTATCCACATTTTTTTCTTTCAAATCATATAACAAAGATGATGTGTTATTCAAACAAATGGATGATCTTTTATTTTACGGGATTGAACTTGAACATTGTGAAGACCGGATGCGATTAATATTATTCTTTCACGAATATATCATACGCCTTAGCCCAATTTTTTTTAAACTCCTGCATATTCTGAGCTTTCTTACCATTTTTTTTATTTTGAGACCCTCTTCACAATCGCCCAATAGCGTTCGATGGGCCAAAGCTGGGGACAATTTAGCGGATTGATGTCTTTCTCAACGAATTCTATACCCTTTTTCGTGAGCCAATCGAGAGTTAGTTTGGCGTTCCCGAGCAAAGGATTATATCAAATTTATAAAAAAAATTATTACCATGTGATCATTTTTTGATTACTGAATATGTTATCATAGAGGCTGAATAAACAGACAAATAACAGAAAAATGCTCGTTGAATATCATATTAATAGCTTATTTAGTTATTAAGTCACTGCAAACATCTTGATGACAATTGCTGTATTGTATGCAAATTGATTTAAATAGTTTCAAATTTTGATAGCAATTTGAAATCAAATTCTCACGCTAATATCTAAAATAATTCTTTTGCTAAAAAAATATAATGTCTTGTTCAACAATGCTGGTAATAATTATAGTTTTGCATTCAACTTTATTTTCGAAAACTTTAAATTTAAAATGATAACATATGATAACAAAATTAGCCAATGGTGATTCTATTCTATTCTAAAGTATCCTGGAAAATACTATCAGTAGTATTTTTCTTAGCAACATTAATATTTGTGGCATATTTGTAATATGACAAAAATATTAAAACGGCCAGGCCCGCTGTGTAGCGTTGGGGGTAAAAGAAGATTCAAAAATAGACGGTAATTAAATTATCCATTTGATGAATAAGTTAATCAACGAATATTTTCGGATCGTAAGAAAAAGGAAACGGGGACAACCGTCCATCCGTCTCAATTTTTTTAGGTTTAGGTGAATCGTTGGGAGTAACGCTGCTTAGAAGGTTAATGTCACTCCATTTGGCCTGACTTCTTTGAGAAAGACAAAGATATTTCCACCTTGTGTCCTAACTGATGGGCCTAGGTTTAAGCACCATTGTTTGCTCTCTGAAATGAGTAAAAGAGAAAAACTGGGATGAGTGTTACTTCCTTGTATCCTGGATAAATCCTAGAGTCAATCCTCAAAAACGAGAAAATTTATAAATTGATTCCACACTATGATATTAAGCATAAAATCAAATTTCGGCATAATTAAATTTACATTATAACATTCTAGGTGTTAATATGAATCAAAAAATGTCTTGCTTTTATGCCATTGAAATTTCAAATGAAATTATTTTTCAAATCAAACAACGTTTAAGAAAAATTATTCAAAATCCTGCAACAGTGGAGACAGCCGATTGAATTGTTAACTTTGTGAATAATACAAAATGGAATCAAATCAAACAAAAATACATGAAGGAAACACATATTCCAACATGGTTAGATACAGATGAATTTGAAATTAATGATAGCTAAAGTTCGCATACCAATCGACACTCGATATATGGAGATATCACAATGAAATATTAGTATTTCACGGCTGTCCCAGAAGAATTTCTAGCAAAGTTGAATAACGTCTTTTCAGCAGGTATGATAAAGAAGACATATATGAGAGATAATAGAGTTAACAATTTTCAAAATGCATTACGTGAAGAATCTCTAAATTGGAACAAAACGGAATAGATTACGCGTTGGTGGTCACACGATTGTAGCTAGATTTGTGCTATATCTTTTGAAAGGATCCACTTATTTTATACACAGAAAAAAAATATAAATTTTAACAACCGCGTAAAATTTTCTCTCGTTTAATTCCAACCCAAGGAAGCGTAAACAACGAAATTGCCTGCAATCTTTCATGCGTCATACAACAATGTTTACAATCTTTCATACAACAGGCTAGATTCAGGCGTTATCTGGCTAAAATTTACATGAAATATCCCATTATTTTCTGCAAAATCTAGCATTCCCTTTTTGTGCATTACATAACGCAGAAAATTCAATGTTTTTTTTTATATGTGTGCTTATTTAATTTATTTATCCGTGAATGAGACACTTCGAATGCAACAAATGAAAAATTGATTCTTCTTCCTCTCTATTCTCGCTCATTCTCCTGGCACGTAGCTGAAATCAACCCAACAAACATCGGTGTTGAATTAGAGCTTGTTCAAGCAAATTTGGAGAGCTGTATCTTCTAGAATAGCTGAATAGCTTCTCCAAATTTGCTTGAACAAGCTCTAATTCAACACCGATGTTTGTCGGGAAGGTTCTTTACTCCGTAAGGTATATCGTCATCACCCCGCGTAGTGTTGTTGGCGATTGTTGCTGCATGGGTATCGGATCCTGTGTCCAATGGTTTTAACAATTATTGTTTGGAATAAGATATTAAAACAAAAATAAACCCGAAGTATTTTACCTCGTGACTTTCCCATTCGATAGCATCAAAATACCCCTGTGCAAACCAACTTTAAGCTCCCTGCTGGTATCCATCGGACTCACCATTGATCGAACCCTATCCACAAGCTAAACATACATGCAAACTCATCCTATACACTTGGACAAACACCCCTTCAAAGATCAAACGCCATCGAGCCCATTCATGCGTAATATTTTCACACCAACAAGTCGCTCTATCTTTTGCCGGGAAATCGTACTTGCTGTGCTGGGTTGTTTATGTTATTCGACGCCTTCAGACTACCGAATCTACATCGGCTCGGATGGAAGAGAAAAAGAGGCTAGTTTATTCCGAGCGAATCGCCAAAGCCTGGACGATTTCATAAATCGCCAAATCAGCTATGAAAAACAAACCCAGAGTCCGGAAAAGCAAGCGGTCGGCCATGATGAGGAATTATGTCGGGAATGGGAATGGGAGAGATCAAGAGCACTCTCTAAAAGTTATTCACGTGACCGAGCAATGTTATAATGGACCACACGGGTGAGCCGATCGAACATTTCCGTCGGTGGCTCAAAGCTTTCGGTTCCCCAGAAAACTGGACGCAGCGGATGGAGGAGATGAATGTTGGTGTTGTGCCGGTTGGGAGGGAAATATCTTTTCCAGGCCAGTCTGAACGTGGTTGTTTTTTTGTTCCTGGTGTCCGAACCATCCAAGTTTGACTGTAAATTGGTTGGATATTGCAAGGGATGGTCACAAACGAAGAGGCAACGCGCCCAAATCGAACGGCTTCATTTTGCAACCTTGTTTATTATATCCGGCAGTTTGGATTGGCGTTGCCGAAAATTTTCCCGCATGAGATGAGATGAATGGGAAATTTCACGCCTCAGCAGGTTGATAGATTTTGCGGTTTATGTTTCGCTCGTGGCTTTCAAGGTGTGGAACGGGGAGGGGTTGTCGTATTTTTGAGATCGGAAAACGAGGTAGCGTTTTACTTGCGAATTTGTGACCACTAAAATAATTGCGTTGCTCGAAAACTCGACAAAAAGCACCGGACGAGCAAATTGCAGCCGGAATGCAGACGGTAGAAATGATTCGGTTTCGATTCGGGAAAATCCATGTTTGCATGTTCAGGATTGGAGCCAATCTAGCAGAAAGACAAAAAACGAATTAAATCATTCGTTGCAGAAACAACATGGGAATTATCGGACTCTGTGATTGGAACGAGGGTGATTTTTTTTTCTGCCGATGCAACAAACTTTGACGCATCTCAATTTATAACATTGTAAATGTTTTTATTGAGTAAATAGTTTTCAAATCTAAACAAGTGAAGACTGGAAAGTTAACACAACACAGTGTTCGAGTTTTTTTTTCTCACTTTACAGACTCTACCAAGATGTTTGGAGAAACGAGGAATTTTAATTTTAAGAAAAGCGACGACGACCGACCTTGTGAACGCAAGGAAGGTGAGGGATTACTTCAAGGGAAATCCGAACCATTCGATACGGGACGTGGCTAAGAAGGTCAATTCTTCCGTCTGGTTTGTCCAGCAGATAATGAAGCGGGCCGGACTTCATGTCTTCAAGGTAAGGAAACCGCCTAACCGAACCGATAAACAGAATACGATGGCCAAATCCCACGCCAGGAATCTTTACAGCGAGTGGTTGGTACAGCCGAAATGCATCGAAATGGACGCCGAGACGTGGCCTAGAGTTTTTCGACGGTAAGTCCCGCCTGGATGTTCCGGAGAAGCTCCGGAAGAAGAAGGTAGACAAATTTACCAAGAAGTACTTGATGTGGCAGGTGATCTGTGGGTGCGGCGATTTCAGCAAGCCATACATAACGACCAGCACCATCAACGGCCATATATGTAAAGAAGAATGCCTCCAGAAGCGCCTGCTGCCCTGTCGCCGGACCCACGAAGGTGACACTCTGTTTTGGCCGGCCATTACGCGAAACCGTTGATGCAGTGGTACGAAGCCAACGATCTTGTTTTTTTGCCAAAGGAGGCAAATCCGCCAAACTCGCCAGAGCTTCGCCCAATAGAAAAATTCTGGGCGATTATGAAGGGCAAGCTCCGGCATACAGGGAAGGTTTTCAAAAACGACAAGAATTTGAAGAAAGAGTGGATGAAAGTGAGTAAGAAAGATGGCACAAGTGTTATTTATTTATTTATTTATTTATATATTGATATAATTCCAACTGATTTAACATCTTATTGGAATGTCATGGGGAAAAGCCATAAGGCGTAAAAAAAACCCCTATTTCTAAATCGTGCACTTCATAAATCAACATGAATAGAAGGAATACAAAGCAAGCAAAGCAAAATTAATTCTAGTACACACACAAAACTTGTCAGTAATACTTGAACAATCTGTCGTGATGGAATCAGTCCTCTAGTATCTTCGCCATAAATGCCAGTACATAGTGAATGCCACCATTTCTGAACTAGCGGTTCTCCATCCAACTACGTTGAATCCGGTGACGGAAGGTCTCAACGGAACAGTTGAAGTCAAACAGAGCGTAGAGTTCATTGAAGTGCGATGACATGAATCAAATTGGATCGTGTTGGCCGTAGTTTGTAGCACGAGTTCCTAGCTGCACAAAACTACTTGTTCGCAGAACTCGTTCAGGAGCGTAGATAAAGAGTTCGGCCAGAATTTCTGGAGAGTCGGTTTCACCTAGTAGCACTTTTGCCGCGAAGATTGCTTGCATGACTGTACGCCTATGCTCCAATGTTTCAATACCCAAGAGTGAGCAACGATCCTGGTACGATGGAAGGTTGACAGGATCATTCCACGGCAGATGACGGAGAGCATAAAGAACAAATTTTCTTTGAACAGCTTCAATCCTCGCAATCTAGATTCTTTGATACGGGCACCACACCAAGGCTCCAAATTTCAGGATAGAACGCACGAGAGAGCAGTACAATGCTTTTAGACAGGTGGGATCACGAAACTCGTCGGAGATCTTAAATATGAAACCAAGCTGTCTGTTGGCTTTGGTAATCATATCCGTGTAGTGTTGTCTAAATGTCAAACCGGAGTCATGGTGATGAGCGCACATCTCTTTCTACCTCTTGGATGTTCGGAAACTATGTGTCGCTTCAAATTTTTGAATCTTTCAAAAATATAGGAGCACTTCGAACAAACAAACGGTAGCTCAGATTTTTTGCTTGTTTTGACATTGTGTACACAACGAAAATGGTCCCTTAGTTTTACAACATACACGTTAATATTTTGCCCGCAATCCTGGTAAATGGCATCGAAACCCTTTACTTTAAAATAATATTTTATAACCACATTCAATGAAATGTTTTGGTGCAGCATACCTTTCAAGAGATTCATTACTTCCACGTCCGTTTTTTCAGCTAATCGCTCCATTTCTATATTGGGATCAACAATAACAATAATAAAGTAAAAAAAATCATTCACTCGCGAGCCCAATTCGTTCTTTAATGAAACTTGAATGGCTTCAGCGGGAGAATACAGGGTGCGGCAGAAAATAATGCGAAAATGTTCAAACTTGAGTATTGGGTTAATTCGTGTAGCTAGTGACTAATTTCTGTCAAAAGTGTATTTTTTTATGTTTACTTTCAAGTGCTGCATCCTAACATTCTATTTGTTTTATTGCAAATTCGTCAAAATGTTCGCGATAGAAGTGATCACCAGTTTGTTGCTCGCCCAGAAGAAGCCAAAAGAGATTGCCAAGGTGGTAGGGTGCAATTTGGCAACAGTTAACCGCATAAAAAAGTCCCTGGAGGATGGTCCTAAGCAGCGGAAGCCGAGAAGCGGACTCCGCGCTTTGCACGCACGCCGATCGTGATCGGCGTCCAATCGAACCCAACAATGGTTGAACGATAACATGAAGTTTTGGCCGAAGGCTTTGTGGCCTCCTAGCAGTCCAGATCTTAATCCGTTGGATTGTTCGATTTGGGCATATGTTGAAGCACAAGCCTGAAAAACATCACACTCTAGTGTGAAAACCCTGAAGTCAACCATAACACGCACATGGCAGTCAATGTCGGAGGACTACGTCCGAAAGGCATGCTCTGGCTTCCGGCGTCCGCTTGAGGATGTTATTAATAAAAATGGAGGACACATTGAACAAATTTGTTAAAAAGGACTTTATAAAGATAACTGCACTCGAAAATATTGATATTATTGCTTGAATTTGTTGGAAATGGGATTTGAAAGAAATAGAACAAATGTTCGCATTATTTTCAGCCGCACCCTGTACTGTATCAGAATGAGCCAATGTTGCCAGGAGTTGTTCTGGAAAACTTTCGTCCAATTTTGTTGTCAGAAATGTTGTGTTCATTGATTTTCTACGGTCAGGGATGGGGGGCATCCAGTGCTGCTGTCTCTGCAAATAGTTTTTGATCGGTTGATCTTGCGTCGATCATGCGTTTATACATAACTATATACCTGTTAAATTGAATTCTGACAAATAATACACATTTAAAAACCGCAACAAAATTTTCGTATCCAGATTTTTTTTATGTTCAATCTTTAAAAGCAACTCAACGAGCGAAATTTATCACCTTCTTATTTACGATACTCAGCCAAATTTGGCGTTTAATATCATTAGCATGAGTTAATACTAGTGAATAGTTTACATCCTTGCTTTTTGCGGCTGGATCAGAGTTCTATAAAGTGCAAAACAAAAGACTCATCCTTAGTGCTCTCTCACATCCCACTTGATTTGCCCAAAATTCTTAAAAGTCTGGCTGGTGCTATTGTGATTCAAGCCAGACAGCATTTAGCCAATTTCGGATTCATTAACGCTCAATGCAAAGCTGAAAACAAAAAAATGAATCAAAAGGGCTCGAGGCGGCAGCCGAATTATTGTATCTGGGCTCATTGGAGACCGCCGATAACGACACCAGCAGAGAGTCACGAAGGCGCATAATGGCTGGCAATCGTGCCTATTTTGGACTCCGAAGGACGCCGAACTACAATGTTGACCATCTATAAGACATTAATTAGAGCTGTAGTCCTCTATGGCCACGAAACATGGACATTACTCATGGAGGACCCACGCACCCTTGGTGTCTTCAAACGGAAGGTGTTGTGTACAATCTACGGTTGAGTGCAGATGAAAGACGGGACGTAAAGGAGGCGTATGAAACACGAATTGCATCAGGAGCTGGGAGAGCCTCCCATCGTACACACCGCAAAAATCGGTCGACTACTGTAGGCTGTGCAAGTCGTAAGAAAGCCGGACCAGTTAAAATGATTCTTGAAAACGATCCGACGGGCAAAAAGAGAAGAGGCGCGCAACGAGCAAGGTGGATAGATCAAGTAGAAGGCGACCTGCGGACCATTCGAAGACAGCGTGGCTGGCAAAATGTAGCCATGGACCGAATAGAATGGAGACAACTTCTGTATAGCCCTGACCATTTCACACAAAGTTCTAGTGCTGGCGACAACTATCTGATGAGACTACAGAATCCTATTTCTATGTTCCTCTGTCCAACCCATGCCTAAAAACTGTCACCTATTTTAAGCTGGAGTAAACCGCGAGTAAACGGCCCAAGTCCTACTAACCCTAGTATTAAGCCATTAATTATAAAGAGACAATGAATTATCGGCTGCGTATAGGTAACGCAATTGAGCCTCCCAATTAAATGAACTAGTAGAAAAAAAAACTTCTGTATACAGAAGATTGGTAAGGTAAGAAAAACGGCTCAAGAGCCATCCTTGACAAACCATATCCAATGGACTATGTAACCCTAGTGATCGGATTTGTAAACTATGGCATCTTATGTGTTCTCTATTACAATAACAACATTAGAAACGTGTTTCGCGGTGCAGTTTCAGAGAAGTACAAAATGGACGAAGAAAGAAGAAAAATAATTGAGCGCAATCATTTGGAAAACCCTTCGTGGTCTAGGCCAAAACTTGCTAAAGTGTTGGGTTTTTCCCCGAAATACCGTGTGGCGTGTTTTGAAAAAGTACAGAGAAACTTTGTCGGCGGATTGCATGCCTCAAAGCAAGCGTCGGGCGGGTACTGTCAACCGTCAACTGCGGAACAAAGTCATCAAGAACATTAAGGCAAACCCCAACATCTCAGACCGCGATTTGGCCAAAAAGTTTCGCGCCGCACGCAGTAAAGGGCGATACGGTCAAAATTTGGTCAATATCAACTTGACGTATTTCTTTCAATTTTGCATTTAAAAAACCTGAACACCCCTCATTTTGAAGGTGTGTGTGTGTAGAATGTTGCTCCTATTTTGATTTTGGAATTCACTCTTCAGTTGTCAAAATGCCGTCCAAGCAAGAAGAGCAGCGTATCAAAATTTTGCTCGCGCATCGCGAAAATCCGAGCTACTCGCACGCAAAGTTGGCAAAATCGCTAAAAGTTGCCAAATTAACCGTTACAAATGTAATTAAAGTGTTTGGGGAACGTTTGTCGACAGCCAGGAAGTCTGGATCGGGGGAAATCGAAATCCGGAAGCCGCTGAGACGACAAAGAGAGTTGCCGGTAGTTTCAAGCGAAACCCTAACCTATCTCTCCGAGATGCCGCAAATAAGCTGGGTGTATCGTCTACAACCGTGCATCGAGCCAAAAAACGAGCCGGACTATCGACTTACAAGAAGGTAGTGACTCCAAATCGCGATGATAAAAAATATACGACGGCCAAAGCGCGATCCCGGAGGCTGTACACGACGATGCTGACGAAGTTTGACTGCGTGGTAATGGACGACGAAACCTACGTCAAAGCCGACTACAAGCAGCTTCCGGGACAGGAGTTTTATACGGCAAAAGGAAGGGGAAAGGTAGCAGATATTTTCAAGCACACGAAACTGTCAAAGTTCGCAAAGAAATATCTGGTTTGGCAAGCCATCTGTACCTGTGGCTTGAAAAGCAGCATTTTCATAGCTTCCGGGACTGTCAACCAAGAAATTTACGTGAAAGAGTGTTTGAATAAACGTCTGCTGCCTTTCCTGAAGAAACACGGTTGTTCCGTACTGTTTTGGCCGGATTTGGCATCTTGCCATTACGGTAAAAAGGCCATGGAGTGGTACGCCGCCAACAACGTGCAGGTGGTTCCCAAGGACAAGAACCCTCCCAACACGCCAGAGCTCCGCCCAATTGAGAAATACTGGGCTATTGTCAAGCGGAACCTAAAGAAGACCAAAAAAACTGCTAAGGACGAGCAGCAGTTCAAGGCAAACTGGCTTTCTGCGGCGAAGAAGGTGGACAAGGTGGCTGTACAAAATCTGATGGCAGGGGTCAAGCGTAAGGCCCGGCAATTCGGATTTGGAAAAGCGGAAGCCTAACTGAATATTTTTCCTGAATTTTATACTAATTGAACTTGAAAAAGAAATTTAATTTGATTTTTTAAATAAACGATTTCACCGATTTACACGCGTTTTCCCTTGACCAAATTTTGACCGTATCACCCTTTACCGTGCAACGGATTCATCTCCGGGAAGGCTTCAAGTCACATCGTGCCCGTAGACAACCAAATAGGGATCAAAAGCAGAACAAAACTGTATGATCAGGTGTTGACAAAATTCAATGGCTGTCTCCTCATGGATGATGAAACCTATGTAAAGGCCGATTTCAAACAGCTACCAGGAAAAAAATTTTACTTGGCTACGGCTCGGGGAGATGTTCCTGCCAAATTCAAGTTTGTGTTTGCAAATAAATTTGCACGTAAATACGTGATTTGGCAAGGCATCTGGAGCTGCGGTAGGAAGACCAAGGTTTTCATCATTGAGAAGACATTTAATTCAGAGCTGTACAGAACGGAATGTCCCCAAAAGCGAATATCGCCATTCATCAGATCCCACAATGAACCTGTCATGTTTTGGCCAGATCTTGCAAGCTGTCATTACAGTTAAACCGTGCTACAGTGGTATGAATCCAACGGGATTCAGTTTATACCGAAAGAACTCAACCCACCAAACTGTCCCCAGCTCAGACCGATAGAGAGATTTTGGGCTATTATGAAGAGGAAGCTGAAGGAGAATGGCAGTGTCGTCAAAAGCATCAATGATTTGAGAACCAAGTGGAATAAGATTGCCAAAACGATGGGTGAGAATAATGCGCGCCAGTTAATGAAACGTATTCCGGGAAAAGTCCTCAAATTCCGGGAAAAGTCCGCAAATTTCTTCGAAATCGAGATGATTATTTATTTTGTATTTTCCCTCTTAAGTTCACATAAAGTCTAACATTTTAGTTAAAAAAAGAATACTATTTTGTTAATGTATATCCGAAATATGCGCAAAAGTCTATGTTCCAATTCTAACTGGGCCACACCTTATAAATGAAACAATCAGTGTCTTTTCGAATTGCCCCTGAAATGTCCTGGCAAAAAAATATCCAGTAAGAACCGAATAAGTATAAGTAATCGAAAACCATAACTCTAGTGCTGGTCAGATCACTTGCAATGGACCATTTTGTCCCATTTGTCCCAATTTTGCATTTATAAGCGGAACAATCAGTTTCCCTTTGAAAATCCCGATTTTCTTGCGAAAATGATTCAATCTTTAACGAAAAAGTCCAAGGAATTTAATAGTGGCAGTCGCGTTCTGGGAAGACAACACAACATGGCCTAATTTGCTCCATTTGCTCGACCTTGTACTAACGAGATGCGCAAAAGGCATCCGATCGACCTATGAGAAATAATTTAAAAATGATTGCAATGATGTCTTGCTGTTCCAGCGAAATTCCAATAATACGCAGGATAATCGAGAAATTTTCTAAATCCCACCGTACATTCCAGACATGTTGAACAACAATCCACGCGTAAATAAAATCTCATTGAGTTGTCATCAGCAGCTACATAGAAAAACGTCTTACAACACTAGCATAAACTAGTGTACTGAACAGCAGTGATACCATTCAATTGCAACATAGCCGAAGTTGAATTCTCTTGACTGTGGCGTTCCAAATGCGCATGTGCGCTAAGTGCTTCGTTGATATAACTAGGATGAATGGAAAAAAATTACCAAGCCGGTGAAACTGAACGGCTCAAAGCTATTTTCTTCACCATCGTTGGTCATTTGCTCCGAGAATTGAGCAACTGCTTCATTGATGAACGCTTTAACGTTCATTCCACAGCTGTTTCTCCCAAACCCAAACCTTGCTGAAATCGTGCCGCACCGGTTGGATGCCATCCAAAAGCATTCAAGGTCATACTCTTAACCAAACAAACGCACTTCTTTTACACACGCTGCTGTCAATAAGTTGGCCTACATAAGTTTTGCGTACGATGTTCACTTTCTTCCGTGAACTGACACTCATCTGGTATCTCATTCTGTTAAGATCCATAAGCTCTGGCATGTAATCATTATCATTGTGCTTTTAAACAACAGCGAGACAATAACAGTTATTTTCCCATAACAAGCCGCATTTCCCGTGATTGTAATCAGTCACAGAGCCAGCATGGCTGCCCACTTGTAATTGAACTAAACAAAACAATAAGCTCATTAGCCAAAACAGGAGTTCAAATGTGCATTCTCCACCGAACTGACCCGGAGCCTTTCGGGCTCTAGATTGTTTTGTTTTCCGAGTTTAATTAGTTGCAATTTCACAGCACGAGCTTCACAATCGAAAACACCCCCATTTTCAGCCGCCGCGTCGTCGTCTGCAGAACCTACCCAATATGATGCTTCTATGCTTTACGTTTGATTCAATTACAATAAGCGCGGTACACGGAGCTCCCGTTGCCGATGAGCTGCAAAGAATACCCGAGCATAGGTGAATAGTTGAATAGTGACAAAATGAATTAACTTTGGATGCGTTCTATGGTGAATAAAAAAATCAATCCTTGAATAAAATTTTAAGAAATTGTTGATCCGTTGATTGGTCATGCCATCGAAAAGGCGTTAAAGCGGTTTTTCAGAATTGATTCTATTGACTCATCGATCAACCAAATTCAAAACAGTGAATAACCTACTAAACAACGCCTGCATTTAAAATAATTTACAGTTTTCATTGCTATTGTAGCGTTTTTCTCAAGCTGTTATAAAAAGACAAAGATACTTGAAGAAGATCAAGATTTATTAAAACTACAGATACATAGAACATTGTTGAAAATAATGAGTGAACATTTGAAAACGGTCCGTAATCGGCTGTTCGGCGAAGGTTCCATTTGATGAAGCTTCCGTTTGGAACAGGAGCGTTTATACGACCTGCATGTCAATTTTGCGAATGCATCTTTTGATTCTACCAATCACCTGTTTGGAATTCACGGCTGTCCGGTTTTTTTTTTTTTTTTGTAAACCAAGGAGCTCAAAATCCCTGAGAAATCCTCGATAGAGCGACACTGAGGCAGATAAGATGGGTTTTGAGCTTAGGTACAAATTGGATCAAATGGGTTTTTAGGAACGATTGTGCTTTTTTTGCGTGTAATGACGCTTTATCAGGCCAACACTTGTATTGTCCATCTGCAGGATGTTTTTGTAGAGACGGGATCAACATTTTCTCCAAACATTCGTTCTGGTACGCATCTGTATTGATAGCCAAACCAGAGGACGAGAACCATAGTGTTGGAAGAATAGTGACGAATGTCGCCAGAATTAACCGAATCCAATAAACTTTATCCGAGTCCGACTTGAGCTAATCTAACCCTAGGTGCCACTTTAGCTGTTGAAAATTAATATTTCATATGGGGTACGGGACGGGTTTTAAGCAGTTTATTCAGCACTTGGGACATTTGATGAAGCTGTATGCAATCTATTATTAGAACTGCCAATATTTAAATGTTAATCCCTCTGCTTTCTTCTGATCTATCCGAATATACCTTAAGAAACGAGCATTGGACTCTGAAAATTTCATAGCCTTGGAATAAAGTTCCCAATAGCAGGGACTTATTAACAGCATGCGGATTGCTTTCCGATCAAGAAAAAATGTTTTCTTCAGCACCGCAATCTGTACATAAACTAACAATATTGTATGAGTGCGATTCCGTGCCTGTGTGCAAAGACTCAATGAAATAGGCCAGTTCACGATTTGCTGCAAACCCGCTCCTTCGTTTTATCCATCCGCTCTTGAAAACAATCAACCAAAACATGTCGATTGCTACGATCACAAACTCGTCTACTAGCAGGTTATGACACAGACGTACACGACCGAACTTTTAGTTTGTCAGTGATCCTTAGAGCATCTCCAGGAGTGTTGTAGTTCTAGATTCATTTTATATGTCAGTTATAAATTTTTCTGTTGGGAAAATATATAACAAACATACCCTCTCTTCAGCAGCAGTTCCAAATGTTGTTCTAAACCTAAAGACTTGAATGTGTGTGTATAATTTATTCTCAAAACTTCTGTGGGCATATTCTCAGAATTCCTTAGGGATTCTCCTCAAATTTCCGCTGTAATTCATCTCAGAACTCCTTTGGAATTTCCCTCAGAATTACCATCTCCTTCGAATTTCTCTCGAAATCTCAGAAATAGTCTGGAATTTTCCTCAGAATTCCCTAAGAATTTTTTTTAGAATTCCCCTGGAATTCTCCTCAGAATTCAGTTGCAATTCTTCATAGGATTTTTTCTGGAATTCTCCCTTTAATTTATTCGCAGTTTTTCTAAGAATTCCTCTGGAGTTCTCCTCAGAGCTCTTCTGCAATTCTCATCAGAATTCTTGTGGAATTAATCTTGGAATTACACTGAATTTCTCAAAATTTTAATCAAACTGTCTTCAGAAGTCCTGCGGAATTCTCCAGAAGTCCACTGGAATTTTTCTCAGAATTTCTCAGAAATTGTTACTAGAATTTCTCTCGTATTCTCCTCAGGATTCTTCTTAAATTATCATCAGAATTTCTCTGGAATTCCTCTCAAAATTCCGCTGGAATTTCTCTAGTATTCCTCTGGAATTTTCCCTCATAATTCCTCTGGGATTCTTCTCAGAACTTCTTTGGAATTCTCCTTAATATTCGTCTGAATCATTTTCGGTTCTATACCTAATTTAAATATTCCACAATATGGAGAAATTCTCGAAACAAATTTACAAACAAAGAAATAGGGAAATGATGGTAATATCAAAGAAATAGGGATATGATGGTCACCGAGTTCAGACTTGTTGCTGCAACTTGAAATTATTAACGAAAAAGTAGAACGTATAGAAGATTCAAACAGATGCACGACCGGACGTTGATTCAAAGTTTGACGTTTGACTTGATTCCATAGACACTACCACAATGACAAAAAAAATATAACTTGGATGAAACGCGTTTCAAATTTGAACAAAAATAGAACAACGTAGTATTCCAGTTTTAAATTTTAACATGAAACTGTTCGAAATTATCCAACTAGAACGCCTTGCTGAAGTTGCCTTTGTTATAAATCCAGTTCTATTTTGTAACGACCATACACTCCTGGAGATGCCCTTAGATTGGCAATGTGTATTTCTTATTTCATTTACTCTCACGCAAATGTTAGCCAAAGCGACTGTGACGACAAACGGGATGCTTCGTTTAAAAACAAACAAATGCAAGAGACAGCCGGCTTCACGTTACATTACCGGTGCGCTATATCCATGGTTAACAAATAAGAGAGGAAACATGGGCTCTCTCAAAAGCAACAGTGATGCCATAGCTGCCGCTCAACAGCGAAGCATTATTTATTGTTGGGTACTATTGGACAGCTCGAAAACATATTTTTTATTGCAAATGATAGTGCCAGATGATGGACAATATAATCATAAGCATAGATCAACCTCAAATGACTGAAAGAAACATGAAATAAATAGTTATTTCAGATATATTCAAATATTCAGAAATATGAAATAAATTTAACTCAATGTTCAACAACACATTCTGACAACAAGCCCAGATGTGAGAAGGAGCTGATGAAGACATTCCCTCCGGTGCACGCGACCAAATCCAAAATAAACAAAGGCAAAATTTGAGCAAACTTCTTCGGCAGGTAGGAAACTGATGGTTTTCTAGATGATGTATTTTAAATCTTTTTTTTTCTAGGTGATGTATTTTAAAAAATTCAAAGATGGAGCTTATGATCGTATCATTAAAAGTGAAATAATTTGGAAAATGTAGGAGTTTTAGACCTATTTCCTTACAACTGATTAAAACAGTTACCCCTGATTAAGCCGTTCCCTACCCTCCATAATTTTGATCTTAAATGTAACGAAGTTTGTTCTTACCGTTCACGTAGGTAGTATGTAGATTTAAAAGTAGTTCCTAGTTTTTTTTTATAGTTGTAATTCTTTAGTTCATAGTTGTAGTTTTAAGCTATCATTAGAGCAATATTCAGTGAGAATCTTGTATTATTTAGAATATTCACCTCACCTTACTTTCATCTCAGCATAAATGGTCAACAAATCAACTAGTTTTTTATATTTCTGCAAATATTGTATTTATATATGTATATAAAATAATAATATATTAGCTATTACTATTAGAGCGTAAACTAGCGTATAGAGCAAAATTCATCTGGTTATTGAATTATGGAGAGTGTGAGCTGTTTAGTGGAATACCTGTAACTAGAAAATAAGAAGAATGATTAGTAATTTCCATTTAATTCCAACTACCTTTATTGCTTATCTTGACAGATACGCGTATTTCGTCTACAATGTGCTGACTTCTTTAGTATCGTGTACTATTACTCGAGTATTAGTACACGACACTGAAGAAGTCTGCACATTGTAGACGAAATACGCGTATCTGTCAAGATAAGCAATAAAGGTAGTTGGAATTAAATGGAAATTACTAATCATTCTTCTTATTTTCTAGTTATCTGGTTATTGTTTTCCGATCAATTGTCCTACATCATCCTCCGTGACAGCTCACGACCGCGGCTTTGTACTCATGACTCAGTCGATGACAGGCGTCGTCGTAGACTTGAAATCATTGATAGCGATACGAGGCGTTCACCAAATCGACGAGCGTATTAACACTAAGAATTGTCGTCCTACAATGACGGTCATAGGACCGAAGTAATCCACCCCCACGTATGTGAAAGGTCGAGTAAAAGCTGCGAGACGGCATGATGGCAGACTCGTTCAGTGCCTTCAGTACTACGGGAGAGTTCGATGCCCAGTTTCGAATTTCAAATCCTACCAATGCGTGTATCTTCCCCACATCTCTTGTATGTTTGATTGCTTTTTCCTCCTGTTCGACGCTTACGAGCATACCATCGATGTAATGCCATTTAAAGATCGCTTCAACCACTGTTCGAACTGTTTGGCATGAAGATTGTATACGTACTGGGCAGTACTCGATGAGCAGCAGGCTCCGAAGGTCATAACCTGTATTATGTAGGTGCTTGGGTACCGATATCGCTGTCGGTGTAGAAGAAGAGTTGATAGAATTGATCACTCTTCCGCATGTGGACCTGCTGATACATCTCCCGAAAACAGCAATTCGAAAGTGGGTGGTAGCCGCCATATCCCATACGAGGCGTGTCTTTCCAGGTTTATTGGGGTTTACCACCGGAAACATCGGGAGGTACCAGACGTTTGGATATGCTGCTTGAACCTCCTCATCAGTCAACTTTCGGATGTAACCTTCAATCTTTTCCTTCACTGCTTCTGCCAATACTTGATCATCGCCATCCATAGCTTAGAAATACCTCTTTCGGAAATGGCACTGGACAGCATCATGTTCTGTTCAAACTAATGTTTTAATTTATATTTTATGTTCGGAGATGCAGAAGAACTATCCATGGAATAGTATCGATCATTTCCGGGAATGTACACTGATAGGCAAATTAAAGTGCCCACCTCATAGTTTTTTCAATTTCTCTCATTTACTTGGTTCAAATTAAATTAAACATACTGTATTTTTTTTATTATCTTATTTTTTATATTCTTTTTAAGTTTCACTTATGGAATACTGAAAAAAGGGAGTTTTACTTGAAGAAAAAAAAAACAATTTGTGTTGAAAAAAAAAACAGTGACAAAATAAAGTGCCCACTTCATTTAGGCTACAGAAAACATAAATTAAAGTAAAATAAAAGCATTTCAATAATTGATGTGTCCTCCTTTGGCCTTCAGGACCTCCTGCAGGCGCTTCGACATGCTCTCGACCAGGTTCTTTAGGGGCTGTGGATCTAGCTCTTCCCAGGCGCGCTCCAGGGCTTCAAAATAGTTATTTTTATTGGTAACACCAGTTTTGTCAACCCTGGCATCGAGAATCGCCCACAAATTCTCGATAGGATTAAGGTCCGGGCTTTGTGGAGGCCATTCCAGTGGTTTGATCCGACAAGACCGGAAGAAAGACTTGGTCTTCTTGGCAGTATGCTTCGGGTCGTTGTCCTGCTGGAATACGAACTTCTCTTCAAGGCTCGTCTGGATCAGCGAAACCTCCAGATTTTCTCGCAGGATGTTGATGTAAGAATCTGCCGTCATTATCCCGTCGATTTTCACAATGCTTCCCACTCCGCCCCACGAAAAACACCCCCAGACCATCACATTTCCTCTCCCGATCTGCAGCAAACACGAACCCACCGCTTTCGGTTAAACAGCTCGAATTTTGATTCGTCCGTCCAGAGAACCGTTTTCCAGAACTCTAGGGGCTTATCAGCATGCTCCTTAGCAAACTTAAGCCGTTTGGCTTTGTTTGCCTTGCTGATAAATGGGCGCTTCCGGGCAAGTTTGCTATTCAACCCCTGTGCTACGAGACGGCGACGAACAGTTCGACCGGAAACTGATAGCTGAAGGGTTTCCTGGATCTCGCGGACAGTTACCTTCGGGTTCTTCTTGACTTCGCGCATGATCTTGGTGTCCGTTCTCGCATCCGTTTTCCGCTTCCTGCCTCTGCCAGGGCGATCCACCACTGATCCAAACGTTTTAAGCTTCAGAAGAATTTTGCCAACCGCTGCCTTACTTATACTGTACTTCTTAGCGACAGCCCGGTGCGATTCACCGTTTTGCACATCACGAACGACCAATTTTCGGATACACAAGGGAATTGCTTTCGAAAGCACTGCGTTCTCCATTTTTTTTAATTGAATCAAATGCGATCACGTATACAAATGCACCAGGTTCAGCCGTTTGCTTCAAAACATGTCAAAATATCAAAACATAAACAATCGAGGGGTCTTCCAATGGAAACTTATCGAAAACATATCGATTTTTGAAGTGGGCACTTTATTCTGTCACTGTTTTTTTTTCAACACAAATTGATTTTTTTTTTCTTCAAGTAAAACTCCTTTTTTTCAGTATTCCGTAAGTGAAACTTAAAAAAATATAAAAAATAAGATAATAAAAAAAAATACAGTGTGTTTACTTTAATTTGAACCAAGTAAATGAGAGAAATTGAAAAAACGAAGAGGTGGGCACTTTATTTTGCCTATCACTGTACGTCTTCAAAAGAGGTAAGTATATTTCGTCGTCCAAAGCCAAATATTATCCGGAATAATTCTTTTTCAACCAGCAGTGTTGGGATTTCAGTGTCGAAATCGGTTTTCCGGCGTATTCCTGGGCTCTTGTCTTCTTCCTGACTTTATTCCGACACTTTTCAATGTTTTGCAGATGTGTTGGGAATAGTTGAACTTTTCAGTGAATCCTTGTTGTTGAAGGCAATAGAAAGAGAACGAGTTCCTTATGCTACCATAATTTTCGTTGGTCTTCCACTACCTTGCTTGCGAGTAGTTGTTGGGGATCTTGGGATATGGTAGACAGTCGAAACCGCAACATTTTCGCTATTAAAATGTTGTGCCGTATACTTTTTGCTGAGATATCTGTGCTGTCCGTAGAACTGTACTATGCGCCCCCGAAATGCCTTTTATTTTGACAGAATTTTGAGCAAAACTGAGCAAGCATAAACAAGCAAGGATGCCAGATATTTTTTTCAAATGTCTGCGTTAAAAATTTGAAATGTCTGGGAATGTCTAAAAAAAGACTGTAAATTTGTTTTCTGGAAAATTAAGCTTCTTTTGACGAAAATACGTAATAAAAGAGCGAGCTATGTCAATTTTGCTATATGTGTGATTATGTAAACATTTCTACATCTATTTCTTGGATTGTATGCAATCTACCCAAGTAACACCAGAAACATGTTCTTTGACATGAATATAAGAACTTTGTTTTAAAGAAGTCGTGAGGATGAAATACTATACATGTCTAGTCTTGAACACGATTTGAGGATGTTTTTCTACACATATTCGGTTCAAACGTGGTACCAGAACAGCGAAAACATTTTTGTTCTATGTTTGTTCAATCAACTTAAATTTTACTTCTTAAAAACATCGGTGACTGTTTGTCATCTTACCACTACGAATTATCTTTACTCACTTTTGAGTAGCCATACTTTTGACTGATTTGAGTCAAACGTACTTAATTTTGGGTTGTTTGGAAATAGCGTGTATGCTAGTTGTTTGTAAATATGTTGATAGGTTGCATTCAAGATGAACTTTAGACATATTTTTAACATCCTCATACAATAGTGAAATTATTCAGAATAGATTGTGGATCCAATACAGTGACGGCTGAAAATATGTATATAACGTTTATTTGAAATATTGGAATAAAAATAAACACTACCTAAATGTACACAGCAAATAATCCACACATATTTATTGGCAAAAATCCAAGTTAAAATCCACATAATATTCATTTATTCATACATAAACAGAACCTTCTGAGAGACACACATGAAGTTTATGAAGCAAATGAAAAGTATGTGTGGCCACACATAGTGGTTATGTGTACACATTGGAAGTATGTGTGGTTACAAATACATATCATTTGTTGATTATATTGCAAAAAAATTATAGATGGGAAACATAGATATTATCTTTGCTTTTTTATCAGTGTAAGATTGTGGTGCAACTCACTGATTCAAATAGTAGCCGAATTGGGCATAGGGATTTATTCAAATGTTACGTAAAGCAACAGTTTGGGAGGTTGTTTAGTATTTGTTATTAATTGTTACGCTTTATTTGTGGGGGAGTCTTCTGAGATGTAGCTACGCACAACATAATAAAAAAAAATATTTGTATTTTCCTTCATACTGACATTACTCTGTTCAATTATACAAAAAACGCAGAAAATAAAAATCGAACATTTGAAAATTAAATGTGTTACTAATGTTTTGACCCGTACTGTAGGACTGTGAACTTTAAAAATCGCCATGTTGATTTTGGTGGATTTCATAAAGAAATCTCACTCAAATTCAATAATTTATTCGGAGTACCTTCTACGTTTTTTATCCAATCAATGGCGTATGATATTAGTAAAGGTAAAACGGAAAGTTGCACTGCTAACCTTGAGCCACATATACAATTTTGATACAACTTCCACTTTCAACTTCCTATTTGAAAAAGTGATAAACAATCATCTTTAACGCATAAAAAACTATTAGCTCCTTTCGCCATTGAAAAATCTTGTTTATATTTTTATAACTTTATTAATTTTAATACCGTGCTTACTTTGACAAACATATCATTAGGTATAAGCATGCTGTTTAAGCATCCATAGAACATAATATTTGTCTTATGGATGTTCTACAAAACATCTGGTATGACCTAAAAGATGTTCAAAAATGGCACATTTATTGCGCTTTTTCGGTTATATGCGTGTATGAAATTTAGTTTTTGGCCTTAGGAAAAAAAACTTGAGCTTTGTCTAAAAGGTGTATTTTTAACATTAATATGACAAGTGGTGTTACTTGGGTAACACAACTATTTCATATTTGATTGATACTTAAGCTTGAAGCATTCGCTACGATGACACAATTTTCTAAAATATATTTTTTTCCAAAACTTTCTTTCCAGTTTTGTATTTTAAAATCAAAATCAAATTTCATTTGATAAACTCAACAGACTTTTTCTTCTTTGTTCAAAAATAGCCATTGAATTACAATGAATTACAGAGTCAATTTTCTGTTACCTAAATTAAAAAGTTGAACTGAAATGTTTTAACTTTTATTTCATTAATTAAAAAAAATACTGTGATGAACCTTATTGTTATGAAATAAAATGTTTGGGTTTAGAGGTCCAAGTGCGGAAATCTTCCAAAGACCATTGCAAAATTCCCTATACATCTGGGCCCGAAATTTGGGGATCGAGTTTTCACCGCAAAAAAAACCGAATTGGTAGTGTTGACTAGAAAGCGGTTCCCTGCCAAACTGCGTCTCAAGCTGTTGGGAAGAGACATTACCCAATCTTTGACCTTCAAATACCTTGCAGTCATGTTCGATTCAAATTGCGTATTTGAAACAGAAATGTCAACAAAGCATAAATTTTTCCCATTAGTACGTCAGAGTTCTCTTCAAAGTTGACTAAACGATTGAACAAGTAATTCTCTAGGGCGGTGGTTACATTCCATTATTCCAAATGTTTCGTCGAGATCGTGGTTCAAAGGTCTGAATGTAAGTCGGTGTTTCATTCGTGTGATGTTAAGACTTATGTCCAACCACTACCCTGATAGCCCGAGGTAGACAACCCTTCCGCGAGGTAAGAGATGTTTTGGGAATGCGTGATCTCCCCTACATGCAAGCGATCTACGAATTCCTTTGTTTGTCTGACCTTAATGTGTAATGTCATCACCCCCTTCCCCTCCACGCTAGTAAATTCCCCGCCATTGTGCCCCAGTTATACTATCCTTTTGTCTCCGTGCTACTTGTACCTGCCCAGCAAGCTATTGGTCAACCATGTGCGCCAAGCTCCTGAAAGGGGCTATAGGAACCGAGGATTTGATGGCAGACGCAGCCATGAGCAACATTTATTAACTGAAATAAGTTACCTGCCTAGCCCTCTCCAAATGATGATTTGACCCACTTACCTCGAACAAGCCACGAGTAATTGGCACCCCACATCTGAAATAAACGAACTAATTTTAAAAAAAATATTTGTGTAAAAAGTAATTTTTTTTTAGTTAAAGTCGAGGGGCTGTCAATTTGGGTATCTTCGATTTATCGATCGATTTGAAAAAGGGACATTTTATATTTTTGTTTAAATATTTTATCTACATCGTTTGGTTGAGTGTTATTTTGCATAATAAACCCATCCACTTTGGACTTATCTAACTTTACCTTATTAGTAAGTTTATTCGTATTTTGATACGGAGGTGTACATTTTTTTAAGCTTGTATATATGGTTTAGTTGATAGATAGAGTTGATGGCTCTTGGTTAAAATACTCAGCAACCCCTTTTTTACGGTAAATTTCTCAAATATGATTTGTATTGTCGTGAAACTTGATTTTCGTTGTGATTTAATGGCAATGGACCAATATTACCAAAGCTTTGACAGTAATTTTCATGGTGACAATAGCAGTGAAGATTATTGTTTTTTTTTTATGTCGTAGATGGATGGATAAGAAAATTGCATTTATAAACCCCATTTCTTAAGTATGGGATCAAACATTTCCATAAGTAGGGACTCCATTTTACCCTCGGAAAGGGCCACCCAAATACTAGAAGTTTGAAATTTAAAAAAATATTTCAAATGTCTGTAAAAGTCTGCAACATAAATAAAATGTCTGCTAAATGTCGTCATCGTTAAAAAAAGTCTGTAACAAAAATGAAAAGTCTGCAAATTTACAGACATGTCTGTAAATATGGCATCCCTGTAAACAAAACAAAACATACTAGCAGAAAAACGAGAGAGAGAGCTAACACATACACACTCTCATTTCTCTTTGAGCTCGTTTGATGTTGGGTATAGAAGGCTCGAAAAAAATCCAAAATTTTAGTTGCCACCCGTTATGTGATTTTCCTGCCACCTGGGGGTGAATCCACATATGCATCTCCAATCACCCCTATTGATTACTGTCAAACTTTATTTACTAGGATGTTCTAGGTCGTCCAATCTATTTTTGAGCTCAAAACTTAGAATCTACAATTGTATCTCTAGATTTTTCAACTGTACAAAGTTGTGATATTGAATACATGTTCATTGAATCCTGTGGAAAGTCAAAAACATTTATGGAATAATCTAGGTCATTCTTAATTAGGCATGCAGATTTTTCATCTCCGGTACAACAGATCGGGGTTCTGCCAAATCGCACCAAGCGCCTATCGAAGATCATCTATTTTGTCCGACATATTCAAACCGAACTTTTCAATTTCAAGATGAATCAAGATAAGTGGTTCTTGAAGTTTGTAACCAATAACCAATTTGAGTGATCCATCTCCATAATGTATGTATGTAAGGTAGCCACCATCCCTTCTAAGACCTTGTCATGTATGCAGCTCCACTTAATAGCAAGATCAAATTGAGTTGCCGGGTTTTATTCACAGTAACGCTGTATGAAGGGTCAAAAACGGTGGGGGGACCCGTAAGCAGAGACACTCACGCAAAACCCGCGGGAACATAAGATTCTCCTTCCAACGATACGATCCAGCAAATCGAATAACCCAATTCGCAATACTTATTAAGCAGCATTTGGTACACTTAAGGGAAGACTTATTTCACCAACTATTTTACAGTTTTTTTCCAAGATTTCAAAAAGGAGTTTATTTTAACTACTGACGCGTCCAAAACAGCTTGCGGAACAGTGCTTGCTCAGCAACACGGTAATATTGAGCTTCCTATCGCATACGCTAGTTAAGCATTTACGAAAGGCGAGTAAAATAAATCGACTATTGAACAGGAGCTAATTGCCGTTCATTGGGCAATAATGCACTTCAGACCATACCTTTATGGCCGAAAATTTTAAGTCAAAACTGACCACAGACCTTTAGTGTATCTATTTTCAATCAAAGACCCGTCATCTAGACTAACAAGGATGAGAGTAGATTTGGAGGAGTTTGTTTTTGACGTTGAATACGTCCAAGGCAAACTTAACGTAGGAGCCGACGCTTTGTCTAGAATAAGCATCGACTCTGAAACACTGAAAAATGTACAAACGCTAATTGTCCAAACGAGAGCCAGTACGAAGAACCTTAAAGAAAAAGATCGAAAACTAACACCGAATAGCAACGATATGCCTGAGCTTGATCAACTCAATGCGTATGAGGCGTTGAATTTAAGTGAAGTTTTTGATTTACCAAAACTCGTCATAGAACTAGCATGAGGAGACTTTAACGTCAAAAATGTAGAGATACAAATATTCAACAAAACAAAAAAATGTCAGCTACCGACATCAAGAGGTAAGCTCATACCTGAGAATACAAACATTAAGGATATCCTAAAAGAAATTGAAAGAATGGCCACAAAACCTAATATCAATGTTTTAGCTCTAGCGCTAAACAACGATATTTTTCAGCTTGTTAACCCACAAATCTTCAAGGAGAAATATGCACAAGAGCTGAATTCTCTGCAAATAATAATGTATCAGCCTAAAGGCTTGTTGAAAGTAAAAATGAGCAATTGGAAATTTTTCAAATCAACCATGATTCCCCGTTAGGAGGACATTGTGGAGTCAACAGATTATATAAGAAGCTGAATAACCTGTACAGCTGGCGCAATATGAGAAAAACTATTACCGATTATGTCAAATTATGCGTGAAATGTAAGGAAAATAAGCATGGTGTAAAAACGAACGAAAACATTACATCGATCCCAACAACAGTTAAAACTTTTGACTCTATAGCTATGGACAAAATCGGACCGTTTAACAAATCGAATTCCGGCAACAGATATGCATTGACTATACAATGTGATCTGTCAAAGTATGTAGTTATTAAACCATTTATTGATGAATCAGCAAATTCAATAGCAAAAGCATTTTTAGAAAGTTTTATTTTAATTTACGGAGCCCCATCTGTCATCAGAACGGATCAAGGCACCGAATACAAAAACGAAGTTTTTGAGAAAATTTCAGAATATTTACATATGAGTCAACAATTCAGTACACCTTATCACCCACAGACAATTGGAGGTCTAGAACGAAACCATCGTTGTTTAAACGAGTATGTCAGACAGTTTGTGAACGAATCCCAAGCTGACTGGGATGAATGGTTACCTTATTATGCGTTTTGCTATAACACTACTCCAAACACAGATGTCCAGTACACACCTTTTGAATTAATCTTTGGAAAACCACCCAACCTCCCTCAAGATATCCGAAATCCATTGAAAGTAGATCCAATATACAATAAAGATTTATATTATCAAGAGTTGAAATACCGCCTCCAAAAAGCAACAATAACAGCTAGACAAAATAAGCGAATTGCCGATCAGAGTTTAAAAGCTAATCCAATTAATGTAATAATAGGAGATAGAGTCATGCTAACTAATGAAAACAGGCGGAAATTGGACAGGGTTTATAAAGGTCCTTATCAGATAACAAAAATCGAACATCCGAATGTAACCTTATCGGATAATAATGGATATACTACAGTTGACCCAATAAACATGGTTGAAAACATATCATAAAAGTGTATAGCAGTAAAAGCTAAAGGTATAATTATAGATCCTAGGTACAGAACTCCAGGACAGGTTGGATGACTTAGAATATCTCAGATTATCACATAATGTAGGTTGCCCTTCCATAAGATCCAATGAACATAGTTGAATACATATCCTACATTTGGACATCTGAAAGGGCTACAGTTTCAATTGTAGATCCTAAGTTATGAACTAATGAACAGTCTGGTATGACCCAGGACATCCCACATTTCATCATAATGTCGGATAACCTGCCAGAAGATCCATTGCACATGATGGGTATGATGGGTTTTGGCAGTTTCTGTTAAGAATGGTCATACTCGATTGATGGTTGTAACTAGTCTGTTTATTTAAATTTAAGTGTACAATATTGATACCTTTTGGTTGGTTTTCCACTATCTTCTTAAACATACATCGGTTCTGTTCTAATTAAGCTTAAGACCTCGTTCCAATAGGAATCGACTATCATTTGTTTATGTTACTGGAAAGGGATAGATATATTTGTGCACTTGAGTTCCTGAGCGTGGCGAGTACTGTTTGTAAGAATAAGAATGTAGGTTAGTAACGATATTTGTGAAATGTGAGACGTTGCACTTCTTGGCCTGTTTTATGTTTATGTTCGGCTTAAGAGTTGCATCGTCTCATGCTTCTCACGGTGCATGTTATATATGACGTGTGGACGATATGGCATGGAAAGATGTTGTAAGGTTTGTCACTTCATGTGGTTGTAAAATGTATTGCCTGGAGTTGTCTGGAAAATGTTGTAAGGAATTTTATGAATAAGAGTCATGTTCGATTGAAAGTGTGAATTGATTTGAATAAGAGCGAAGAGCTCGGCTTTACAAATAATGAATGTTAATAGGAAACATGTAGACTTATCGTGGAAAAGGATAATATTTAGCTAACACAGTACACATTGTTGAATACATATCGTAAATTTTTCTAGCCTTAAAACCATAGATACAACTGTACATCCCAAGTTGTGAGCTCCAGGACTGTTTGGATGACCTAGAAAATCCCAGATTATCTCATAATGTCTGTTGTCCTTCCAGAGGAATCAATTAACATGGTGCAATACATAAATAAGTATAGCTGAAAAATTTTAGATTCCAAGTTTTGAACTCCAGGACAGTATGAATGACCTAGAACATCCCGGATTATCTCAAAAATGTATGTTGACCTTCCAAAAGATTCAGTACACATGGTGTCGTAACTTTGTATAGCCGAAAAAGCTACAGTTTCAACTGTAGATCCTAAGTTCTGAGGTTGATCTTCCTGAAGACTAAATGAATACGGTTGAATAGATATCGTAACCATACACAATCGGAAAAGCTATAATTACAAGTGTAGATCCTAATTTCCGAACTACTTCATGTTCAGGATGGTCTAGGTTCAAATCATAGAGTAGTAAATTTTCATGTTCAGGATGGTCTGGGTTCAAAATCATAGAGTAGTAAATTTTCAACAACTTTGCCGAAGAAAGTGTTCTGTTTTATTCAGTGTGTGATTTTATACAGGCATTTTTCTTCAGGTGGAAGTCTATCCACAACAAATTTTATAATTACTCCGATCAGTAATTTGTTTGACAGCAACAACTGATTGTTCCTTTTGTTAATGTTCCTGATAAGGCAATTTTGCTATCGGTTGTGTGTTGCAATAATGACAAAACGTTTTTTTTATCGTCATTACATGAAAACAAGTTCGTTGCAATATGTGTGCGAAAAAATTTTTCATAGCAATCTGCTCTTTCTCATCTTTGAAACAACATTTTGTTGTTTTCCTTCGAGTTTTGTTGTAATACATTCAAGTAAGGAGTGTATCGAATATAAGCTATCCACATACATTTGCGTTGTACGCATGTATTTGTGATGGTTTTTTATGCTCTGAACACTGCATGCTGTGCGTTTGACTGTCAGCTTTCTTTTTTTTACTTGTTTGTGCGGTTCAAATTCTGCGTTTTCAAAATGTCGCGTTTCAATACGCGTGAAAATTAAGGTTCTGGACACATGGCTAAGTAAGAAGGGTATTACTATGCGAAAATTGGCGAAGCGGTTTGGAATTCATCATGCGAGTGTTAAAATCATCATTAATAAGTTTGGGGAACACTATTCTTTGGATGAGCTACCAGAAGAGGGTCTTCAAGAAGACTGGTAAGGCAGCTGGGAACATGCAGGAGTTCAAAAAAATTTGGGCTCAAGCGTCCAAAAAATGCGATGCAACACTTGTCCGGAACTTGATGAAGAGCATTCGATCCAAAGTTCGAAAATTCGTGAAGGAATAACTTAAATTTCATCCGGTCTTCATTATGTTCAAGTTTAACCTCGTACAATAAAGGATCAATTTTTTGTATGAATAAAATATCGGTTTTCAACATAATTTGAAAGAAAGTTTGTGGATAGCTTATTTTCGATACACTCCTTAACAACATATCATTGTTGCAGAGTGTGAGAATAACGAGTGTATAACTCGTCATAGTTATCTTATGTTTTTAGGTGCGAAAAGTGAATATTTGACACACTGGTCAGGACAAAATCTGGAGAGAAACTTGCCGATAAAAATATAAAAAAGAATATAAACCACGGAAGTGGCAGTATTATGATGTGGGAGTGGGTCCTGATGTTGTGAAACTTGAGAAGTAAAAAAACATGGAATTTTGACGGCAGAATCGTATAGCAGCCAGCATTCTGAAAAGGCATCTTAAAGAATTGGCGCGTTAAGTTGGGTTAGACAAGAAGTTTATTTTACAGCAAGACAAGTAAAGGGTGTATTCGATAAAAATGGCACACAGAAAATCTTCTGTAACTTTTGAATCGTATGAGTAAAAACCTAGAAATTTGAGTAGATCTTATCCATAGTGTATTATTTACATCTGCCAAGTTTCATAGTTATACATTCAGTAGTTCCAGTCATGTCGTCGAAACAAGAAATTGTTCGTGAGAAAATTTTGTGCACTCACAATCAAAATCCAGGGGCGTCCCACCGGTGGATTGCTAAAAGGCTTGGAATTGCAAATACAACTGTGTCTCGTGTAATAAGAACCTTCAAGGAGCGTCTGAGTGTCCAAAGGAAGGAAGGGAGTGGTCGTAAAAGTGGTCCAATGGACAGTAAAATGGCCAGGAAAGTCGTACAACAATTTAAGAACCGTCCAAACATGTCAATTCGAGATGTCGCTAAAAAGTCTAAGGTGTCAGTCGGTTTTGTGCAGAAAACCATGAAGCGTCCTGGGTTACATGTTTACAAAGTGCAAAAAGCCCCAAACCGGAATGAAAAACAAAACATCACTGCGAAAACCCGCGCCCGGAAACTTTACACGAAGCTGCTCACCAAATCCGGTTGCATCGTGATGGATGACGAAACATACGTCAAGGCCGACTTCCGTCAACTTCCTGGGCAAGAATATTTCGTTGCCAAGTCGAAGTTTGATGTTCCGGAGGATGTTCGAAAGAAGAAACTATCGAAATTTGCAAAGAAGTTTCTAATCTGGCAGGCGATTGACGGTTGTGGTGAAAGAAGTGCTCCCTTCATCACTTCCGGAACAATAAACGGTGCGATTTACACGGAAGAGTGCCTTAAGAAGCGTCTCTTGCCATTCATTAAGAAGCACAAAGGATCAACTAGCATCCTGCCACTACGCTCGAAACGTATTGGAGTGGTACCGAGCCAACGGAGTCAATTTTGTGCCAAAGGATATGAACCCACCAAATTCACCGGAACTTCGTCCAATTGAAAAATTCTGGGCAATTATGAAAACGGAACTTCGCAAACATCCCAAAACTATAAAAACAGAGCTAGAATTGAAGAAAATTTGGGTAAAAACAACAAAAACACTGGGAAAATCGGTTGTACAAAATTTGATGGGTGGAGTGAAAAGGAAGGTGCGGGCATTCGGGATGGGAGACGAAATTGAAAAAAAAACAAATATTGTAAATCAAAACTCATTAGTAGTTCTTCATTCCCTAAAAATTTCAAGAAAATCCGATAATCAGTTTAATTTTGATGAGTATATATGTGTGTGCCATTTTTATCGAATACACCCTTTATGCCACTCAAAAAATCACAGTATTATTCCGTGCTTCACGCATTGAGCTTTTGGAATGGCCACCCCAAAGCCCGGACCTAAAACCAACAGAAAACATGTGATCCAGGTAGTCATACTGATTACTACTGAATGTTTAGAATAAGCTATTAAAATTTTGAAATTTTGAAATGCATAATCTAATAGACATTAAAATAATAGACAGTTTCTTTATAAATACTAAGACTTTAAGACTGATAAAAGTAAATACATTCTACAAAAAAATCTATCACTCTCAAATCTAATTCATGTCAAAAGTGTTAACTTTCATCACAGAGCACAGACTTCCAGTTTCTGTAACTGCCATTTTAAAATTACAGCTCATTTCTGTTAGTTTTGGTGAATCGTATGTTGATGGTGCCACCTGCACGCATCTACAATTCTAGGCAGCGCTGTTTTTCCTACGGTTTGCTTTGAAAAATTTACACAGTAAATTTGAAAAAAATGTTCGATCCTGGATGTCTGTTCTCTATGCATTCATTCAAATTCTTTGAAGAACTATTTATTTTAAAAATATGCGGCAATGCAGAAAGTTTAAAGTGTGAACTTTATTTTGTCCAGTACTGTAGAGCTAATTTCGTACGTGCAGATATTCAGTGAATCGAGCTTCAAGATTGAACGAAAGTCTGTTGCATGGATTTGGACTTCTACTCAGCTTCGTCCGAATACTGTTGTTATGCGGACGTTATCAAAATTTACTCATGGTCTCCTATTTCTTTCCCCTCGGAAACAGGATCGAGCCGAGTCCATAGTGAGAGCATATCAATTACTATTCGAGACTAAAGGCGATTACTATTTCGTTTTATTTGATCACTCCAATCGAATTGGAAAACCTACTGGATTCTATGTGGGTGAATGTAATGCTCCATCATTGAGGGATGATGTCGTGTTATAGGTACACCATTCCAACGGCCGAAGCTTCCGAATCAGTTTAACTTTGGGCAATTTTCCGGAAGCTAGTGCTGCTTCACTGGGCTGGTTACACGTGGTCGCATCGGGTCGTCGTCGTTGGAATATATATGTAATCACAGTAGTTAGCCCTTCGAGGTGCAATGCAATGAAGTGCATGCAATAACAACATCGCCAATGAACTCTCTAAGCTGTAAATTATGGACTGCGCATAAATGGGAAAATTACCCTCGAATGGTTCCGATTTGCTGGCATTGTTGTTGTTGTGGCAACAGGAGCTGCTAGGTTTGGGCGATTGAGTACCGGGTGCCATTACAGCTCAGCTTCATGCACTGCATTTTGATTGAAGGGTGCTTTTATAATTGGGATTGAGTCACAATTAGGCTTTAATTGAGATAATTGGGCAAAAGAGTTGAAGTGTGATTTGATTGTCTGGAACAATGCAAATCGGACTAACGAAAGCGTAGTAAATGGCGCAGTTCCCTCCTTGAGGTGACGATTGGTTGTTTATGAGTGAGGAAATTAGGTGATTCCACGGCAGGACTCAAAAGAAATATAAAACAAAGGTCAACCCGAGAAATTAAAGTTTACGAGTGTTAATTTGAGATTGATTGTTTATGAATATGAACCAATATTGAAATCATTATTCCAATCACAGTGAAAGGTTAGTAGTTTAACAAAATTGGCATTTTACTGTTTTGTGGCTGTTGAATGTTTGAAATTTTGAACTAAGTTTTCTCTGAACTGACTCCACCTCCATAAATATACTATGTTCTTAGTGCGAATCACTTGATGTTATTGAATAGCTGAAAATTCGTTTCAAAAATTCAGTATATGAAATTTTATAACATTTTAAAGGCATTAGTTTTACCAAGAGTTTTCTTTCAGACATTTTTGTCGATTCTTTCCTAGAAATTTTATTGAAAAAATAAACTTAATATTTTTCCTCAGCTAAATACATCCTCGCAACGCATTTTATAAATTGTTCATTTACATTAAGAACCTATTTCATGCCCATTTGGTACGAAGTCAATTGACAAAAAGTTGTTTGGCATAATGAATCTCTGCATAAGATATTTTCCCAAAAATTCTTCTTGCTAAATATAAACTGAAAACATGAATTATGGGCATTTTACATAATTGTCAATAGACACAATGGCCATTTGACTTAATGGTCACTTGGCATAATGGCCAATAGCCATTCTTCCTATTGTCATTCCTTGATTTGTAATGATCTCTTGGGTTGATTTCTCACATCGTTTGAGTGCTGTTTTGCTGATCCGATTTACTGAATTGCGGTAAAATTTTACAGTATTCCGGTAAAAAAATTACCGGAACTTGTCAAATTTTACCGAAATCCGTTAAATCGGATTACCGAACGTTCAGCTGTTGAAAGTTTGGTAAAAAATTACCGAATACTGTAAAATTTTCGAAGTGTGAATGCTTACTATACTTTATTTTTCGTACAGTTGCAAGAACCTTAAACCGCTCTAATTTTTAACGCTTATAACTGTATCCGTTATCAATCGAGTTTTATTATTATTATTATAAAAAAATGTGGAGAAATCCTTATCCAAATTTTTTGAAATGAACAATTCATATTATTCTCTATAGCTAACTACTGAAAAGCGACGTCTAATTATTACGTTTTGCTTTTTAAAAATACAGCATTCTCCTAACACAGTCTTCAGTTGTTAGTAACTAGATCAAATATGCAGCAGCTAGCGATGTAGAGGAGGTGCATCTTCACCGAAAGTTTCACACTTCCAGCAAACTTGGAGTTGACAGCAGCGGCATGGAGACAGCGTTGGATTCGCAGCTTGTGATGATCAGGCACTCATCTATGCATTGGCAGGCAACCGGTGGCCATTACAATAGTAGAGCAGCCTGATGCTAGGCAGCCGATGGCTCAATATCCGGTTGATAGGCAGCCTTGCAAACAGAGCCAGTGGTGGATTTGTAGCCAGGCAATAAAGACGCAACGATGAGGTGCAAAATATAATGCTGTCCATTGTGAGCCAGTTGGTAGCCTTCAGATGTAACTGCTGTACAGTGTGAGCTAGCCAGTCGGTAATGTTGAGTTCACACCAATGCTAAAGTTTAAAAAAAAATGCATTCACTGACAATTTTTAGCGTAACATAAGCATCAATGTGAACAACGTGATTTCAATTATCTGCTAAAAACTGTTGCTATGCGAACTTTACTATTGTCGGTTAATGCTTTTTGGCACAATATAAACAAAGTTGTAAATGAGCTTTAAGGCAATATAACAACCGGAGCCAGTAGTGAAGCCAGTCAGCATGGCGCAACGACCAGTTGTTAGTCAGAACCGTTATTTTGGCCCGATTTGGCCTTAGGCTACTAATCCAAAATCATGCCGCGGTGGTGTGGGGGTAATTCTGTGGATTTTGTTTCAAAAGACATTAACCCACCAAACAGTCCTGAACACTGCTCGATCAAATCTTATTGGGCCATGATGAAGCGTGAACTTCGGAAGATCAAAGGAGAGACAAAGGACGAACAAGAAATGCTGAGGTGGAAAAACAACTGAGAAAAGCGTACCAGAAGTGACTGTACAGGGTTCGAACTGAGCTGGTGCTCATCATCTACTGTCTTAGAAATTTATAATTTTACACGAGACGTAATATATCTTTGTAAAAAGTCGAGGAACGCAAACAAAGATTTCGTGTAAAATTAACACCCACACCCAACCCACCCGCCCAAAGGCACAAAAGGTTTAATTTAATTTTTTTATTCTTTTCACTCATTTCTTAATTTTAAAATACAATTGCATGTGACGGTCCCAGGGCACCTAAACTAAAAAAACAATATAGTAAGTTAGTACAAACAACCAAATAAAAATGTAAATTACTGTCTCCCGCCACCGACCCCCGCGCCCCCCACCACAAAAAAAAAAATAAATAGGGGGAAAAAAAAAAAAAAAAAAAAATCCTTCCGACGACTGGCTGAGTTGTTGCTTTAAGAGAAAATTTTTTTCCACAAAATTTTTTTTTTTCCCCCCCCCTTTTAAAAAAAAGAAATACCTACACGTAAAAAATCAACACCTCCAAAGGGTGTTTTACTTTTTGATACATAACATTTATCATATTGACCATCGTCAACCGATTTCGGTGCGAGATGCATACATACCATCTTTCATCCTGTGTGTGCAGAGTCATTTGCTGCCGACTCAGCAAGGAGGGGTTCCTGCTGCTCTGGAAAACACTTCTTACCACGGCCGCGATCGGGATACGAAAGAGGCTGATCGATGGGCAAGATGCCTGATGTGCCCATAAGCTTTCGCATGTCGGGTTGGCGCTCGGTTCACGCATATGCTTGTACCTGTCAAAATGAGCTTAAAGAACAAGGGATAGGAAACAGTATAATAACCGCAGGGAAAAACACAATCAATTCGATAACCCACATCTTCCCTCTTCTCCAAAAAAGAAAATAATAAATGGAAATATAGTTGGAACGTATTAACTTTATTCTTCCATATAACGGCCTCAATGTTTAAAAAAAATCAAAATTACTGCTTCAGGCTAGCCAGCTCGCTGTCTACCAAGTATGCGTAGTCCTGTAGGTGCCACGGTACCCTCTTCTCTCTGACAGGACGCTGTTGTACTCCGATTTGAAGAGTAGCTGCTTTGTCGGACGATGATAACTCTACGGATTCATCCATTTGATTTGGTTCCGATCTCCATTCTTGAACCTTCTTAGTTTGTGTGATGTGGCCTCTTAACTTACCTCCAGCACCATCCACTAACAAAAGGCTACCATTATGATTCTCCACGACCGTATACCTTGTTGGAAAGAATCTTGTTTCTCCTTTGGCCCTAGTTATCCGCTCCACTACTACGGTATCTCCCTACTTCACCCGAGATTCTCGAGCTCCACGTTTAGCATCCTCTCTCTGTTTAGCCAATCTATCCCTCTCGTCGATAAGTTCATCGTCATGATTGACTTTGGCATACTGCAATAGAGGTAGTCCACGCCTAATCTTTCGCCCAGAGAGAAGTTCTTCGGGAGGAACGCCAGTGATAGTGTGGGCTGCCGCATTATGTGCCTGGACTGCTTGCTGAAGTTCCATTACATAACTTGAGTTATTCATCGTTGCTGTGCACATCGCTTTGTTAATCACCTTCATACAGCTCTCCACGTTTTGTTGTGGGAACAACGGCGTCGAGTAAATAGTCTTGACGCCACGATCAGCGCAATAGCTCTTATATTCTTCTCCGCTAAAGGGAGCACCATTGTCTGATTTAATGAAACGTGGGAAACCTTCCTTTCTAAAAACATCATCGAGGACCTTTCGCGTACACACGAAATTCGTAGATTTGACCGGATAAGCAAATATGTACCTAGATCTAAAATCGACAGTCACGAGAATGGAGACTCCCCCAAATTTGCTGTAGGGGCCATTGAAATCAACGGCAATCGACTCCCACACAGTTTTAGGTGCCAAAATACGAGACATCGCGGTTGGTTTCTCCGGCATTCCATTCAAAGAACATATTTCGCAACAATCAACCCACTTCTGTGCATCACTGACCATACCCGGCCACCAGATCCGCTCGCGTAAAATGCTTTTGAGCTTAGCAGCATGCGGATGACCACGATGAGCTACCTTCAAAGCTTTTGTCCGGAGTGAAAGCGGTATAACTGCGCGACCATTCTTAGTCAGGATACCCTCTTCGCAGCACAAATCATCTACTACAGCTTGAAATCTCCGTAATTCATGCGACCAGATGTTATCCTCCAGGGCCTGAATAACCTTCAATAAAATCTCATCTTTCGCTGTTTCGGTACGAACTTCCTCGTCTGTAAAAAAAACACACTGGATTAGCTTCCAAACTCGCTATTTCCCACGGACTTTGAAAGTCGTCAAAGGGAGCGTCCGTTCCTCCATAAAGCCGAGAAGATGGATCTGCAATATTCTGACAGCCCTTAACATACTCGATGAAATAATTATATGGACTTAATCGCAGTGCCCACCCGTCTGCTCTTGTAAGAGCGCGCTTTGAATCTTCACGGGTTCTATTAAGCATAAATGCTACACCAGTAGCATCAGTAGGTTCCAAGTAGGTAGAATGAAAAATATTCCACCGCCCACACGGCACTCAATGCCTCCCTCTGATTTTGCGCATATCTCTTCTCGGTGGAGGTTAATGCTTTGGAAGCAAAACTAACTATTCTAGAGATACCTAGAGATCATCTTCCTGTATCAATACCGCCCCAAGAGCCAGCGGTGAAGCGTCCGTATAGAGGACTGTCTTGTCCGATTCTGAGAAATATCCTAATGATACTGTGCAGTGGCAGATGCACGACTTGATGCTTTCAAAAGCTTTAGTTTGCTCTGGACCCCAGCTCCAAGAGTTTGTAGACGCCACTGCCCACAGTGGTCCCGTAATATCAGCATAATTCTTGATGAAAGGGCTAACAAAGGTAGCTAAACCCAGAAAACTGCGAAGCTCGGATAATGTGGCCGGTTGGCGAAACTGTCTAATGTGCTTTATTTTTGACTCGTCAATGTGAAATCCACGAGCGTCCAGTTCAAACCCCAAGAATGTTACGCGTTCCTGATCGAGTTGGCATTTCGCAACATTAAGGGTAAGATTGCTTCCTCTAAGGATTTGCATGATCTGAGCCACTGTTGCACGCAGCGTTTCGAGGGAATCCGCAAATATCAAGATATCGTCCATGTAAATTATCAAGTTTGGAACGCCTTCTAGGATACGACACATTTCTCTTTGGAAAATTTCCGGAGCACAATTCACCCCGAACATCAATCGTGTGAAACGGTACATACCGTTCTCGGCTAGAAACGTGGTAAGTTCTCGTGATTCTTTGCTCAGCTCTAAATGATAGTACGCGTTAGTTAGGTCCTGCTTGGAGAAAAACTTTGCACCGTGTAGTTTAATTTTCATTTCTTGGATCAGCGGGCATCTATAATACTCCCTTTTGATTGCTTTATTAGGAGCTCTCATATTGACCACCAAACGGAAATCATTCTTGCCCTTGGCAACCGCGGACAAGCCACTGATCCATCTAGGAGCTTCGCGCACGCGTTCAATTATTCCCTGGGCTTCCATCTCATTAAGACGTTTCAGAGCGGACTCTCGATAAGCTGCTGGTACATTATAATAAGCATTTCTTACTGGGGTTACGGATTGGTCAATGTTGAATTTTACTGTCACCCCGGGCATTTTTGGAAAATGTTTATTTTCAGCAACACAAGCGTCTACTGAAATACCCACCCGCAGTAGGTTCATTTCACTAGCCGTTCGCCTTCCCAAAATTGAGCGGCGTCCATCTGGCACTACGATAAACTTAGCCGTGGCCGGTGGTGATGATGACCCCAGTATTGAAATCTCTGCCTCAAATACACACAAAATAGACATCGGTTTATCTGCCGCATATCCCTTTAGGGTCTCAAGTCCATCTAGTTTTACTGACCTCAAATCAGCACGGCCTTTCTGTATGTCAATTTTGAGTTTCCGCCAATCAGTACCACCTACAATATTGACATCAGCACCTGAATCGATCAAAAAACTGATTGGGCTTGCGGAACCAAAACTCCCTTCAACTAACACATCCTCCAAGCTTAATGCGAAAACTTCCTGTAACGGAATGTAACAAAGTAAAAGAAATGAAAATAAAACAATAAATTTTGTCTTTACTTTTGATATTCTTTGTTCACTTTTTTTTTATGCATAGTATACTTCAAATACAAAATTTGGAAGGAAAATAAGCACTCATACCTGGTCTCCCACTAGCTTCTCTTCATCCCGTTCCAATCTGTTAATTTCCTTTCTTCGACACGTTGCGGCAAAATGGCCAGTCATCCCACATGTAAAACATTTTGCTCTCAGAGCAGGGCACTGATTTCGATCGTTATGTGCCCAGCGATTACATCGGGAGCATTTTCCCCGCCTTCCTTGGCCAGCATTGTGAAACCTTTTTGGCTGATTACCTCCACTACCAGTATTCCCGGAGTACCTCTTCGCTCCTGGTCGAATCATACTTGCTGCACCATTCCTTCTTGAGCTCGATACTTCATGGATATTTCGCCTAGATTATCTTTCTTGTGCTACTGATATTACTGCTTGACCTTCGACCGGAAAATGTTCTGCAGAGTACGCCTCTCCTCGGGTTGCTGCCTGAACTATCATGTTTGTTCCATAGTCGAATAGACGAGCAGACTTTGCTAGTTCCTTATTTCTGAGCCCTCTGACTAACTGCGACCGTACAAAACGATCCTCCTCGGAGCGACTATAACTGCAAACCCTGACACGTTCCACCAGACGGGCATGGAATGATACTGCGGACTCACCGACTTCCTGACGCATGGCCATAAACGCTTCGTGTTCGGCAGTTGAATCTGACATCGACCGCAAATGTGTATCGATACTCTCGACAAACGTTTTGTAGCAGTCAGGGCCTTCCAGACTTGGTCTCAATCTTGCCGCTCGAATAATATTTTGCATATCATCGCCTACTACTAAAAATAACATCTTAGCCAGTCGACTTGGTTCTGTAACCTGGCTTAATGAAGCGGCGATTTCAAAATTCTCGATATATTTCTGCCACTCCTTCCAAAGCCGGTTCGCAGGAATATCTTTAGGAAATGGTCTAACCTGATCCATTCTAATGCTTCCTAATCCCGTTGGTACGGAATTGGATGGTAGTGAACTCTCACGAGTAGTATTATTCGAGCGGCAGTAACCCCAATTCGGTTCCTCAGCTGAACGTTTCTGGTTCTCACGATGCTGTTCCATCATAAAATTGGCTAAATCCACCACTGCTTTCTCAAGAACTGCTATTTTATGAGCAGTCGGGGAGGTGAGTGTTTGATCTTGGACTTCATCGGTAGGCGTGGTTTGAGCTTGGTTTACAAAGGCATTTTCGGAATCACCCGGGCGATCATAGTGCTCGATCTCTACCTCATTATTAGATACGTTTTCTTCTCCGGCACTCTCTGAGAGTGGAGATGGCAATCTAACGTATCTACCGGCCATATTCAAGCTTGCCTTTTTAGTGAAAAAAAATGCCGCTGAATAAACCAATCACGTGGTTAACGCCTGTCGCACAAACAAAATGGCGGGGTGGAACTTGTCTTTCACTACCCTTTGGTTTTTTTTTTTTTTGCTTTGCACTTTGTCACTACAATTAAAACACTTTTTTATTTCCAGCGAAAACCCCCACTCGCTGAAAGGCAACGTATTATCTCCCGGTCCATGAGAATTAACTGCCATTAAAACGGCAGAATAATTCTGGCAGGATCGCCAAAAATGTGCAGAGTCATTTGCTGCCGACTCAGCAAGGAGGGGTTCCTGCTGCTCTGGAAAACACTTCTTGCCACGGCCGCGATCGGGATACGAAAGAGGCTGATCGATGGGCAAGATGCCTGATGTGCCCATAAGCTTTCGCATGTCGGGTTGGCGCTCGGTTCACGCATATGCTTGTACCTGTCAAAGTGAGCTTAAAGAACAAGGGATAGGAAACAGTATAGTAACCGCAGGGAAAGACACAATCAATTCGCTAACCCACACGTAAGCTAAATCTCGGAAATTTATTCGATGAGTCTCAGTAAATTGAAATGCCGAGACAATTGGCTGTTGGATTCTCGGCGAAAAAAACTAAGTGTGAAGATTTTGGTGAAAATAACGGGTAACTTCGTTGTCATACGTAATAGACGTGATCAGAGATGTTTTTTGTGTTTTAATAATTAATAATTCTATGAAAAGTAAGATCTTATTTGAATTCAAGTTGTTACACTATGCAACAAAATTGTTGCAAAAAATTATATCAAGTAAGTAAAATGATATTTTTTCTAGTACTTCATTTTGTTATCGTTATTGTTGTTGTTGTTTCGTATTAACTTGACTTTCAGCCTGAGGCTGATTCGTCACGCCAGGAGAACGCCCTGACCCTACATATTGAAGCCATCAACACATGGGCCGGGACCACCGGCCTTACTTCCCTTCCAAAGGCAGCCGTGATCAGAGATTTTTGGTCTCAGAAAATCCCAATGGTGCCAACTGATATTGATGCCTGACCAACTGGGGTTTAAAGCAAACACGTTTACCACTACTTTTTATTTCAGTGGTCTGCAGTAAACTTTATAAGTGAACTATGATGCACTTTTTTATGTGTCTATAAAATATGCATGTTTCTGCACACAATATGTTTCCATATCGTAATGTTTCGAAATAATAGTTTTGACGTCAAAATACATGGAAGACTTTTGCTTTGGATTACTTGAAGATCTAGTTTTAACCTAAAATTTATATTTATATTTGTATTGACCAAATGAATTTTAGAGTTTTCTCAGAGATTTTTTAACGTTGATTAATGGAGTTTAAACAAAAAGCTGTTTACTAATATTTTAACTTATTTGTGTTTCTTTATCGAACCAACTTTTGTTTATCAAAACAACATTAAAGTTTTTATATTTTGACGTAGGACTTACGTCTTTATTTTCTATTCCTGTACAGGGGTGCCGTTCAAAAATTTCTGAAATCGACCGCCTTAAGCAGGATTGGAGATTTTGAACGATAATATTTCTTTTCTGGCCCACAGAAATTTTACGATAAGTATTTCATTCGAAAGGTAGAATATCAAAGCTGAATCCCTGTTGCTAAACTAATTCATTACACTTGTTTAAACTAATTAAAAAGTACTAAACAGAAAAATTCCAAAACGCACAATGCTATTGGTCGAAAATGACATCATATTTGCGCCACGCTCTGATTGGTTTATACGGCCACATTTACGGTACCAGCGCTTGTAAAACATGTGGTGAAGTCCGACCAACCATCATTCTCGATTCGGATTCTGATGGGAACGGTCGATGTTCCCAGCATCAGCAGCAGAACGACCACTACTGGCAACACTGCAGCCCCAGTACCATCGCCGCAGTCGCAGCAGAACCGGTGGCTTCCCCAAACCACCACTGCTATGGTTTATTCCCTAGTGGTATCGTTTCGGTTCACCCGGAGCGGCAGAGCATGCGAACGAACTACGCTCACCAGCATCAGTAGTTTTGGAAGGCGTCTATTAGTTCTGCTCGTGAACTAGCTAGTTTTGTTTCCCTCTCGTGATGTGATTTAGGTGATGTATAATTGAGCGTGTATTAAAAGTCGAAATGGTCCATGGTTGCCAATGAGTTTAAATTTTCGATTGGAGTTATGACAGATGTGATGAAACACAGAAAAGATTCCGACACCCAGAGTGACTAACCCCCTGACACAACTCCACTGATTTTTCACATCAACAAGAAGTCCTACGTCAACTTTCCTGGTATGTCACTGACATAACTCACCCTTTGGTTTTTTAGTCAAAAATACCCTTAACTTTTTAACGTTAAGATACATAATCATATATTGCTCTAAAACAAAGAGCATCGTAATTTATTCAACAAGTTTCATAAAGATCACTATCTGGGAAAAGAAGCAAAAATTAGAATAAACAAATATTTTTTTCCTAAATAAATCATAAAAAATGCTTTACTAGAGTCACATAAAGTGCCAGAATAATTGTGTTTTCATTTTAAGTTGGTTGTTTTCTCAGTAAAAGCTATAAATAAAATAAAAAAGATAGGCTTAAGATCCGAATTTTTATATGGAACCCAAATTTTATATAATCAAGCACCTTAAAATCACAAACAACTTGTCTGAAGATGCCAACCGTCCATCGCGTACGAAAAGATTGATTCAGAGTGTTAATGGTCATGATCATAGTAACAAGAACTATTCCGACATTATGGCAAATGTTGGATCAACTATTTTTAATGGTCGTTTTGACCATGATCATAGTCGTTTCAAAATCTCTGTCATCCTATCCCCCAATAATGGTAAAATTTACTATCAAATTTGTCTCTTTGTAGTGAGCCGGCTACACAGAAAAAAACAAGCGTTCCTTTAAATAAAAACAGACCGTAAACTGGTTCACGTTTTCAGGATTTTTCCCTTTAAACATTATTTAGTTCATGATTACGTGATTCAGTTCACGGTGTGTTTTTGCATGTGCTCGAGTTCATGACTGCAGTTCACGGATCTGGGCACGGATTTTTTTTTCGTGTAGTGATAAAATGTGGTCTGGTGGTACTGTCTGTTCCATTTCGATATAATTTGCATAGAATTATATATTAAAAATACGAGACCGATAACGTGTGGAGACTTCTCTTACGCTCTCACGTTCTCACTAGTTCGGTAGATTTTCGGTTCGAATGTAAGGATCGTTAGTTATCAGTTTTATTCTTGCTCGTCAGTCTATTCGCCAGCCACCGATAGGAGAAGATCCCTTTTGTTATATTGTTGCCCGTGAAATATACGCTCGTTTTTGGAGGGAAATATAGGTGAGCCCAGACCTGCCCCAACACTGTCAAACGTGTCAAACCGAACAAAAATCTAGCATATCTTCTAAAAAGGTTAGAATGCGGATATGACAAGCGATATTGTGTGCGATTCAAAATTTTAATGCAAAATTTGCAAGCGTAAAATGGCTGCAATGACCACGGAACCAGTGAAAACATAAAAGTGTGTCGTACATAAATTACATCACGTCCTGAAAGGAGGGAGAAGTATGAGGTTTGACAATTGGTACACAATTTCGAATTTCAAATTTGAAAATTGAATGAACAACATTTACCTATGATTCCTCACATGCAGCGAACCATTAAGATTTTGCAAATATTGTTTAATCACACAACGCATTTTGAGATCTTTCACCTTAGCTCTATTCAACTAAACTAATATTTTTCTCTGAGGTCATACTCTAATTAAAAATCTAAAACCCATTTTACACTTAATCTTTTATTTACACAACTTGTATACAAGCATCTTAACTTTATGCTTATTCTTCTTATTTAGCATTTCAAGCATATTGCTTTCACATTTAGCTTATGGCTTGCTCTCAACTTAGTGTTCTAAATGCACTTCCACAGTTATTATTAGGTGTGCAAGTAAGTTCTCGCTGTTTTTTGGTGAAAAGGGAACTTTATGTTGAAAACAAAGGTTACAAACGAATTATTCAAAGTATTGCCCATCACTAGCTACGACTTTTTCCCATCTTTCTGGTAGAACGTGAATACCATTTCGATAGAACTGTTCGTCTTTTGATGCTATCCAAGAATCAAGCCATTTTGAGATGTCATCATATGAGTGGAATTGCTGACCAGTGAGACCATGTGCCATTGAACGGAACAAGTCATAATCGGACGGTGCAATATCAGGAGAATATGGCGGGTGGGGTAGGACTTCCCATTTGAGCGTTTCCAAGTAGGTTTTCACGGGTTTCGCAACGTGAGGTCGAGCGTTGTCATGCTGAAGAATCACTTTTTCGTGTCTGTGCTCGTATTGTGGCCGTTTTTCGTGCAGTGCTCGGCTCAATCGCATCAATTGAGTTCGATACCGTTCCCCGGTAATGGTTTCGTTTGGTTTCAACAGCTCATAATACATAACACCAACTTGGTCCCACCGCAGCGTGAATCTTCGGCCTAGGCGACGATGTTGAAGCATGCCCGGGCAGTCCCCATGAATGTTTCTGTTTTGGGTTACTGTAATGAATCCATTTTTCGTCACCCGTCACAATGCGATGTAGAAAACTCTTCCTTTTTTTGATTCGCTGGAGCAGTTGTTCACAGACGAAAAACCGACGCTCAACATCTCTTGGCTTCAAATCGTAAGGAACCCAAGTTCCTTGCTTTTGAATCATTCCCAACGCATGCAATCGCTTAGAAACGGCTTGGCGGGAAACTCCTAATCCTGAACCAAGCTCTTCTTGCGTTTGACCCAGATCCTCATCGAGCAATGCCTCCAATTCAGAGTCTTCGAAGTTTTTTGGCCTTCCTTCACGCGGAAGATCATCAACACTGAAATCACCGTTTTTGAAGCGACAAAACCAATCACGACACGTTGTTTCACTCAGAGCAGCATCACCGTAAACTTTTTGGAGCTCTCGATGTGCTTCAGCCGCCGTTTTCTTCGAATGAAAGAAGAAAATCAACACTTCCCGCAAATGACGATTATTTGGCACGAAATCAGACATCTTCAAACAACCAAAATATATAACAGTAAACCAAAATCACTGATTTGGCAAAGCGGTTTGTTTACCATGTGTCTGAGCTTGGTTTATGACGCTTGAGATGTACAACATTCGACCAGCACTTACTACTGGCGCCATCTATTGCTAAACAGCGGGAACTTAGTTGCGCACCTAATAATTAATTGAGAGCTTTCGATGCCAAGTACCATTTTTGCATAAGTTTGATTGTGTGGCAAGTACAATCATACCCTATGCCCAGGGAGTCGAGAAATTTTCCTTGACGAAAAATTCCTAGACCAGACCGGGAATCGAACCCAGCCACCTCCAGCATGATGTTGCTTTGTAGCTGCGCCTTTACCGACTGAGCTAAGGGAGGACCCTTAACTTTAACAATGTGCAAAAAAAAGCAAAAATTAATTCTATTGTTCCAAACACTGCAAAAAAAAACCCGCTCAAGCGCTTCCAGCTTTCGCCTCGCTTCGAAATTTGCACTTGGAAAAAAAAACCCCGCAAACGAATCTTGCATCCGGAAGCAAGCACCTTCTCGATCAGATTGATACAAGTACAGTGACAGTTTATAAGAGGTCTCAAGGATTCGTTCCAATGTTATGTAACACAATTTTCGGCAATTTTCAACTACCTCTTTCCCTCCCCAAGTGGTAAGGAGACCAATCTAGTAAGCTTAGAGTTTATGGTTCAAACCTAGTTCATGAATACCTTTTTGAAAACTGACAATGATTTGTTTAACTGAAGCCCAAGATTTTTTGTTTATGACCATAGTCGAACTTAAATTATGTTTCATGGGCTCCACCTTCTACGCTATTATAATTCTATAGCAGTATCCTAAATAGTTTTCAATCACCGAATGGCAACATTATTATTTGTCGCATTGAAGCAAAAATGCATACAGTTAAACATTTCCTGTTACTTGGGTCATGTAACAAGATAGTAAATACGTATATGTATTTTGACATCCGCTTCCTCCCAAAACGTAAACGTAAATCTTTTGCATGAAGTATTAATTGTGTAAACGGCTTCTATGACCAATCAATAACCTTCAATTAGTCTCAAATTCATTGGATACAATACACCGCGTGACAGTCGTAGTATTCACAAAATGCAACACGGTGTAACATTTTCGAAACGAACAATCGTGGTTGAGAAAACACCGCGGTTGTACCTTTGCTCGAAGGAAAGCACTTGGTTTGGCAGGCGGTTTGCACCTGTGGGCTAAAAAGCGAAAGTTTCATGACAACTGACACTGGAAACCAAAATATTTATGCAAAGGAATGCTTGCAAAAAAGCTTATTGCCTTTCTTGAAAAAACATAGTTGTTCCGTGCTGTTTTAGCCAGACTTCGCTTCTTGCCACTACGGAAAAATGGCTCAGGAATGATATACCGCCAATAGTGTGCAAATCGTAGCCAAGAAAAACCCTCCAAACTCGCTGGAACTCCGCCCAATTGAAAAATATTGGGCAATCGTAAAGAGAAGTCTCAAGAGAACTCAAAAAGCAGTTGGAAATTAAAAACAGTTCAAGGAAAATTGGCGTTCAGCATCAAATAAGGTGGATATAACAGCGGTACAAAACTTGATGGAAGGTGTGAAACGTAAAACCTGACAGTTTGCATTTGGAAAATCGGAGGCCTAATCAAATCATTTTCCTGTATTTTGTAGACGATGAACTTCTAAAAGGAATAAAGATTGACCATTTATATAATAAACTAATCAGTGTGCGCTTAATCATGTTTGGCCAATTTTTGACCGTTCCACCCTTTACGCTCCTTACAGCTATCGTTCGCGTAAAATTCTGGCCTCTCCGACTGCGCGATATTATGAGAAAAGTAAACCACGACTGCGTTTCCTGCTTTCGCAGCCGACCAAGTTCCGCCGAACAGATCATGGTGGATCTACCTCCCATTCAAGGATCACGGAATACCGAAGTGGATATTTGCGCCTTCGGCCAGCAACTCGAAAAAATGCTCCGCAAAAATCGTTTGCAGTGGTGTTCGTTTGCTTATCACCAAAAGCGATGCCCCCTAAGCTCGTTGGAAACCTATCCGCGGATTCGCTAATCGCTTCTTTGAAGAGATTCATGGCACTTCGAGGAGTACCACGGACAATTGAATGCGACAATGCAACCAACTTTGTGGGAGACCGACGCACGCTTAACGAATTCCTATACATAGCTCTTCCGCTCCCAACAAAACCGCCTGGCTGTAACAGGACAGTGCTCTGCGGAAAGAATCCAGTTCTCTTTTATCCCTCCAAGATCACCCCACTTCGGTGGTATCTGGGAAGCAGCGGTTAAATCCCTAAAGACGCACCTCCGTCGCACGCTTGCGAACGCGTTGGTCACCAACGAACAATTGTAGGGGTTTTTTTTTTCATTAGGGCGAATCTACAATTGAGAGATTCTCTCCGGGCTAACTCTCTTTCATTCATTATAGCGCCGTTATAAAACTTTCGAGGGATTCTTTAGTACAAATCGAAACACAACAGTGCTGGCTAGCATACTCTACAAATATTAGAATGAAAAACGGAAAGGTGATTGGAATATGAATGAAAGAAAGGGAGCCCGGAGAAAATCTCTCAATTGTAGATTCGCCCTAATGAAAAAAAAAAACCCTAGAATTCCATACACTGCTCACGCAAATTGATGCGCTGCTCAACTCCCGCCCTCTAACGCAACTTAGCTACCCTAGTAACATTGCCAAAACCACCCAGCTTTATAAGGTTTTATTAAAGTTTTATGAAAACCACTAAAAATGAATTTTGTTTTATTATGGTACCAAGAGGTGTAAATAGGTGCATAGGTTTCTAGTCCTGACAAATTCCTACCTCACGCCTCCACGAGTCATATGATCACAAAATACTGCCAGCTGAAACATGGAGACGCTGGTTGACGTAGCCTGGGCAATGTTGGCATTTTGACAATAGCAAAGTGAGGGGGTGCGACCTGTAAATCATATACATAATATAATTTTCCTTTCTCATATCAATTATTATTTTCAGCACGCTTTGGAATCATCTTTGCGTTCCAAACCCATTTATCTCAAGAGCCTAGGGCAACATGACATGGATGGAAGGCTCAATTTGTTTTTCAGCATTTTAGCATAACATTTACTTTGAAATTGCACTTCTGAATTTCAACTACTATATTAATAAAAGACTGGCATGCGCTAATAAGCAGTACTGGATTATATTTAAATACTTTATTTAGTAGTATTATGACAGGATAAGCCATTTATTTTAGAAATCATCAAACAGGGCTCTTCGATCACTCCAATTTCTATCTTTGAAATGTAACTAGTACAGTATAAAGAAAATTAACGTGTCTTATAAAAAAAATTAATTGCTATTTTATTTTTGATATTTGGAATGTATGATCTATTCTGTTTTCAGCTTTTCCAGGACTAGTAGGATATTAATACTTACCTAATTTTTATTTTTTTCAGTAACAATCCAGTGGATGTCAGATATATTTTGTACATACGCATATTATGTTCTCCTATTGACTTACTGTACCCGATTTTTACATTGTCAACTAATTTAATTTGTGTCTAAAATTCCATGTAAATCATTCAAGTTTGCAATTTGTATGAATAAAGTTTTTGTCTTTATTGATATCTTAATGTTTTATGTAAGAAAATTAAGACCTTGTAAGGAACGAGCAAAGTATACGTATTTTAGTTTTTGAACCATTTCATATTTTATCAGCCTATAAATGCATATGAGTCTTATACGAGTAACAAGCAGTGAAAGATGCGTTTGAAAGTTTTATTCATTAAATATATGATAAAACATAGAGACTGGTATGTTTTTATGGTAAGTTATTTAAATTTTAAACAACTATTTCATTAGGAACAGTAGAAATTTGCAATATCTCAGTACATTCACTTATACCAATGAAAACTTTAATAAATTTATTAATTGTATCTTAGCTTCAATAAGGCTGTGAAATTTCCTACATTTTGTATCTTAACATTTTTTATAAATCATCATATATGCTAAAAATTTCTACTGTTCCTAAAACAACTATATAACTGGGATTGGAGGGGTAGCCTAAGGCAGATGAAAGATTTGTTGGCTGGACAAGGGCTCGTGGAGTCGCCAGTCCCTTGTCATGAGAAGATACGTGGCCCCCCCCCCCCCCCCCCCCCCCCCCACTCCCTCTTGTTTTTCCCCCCCCACCCCACCCCCCCACCCCCCTCCACACTAAAACCTTCTCCCCCCCCCCCCCCTCTCCCCCTCAAAATTTTTTTTTTATTTCCACAAAAACATTTTTTAAAACCTTTTTTACCCATTTATTATATTTTTTTTTTTAACAAAAAAAAAAAAATTTTAAAACCATTTTCCCCCCCAAAAACCCACCAAACGGCGAGTTGGTTTAATAGTAGTCATTGCGAAGATAAATTGGCTTTTTGACAAAACTGTGATTTTTTCCGTTCGCCATATCCAAGTAACATTGCTAACACCATCCTGCTTTATTAAGTTTTATTAATGTTTTATGAAAGCCACTTGAAATCAATTTGGTTTTATTATGGCACCAAGAGGTGCCAATAGGTTTTATATTTTAGTCAGGTTTATGAGAACCTAAACAGCTTGTTTACAACGATCTTAAAACCTTGTTTCTCAAATTCCTTTGTCTCCTATCAAAGGTTTTATTTCGACTTTATGAACTCGTAAAATGCTGTATTGAAATGCCGTTTTAGGACTCATTGATATTATCTTATTATGGTCTGCTGAAAAAGCATTTTAAAACCATTTTCCTCCATTAAATGTATTAAACAGCAAATTGGCATAGAAGGAAGTTACCATAAGACCAAATAGTTTTATAATAGTCATTGCGAAGATAACTTGGCTTTATGACTGTGACTGTGACAATCGCCATATTGAAATATAAGAAATTATTGAAATGTGGAAACATAAATGCATCAAATTTTCAATGATATGCAAATAAACTGTAGATCGGAGACTAATTTCGGCATTCTTTTAGATAACCTTATCCAATTCCATCAATTTTCAGGAAATTCATGATTAATTTATCAAATATATTTGTTTTAATTTGGTTTGTGTTGTTGTAAATTCGCAGAATTTCCGAGGCGCATTAATTTTCGGCTCTTATCGTTCCAATATTCACCATAAAAATAAATGCGCATATAATTCGGAGCATAATACGCTGTTGAAAACACAATTTGTTTTGGATATTTTGCTATCAAACAAAATTTCCCGCAACACTAGACTTTTTTTACAGCTAAATGAATCAGAAGAGCAGAGAATCGAAAAAAAGAAGAACAATAATAACCAACCTCGATATCACAGCAAAGTATGACAGCTGTGGCCATTTATGCACTAGCTGGTTTTCATGGCAGCCAATAGGTTTTATGAAAGTTCTCAAGTGGTCATAAAATCTTTCACTAAAACATTTTCAAAATCTGTATGGTCTCATTCAGGTTTTATCAATTTGTTTTTACAGCCGTCTAAAGAGTGGGCCACTTTGTACAAATTTTGGCTTTAAAGAAGCATAGAGGAGGTGTTGGTAGACAATTCAGTGTTGAGTGTAGTTTTATCAACAAAGCCGGGAGGAGTGCTATGCGGCTGGAATAAAACTGAAATTGTTTCTTGTGGATTTTTCCGAGGACTTGGACGTCCTTACACCAGGCCACTTTCTGGTTCATAGACCGCTAACTGCAATCCCGGAACCATCCTACGAGAAGAATTACCCAGCAATCAACTAGCCCAATGGCAGCTGATCCAGGAATATCTCCGTCGCCTTTGGAAGCGATGGTCACTCGAAAATTTATCGGGACTACAATAGCGAACCCGATGGACCCACGAACGCGACAATACTCGCATCGGAACGATGGTGTTAGTTCGCGAAGAAAATGTACCGCCACAGAAGTGGCGTTTCGGCCAAGTCATCAAAGTGTTTCCCGGTAACGACGGACACATCCGAGTCATCAACATTCGGACCAAGGACGACATCTACAAGACAGCAATAACCCGCATTTGCATCCTACCTATTTCCCATAACCCACTAGCTGACCAAGAAGCAACATAGTTCAACAACATTGAAGGGGACCTCAAAATTAACTATTTTCGGATGGTGATGACAACAAATGCAACTTAATTTAATGGAACAAATTTTTCTTTAAATCCTATGTTTATTAATTGTCAACAGGTATAGTAGTTCCGCTAAAGCGATGGCGTTGGTGACCACGTCGACTAGATTTGCAACCATGGCCAGTGCAACAGTTGCATATCATTGTTTATCCCGAGCTTGGGGTAGGATCTCAATACAGATAATAACAACAAATCAACAACAGAACACCATACAAATTTTCCATCAGACATATCTGTTTATTTCTGTAAAACAAGACCCCAGCCCTGTCTCCATAAAAAAAGACCTGTCCAGTGGCATCTTAATTGCTCAGTTCCCGTTACATTCAACTTTGTATCAAGCGTCAATCAATGCAACTTGATTAGATAGTCATATTCATCTCAATCTCCACCTCTCGGTCAGCACACTGTCGGAAGTGAACCCGAACAATAAGCCCTTGTCCATTCTCTCGGTTGCAACATTTGAAAGAAATAACTTGTGCATATTGATGCAAAACCCCCCGAGGAAAGGTAATCGAATTGACAGGGTCAAAGAAGGACGTGACGACAGGAAACGAAGGTGGTGGCAAAGCGGACGCAAACTATCCACGGCTTCGACCGACAACAACCTCCAGCTTCCGGCGATGATTGAGATTCCAAAGTGCAAAGAAATGGAATGTTTGTTTGTTTGTACGTAGAAGCAACTTGTAGAGTACGTCAGGGGAAAACTATGTATTGCGGAAGAAACGTGAGACATGGAGCAGTGGGAAGAATATTGAATTTTCCCATCAGAAATTGATACATTATTTCCGCAATTGAATTCTTCGGTACAGCTTCGATGTTGTTCAATATTTTGTTGCAACGAAAGGAAAATAAGAAAACAGAAGTCCTTTCTTGTTCAACAGAGCTTAAAGACAGGGAGAAACACTTTTTTGCTCAACGGTTTAGATGTATCAGAAACTTTTTCGAATGCAGAGTGAGCAACAGTTTTTCTCACTTCCTCGTTCTACGCATATGATAGAAAACTTCAAACTTGATTAATATTAAAACAGACAAAACTTTCGCTTCCCAACGCTTTCGCTGTCTCTCTTCGCTCTTCCATCAAGGAAGGGTAGAGGATTGTAAATTTGCCTCAAAGCAAAAAATATCCTGTGATCTTTGTGAATGATCATTCTCTGTGCCATTACCCTAGACCTCCCTTCCCATTTATGCGGGCTGGAACTCCCACTATGATCAACTTTGCGACGTCGATGTCATCTCTATAGGAGAAAGGATTTTTTTTTCATCTCACTCCCGAACAATCAAGTGATGGTTGCTGTCTGCCTGCTGCTCATTTTACGGGCAATTGGAGAGCCCTGGCAACTCAGGCGCCCTTTCCACTTATCGGGGCCAGCACTCCACACCAACCACAGGAAAGTTTATAATTGAAAAAGTTGATATTTCCTGTGCGCTCGTCCATCTCATCGACGGAGTGCATCCATCGCAGGAAAACGAGGACTTTTACACTATTGGTTATGGATTTTTCTGCACCTAGACACAGGCTGTCTACTGTTCCAAACGAGTGTGTGCGCAGCTATAGTTCAATAGTGAAAGTTTGATCGGACGTATGCTGATTCAATTTCCTGTGATTTTGCAATAATTGAGGCTGGTAATCAGTTGGAAGAGATTGCAACTGTTGGGAAAATGTTGGAAAATGCTATGAAAATTTCACAAAACGGACGCAGAATATGTGATAGCTAATCTACTGGGAAGACACGTGCTTCCCGACAGTTCCGCCTTAAATTGCAGCGGCATCGAAGATCCACTCACGTTCCCCATCATACGGTGATAGCCTTTACGATGACAGCTATATGATCACTCACGTAGGGGAAATAAATATTTTTTACGAACTGCATCGACGCTGCAGTGCTTTCTGGTTGACATTTTGATATCTACAGCTATTTGGTCGCAACGCATGTGGTCTGAGCGGAATGTTATTTTTTTTATTCAGGCAGTAATTTTTACTTTTGCTGTCAGAGCACGTAACCCATACCGTTGGAAATGTCACCTGAACGTTGAGCGTTTCCATCCGATGATCTCGTTAAAGAACTGTTAAATTTGGGTGGAGTCATGTGGCTGGGGAACAGGAGGCCATGAAGAGCCGTTTACAAAATGTCAAACAAACAGAAATTTACATAGAAATATACTACCTTGTTCAATCAACATGAAGTTTATCTGATTATTCATAGTGGTTCGTTCTCGTTCCCACTGTAATGTCTGGAATGCTTTCAGGATTGTTCTAAAATGCAAGCAGAAAAGTTCTGAGATAATGCGCGCATTCAAAAAGAAGCGACTATTTTCGGATGGATGGTAAGAAGAACGGAAAACGTATTTTAACAAACCAAATTGCATTTTATTTATTAAGAAATTAAAAGCTTCACAAAAATACTTCTACTCCCTGCCACGCCGCCTTGCGGCAGTAAGCAGGAACTTTGACCATAGGGGAAAAAAAGAAGCTTGTAGGCATATTCTTCAGTTCCTTGGTCGCCTTTTTGATCAAATCATCCGTAGTTTTGGCAACGAAATTATTTGAATATACCATATGTCTCACAATAGATGTCACCTTTTTTCAGTCTTGGTTTATTTCAGCTGGGTAATTTTAACAGCGGAATTGATTATACCCGTTTGAGTGTGTTCTTTTGACAGCTTATCAGTGCATGGTAAATCTGAAGTATGCAATTATGACTTCAAAGTAGGCACTTTTCTTGAAGACTGGAATTATGCATAAAATGCTTAAAAAGGTTTTAGGCAAAAATGCCTTAAGAGGTTATGAGTCCAAAAGTGAATAAATTTTAGGCATTTTGCAGCATGTGAAAGAGATTAGAAATTATGCATTTTTGAAATGTGATTGGACGTAGGAAATAGTCACTTTATTTAATAAAGATGGGATAAGAATCTCAGCGCCAAAATCTCAAATCTCCGTTGGCCGTTTTAATCTCCGTACGATCTGCTTGGTAATTAACGATATTCCGTATCGATTTATCTCAAAACCCCGCACATGCAAATAAAATACACCATAGGGTAAGAATATGTTTCTTTTTGCTGGGATTGATAATTTGCAGGAGAAAGTTTTCATTTCCGAGAAAGCGACGGTTATAGTATCAAAAGATATAGATCAATCTAATTAGTGCCTCGTAGCCTGTCCATGATACTGGATTCAGCTTTGACTTGCAAGAACCCATTTTTTTTATTTTCACTTTTTTTGCGGCAAAGCCAGTCATCTAGAACAAATCAATGTTGCCACTTTGATAATAGCCTTAATCTAATGCATTTTTTCTATCACACTGGAATAAAAAAAAGACTTAAAAGGATTAATTTTTTTTGGGATTCAAAAGTAGGCATTTTTTTACGTATGGATGTTCTTTGAAATGCATAGAATGTAGTCAAAAAATGACTAACTAAGAATTACCGTATGAAGATCAGGGATGCCAGATTTTTTTTTTCAAATATCTACGATAAAAATTTGAAATTTCTGGGAATGTCTAAAAAAAGTCTGTAAAATTATTTTTTTTGCAAAATTAGACTTCTTTCAACGAAAAGGCGCATGAAGAGAGTTATGTCATTTTCGCTATATGTGTGATTATGTAAGCATTTCTATTGCTTGGATCGAATGAAATTTGACACTATTGTTTCATAATTTTAAAGTGACATTTAAGCTTGAAGCATTCGCATAGATGACACATTTTATTCCTTATAACTTCCTTTCCAGTTTTGTATTATATAATCAAAATTTAGTTTTCATTTGATAATTTCAACAAACTTTGTTTTCATTTTCCAAAAATAACCATTGAATGATAATGAATTACAATTCAATTTTCCGTTACATATATAAAAAAGTTGAATTCAACATTTTTATTTTGATTTCCTTAATAAAAAAAACACTACAATGAACCTTGTTCGTATGAAATAAAATGTTTGGGTAAAAAGGATTTTTTTGTAGTTAAAGTCGAGGGGCTGTCAACTTGCGTATCTTCGATTTATCGATCGGTATTAAAAGGCGGGGCTACTAAATATGGCAGGAGGTCGTTTGGCCTAAGGCCGTTGGGCATAATGTCTTTTAGCATAAAGTCATTCTGCATAAAATGTTGGATAATCACTGGTCATTTGGCATAAAGGCCGTTTGCCATAAAACAAAGAAAAAATTGAAAACATTAGGGTCATTTAGCATAAAAACCATTTAGTATAAATATCGGAAAATGAAAGCGGCTTCAGGTTCAGTTGGCAGTTGATATAAGTTGGACATTCAAAATGCATGTGGCATAAAAGTCTGTTGGCATAATGGCCATTTGGCGTTGATTAGCGAAAAGTTTGAGAAAGATTATTTGGAGTAAAAATCTGTAAATCTACGTTTCATCAGAAACATTTGGCATAAGGACAGTTTGGCATAAATACTAAAAAACTAGATCAATTTCAAAGAAATCGGCCGAGTCCATTTGAAATTATTATCCAAGGGAATATTACTATGGATTGAAGCCTATGCCAATGACATTATGCCAAATGATCATTATGCCAAATGATCATATGCCAAATGATCATTATGCCAAATGAGCACTTGGATTCTGTTTTATTGCAAGAGTGTTATGCAAAATGGTCATTACACCAAACGGCATTATGCCAACTGACCACTTAGCTCAAGTTATTGTTATGCCAAATGACTTTATGCTAAACGACCTTATGCTAAATGACCTTATGCCATATGGGCTTCCAATTAAAAAGGTGCATTATATATTTTTGTTTAAATATTTTTGTTACATCGTGTACGTGTATTTAATGGAGTATTGAGTGTTATTTTGCGTATTATGTATTTTACGCAGTATTTCAATCTAGTATAAGAAATAAGATTTTTTTAAACCCACCCACTTTGGACTTATCTAACTGAACCTTATTAGTGAGTTTAATCGTATTTTGATGCGGAGGTATACATTTTTTAAAGCTTGTTTAATGATTTAATATAGTAAATTTTTCAAATATGATTTGTATTGTTGTGAAACTTGATTTTCGTTGTGACCTAATGGCAATGGACCAATATTACCAACGCTTTGACAGTAATTTTCATGGTGACAATAACAGTGACAATAGCAGATTATTGTATTTTTTGTGGTAGATGGATGGATAAGAAAATTTCATTTATAAATACCATCTCTTACGCATGGGATCAAACACTACCATAAGTACCCTCGGAAAGGGCCTATATGCTGCTTATCTCCGGGTCCATTGTGTCCCCAAGTAGCCCACCGCTTTCTTTTCCTCAAGAATTATTTGTTTTTTTGTGTGTAATACAACCCCCCCCCCCCCCCCCCCCAAAAAAAATGTTTTCAGTTAAACGAACTGTTGTTGACTCGCCAAACATTTTTAGCCCGGGAGTTCTAAGGTGATAGCTCTGTTGGGTTTTAGTGACCCATTTGAGAATACCTGGTTACTCACGTCCATTCCGAGGTCACTTTCACTAACAACAAGCCCCGCATAGACACAGTACAAACCAGTGCTGAGCTCCATCACGGTACTGACAGCGTTAGAATTGACAAATGAGATTCTTGCAAATAACAATCAAAGCAACATAAGAGCCTCTCTCTATCTCGAACTTTTCATCAACACGAAAAACAACCGAGAGATATTTTTCTCTCGCGATTCTCACCCATTTTTTATATCTTGTACAAGTTTTGTGTGTTACGATCATATCGCCAAGAATAAACAAACCGTCCTGGAAATTGATCATCATTTTACTTCTCTAGTACACAGACGGTCATGATGGTCATCGCTAGTACCGATGTTTCCACCCTCAAAACCGGCAGACATCACCCCGGCAGAGGCGATGTGTCCGCAGCTTAAGCTTCACGATTTAGTTAATTGAATGTTCAGTTCTTATGTTAAACCTTTTTGAATATCAATACTGTAATAATAATAATGTTAATTAACCTTCTTAAGATATTGGGGTCAATTCTGACCCATGGCGCAACTTCAATGTACGCGATCTTTTTTATTTTTAAACCAATCGGGCTGAAATTTTCTGACCTCTAATATTTTGGGGAATTCTTCATTTTTGCATAAACATTAACATATTTTTTTAAAATCAGTTTAACCCTTATGTGTTCGACAAAAAAAACACCTTAAAGTGATCGACAGGGTACCCGGGTTCCCACCAAGTTCAAATGATAACTCTGGCTATTATTGACCGATTTTAATTCATTTGGCAACTTGAAATGAAGAAATGACCATTTGAATTCATCTGGTTCCCGTAAATTCGGATTTTCGGGGCTGTGGTTCGGTACGGAGACACTATTTGGAAACATCTATTGAATTTCCGGGAATGGATGTCAAAATCTTTGGAATAATTTTTAGAAACTATTTCTATTCCATTGTGGGCCATATACCGACTTGTTCCTGCAACGGCCATTCTGTAACAGGTTCCCGTGGGGCCTAGAGTGGCCATGAACATATTTAGAAGGAAATTCTGGCAATAAGGGTATCAAAATTCATGAAATTTCGCCAGTAGGCTATTTCTCAACGTTTTGTGGCCATTTTATGATTTTTCCTCGAACCTGTCATTTTGCAACAGGTTCCCGTGGGGCCTCGAGTGGCCATAAACATTTTTAGTAGAAAACACTTGCAGTATGGGTATCAAAATTCATAAAACTTCGCCAGTAGGATATTTCTCAACGTTTAGTAGCCATCTGATGATTTGTCTTCGGACCTGTCTTGAACAGTTTCAGTAGAAAACCCTGGCAATAAGGGTTTCGAAATTCATGAAATTTCACTAGTAGGATATTTCTCAACGTTTTGTGGCTATCTGATGATTTGTCCTCGGACCTGTCTTTCCGGAACAGGTCCCGTGGACCCTCGAGTGGCCATGAACATTTTCAGTAGAAACCCCTGGCAATATGGGTATCAAAATTCGTGAAATTGATCGATAGTTGTGCGATAACTGTCATGTAAATGTTCATCAATAAAAAGCCTAGCACATTACCTGAACATTTTTGTTTGTTTTTCTCTGCACTTGCTTCTTATACCGGCTGCCCAAATTAACTTTTACACACGTTTTTCAAGAAAAGGCATATGGACATCACTGTCTATTCTTTGTGGCAACTCTGTAGAGCTTCATTTGGCAAAGATTAACTGCAGCGCCATCTCTGCGGCAAAATCTGACAACATGATAATGACAAAAGACGACATATTACATACCGAAAAACTATGCCTGAGACGGCACTCTATCAAGCTTCATTTGACAAACATAGACTACAGCTCCATCTCTGCTGAAAGATCTGGAACTAATATGATGTTATCAAAAGACGACAAACGACATTTAAAGAAACCTTGCAGAAAATAGAAATTCTATAGAGCGCCATTTAAATGTAAGATAGACTGGGGTGCCATCTCTGCGGAAAGATCATGAACTAATATGATAATCTCACTAGACGACAAAAGGCATACTAAGAAATTTTACCAAAGACGTCAACGCTCTAGAGCTTCATTTGGCAAATATATACTGCAGCGCCATCTCTGTGGCAATATCTGGAACTAATATGATAATGTTAAAAGACGATAAATGTAGTACTTCATATGGAAAAATTAGACTGCAGCGTCATCTCTGCGGCAGTATCTGTAACTCATCTGATAATGTCAAAAGACAAAAAATGGCATACTGAGAAACTTTGCTCAAGACGTCAACTCTCTAGAGCTTCATTTGACAAAGATAGACTGCAGCGCCATCTCTGTGTCATGATCTGGAACTAATGTGATAATTTCAAAAGACGACAAATGACATACTGAGAAACTTTTCCCAAAATGGCAACTCTCTACAACTAGCCTGGAATGTTTTGTATGCAATTTGGTTCACACATCTAAATCAAAACCTCCTTCCCTTTGTAGCAGATTCTTGGTGACCAATGTAACTGGAACCAGGTTTTTTCACCACCAATGCATTTTTTAGACCATAAATTTTCAAAAAGAATACAAACATTGTGTCTAGGTTGAAGTTTCATAATTTTAGAAAGGGTTGAAATCCGGGTCAATATTGACGCTAAAGTCTTATGTGTCAGTTTTAATACCCGAGGAAGGTTGAAAAAATGAAAATAATGGATAAGGTTGGTAAAATGACAACATAAAATAAAGTATGTTTTAATATACACAGAGGCTAACACCTATTATGCTGAAAATAATTTGTCGTGCATATCGTTCTCACAGATAATTATTGAGTGATTGATTTTCTTTACTCTCTTCAAATCACATTCTCGGGCAGTCATGAAGGCTTTTGTCACAAATGGTCGAATGCGATCAACCTGTTTTTGAATGACATAGTATTTGACCATCATTCGTGAGTTGTAATGATCATGAGAAGATGATGGTCATAGTCTTATAACCGCCATGAAAATGCACAGCACTGTTCCATAAAATTTTTATAATAAAACATTTTCCGCCCCAACTCCATTCGGCCAAACAACCTCAATACAAACGTCCCACCTCCGTTTGAGCACGCTAAACAAGAAAACGGCCTGCTACAAAAAAGAGGGTGGCCATTCAATTTACATTTTCAGATTCCCGTTTTTTTCCGGTTTTCTCGGACAAAATGTTAAAAATTTCCCGTTTTAAGACTGGTTCACAGGTCGGGAAAAGCGTCACGAGATTTTTGCGCCTGTTTGTTCTAAACGGAGTCCGGGATTCGAACCCCCGTGGCGGGAATTAAGTGTATGTGTGTATGTATGTATGGTAGCCACCATCCCTTCATGCCCTTGGCTTGGATGCAGCTCCACTTAATAGCAAGATCAAATTGAGCCACCGATCTGAATTCACAATATCGCTGTATGAAGGGCCAAAAACGGAGGGGTGGACCCGTAAGCAGACACTCACGCGAAATCCACGGGAAATTAAGAATCTCCTTCCAACGATACGATCCAACCCAACCATACTTATTTTTAGGCCCCTGACCCCAAAAAAACCCTGACTCAGGCATCAATCAAACCATCGAATCCCAGAAACATTTTCAGCTTGAATGATACCCTCAGATGCTTTCAGCTTGAATGATACCCCTCCCCCCAACCCAGTATTTATTATATATAATGTACATAATATGTCATAATATGCAACATATGCAGTATGTAATAGAGCAATGAAATATACTATAATATTTAATTAAAATATGCCATGGTTGGAATTCGTCATCCTGTAATTTAAATATGGATATAAATAAAATAATATGATGAAATAGTTAAAATAGTAATAATAGGCATATGATAATCATATGCAGCTTGGTGCATCTTTACAGCTCAATCAGTGGCAGATGAATATAACTCTGGAATGTGAAGGTCTTATTGCAATTAAATAAAACATAAACCATTTAATTATACCTGAATAAAAAAAAATAAGTATATATTCATGACATATAGATAAACATAATCAGCAGAATTGAAGAGCATTTATTAATTTTAATAAAATTCAATGATTTAAATTCATAGAAAAACACCTTTAGATACAATGAAATAAAATATCTGTACTATCTGGAATCTATTTCCTTGTAACCTTGCTTCCTTGCTTCAACACATGAAATTTAATTTATTTTCATTAATCTTTTAGTAAATATTTTTAATATGATATACTAATATATATAATGATGATATGATGAACCCCCGTGGCGGGAATTAAGTCTACAAAAAATTACAGTTTTCTTGAAGTTTTTACCTAACCTCTGGGAAATAAAATTCATCTCTACACATAACTTTTTGGGCGTGAACAAATCATTTCGATTTGTTTTCGTGCGGATTTTGCAAGTTTGAATTCGAATAGAAAAAAAAATGTCAAAAGGAGAGCCGAGGTCTATAACAGTTTTTTTTTTCGATATTGATGTGCTCGAAGATTTGATGGTTTTGACAGTCAGTATGAACAGCTAACACAGAAAGAATTATTGGACGAAGAAAGTATAGAGCTACTATCAAAAAAAAAAAAGAAAAGAAACGCGTAGCCAAAACGACAAAACGGGATAAGGAGATTGACAATTGCGTTTTTTTTTTTTGAGGGTATCTAGCTGTAGCTGCGTGACAGTTTGGTTGTCAAGATTAGACCCTTTCCCAACGTCACCTCTGCTACGACCAATACCTTAGAAGCAATAGCCTATGTTGGCCGCTTGAGCACCAGTTGAAGTAATTAGTATTGGACCGTAGTATTTTTCAAAATTTCAGTTTCAATTTTCCCACGATGATGTTTTGTTATGCAGTCGTTAAATGGAAGCTCAAATGAATACCCTATCCTAGAGTCACGAGCTTTGTTTGATGTTTCCTAAAGATGATAATTCGGCGCAAAGTGCCGTCTAAGTTAATAACCCCCAGTCCTGTATATTATTGCACCGGAATGCCGGAGACCGATCGATTCGATTGCCAGAAGTGGAATTTGGCCCACAACGTTGACGACGTGGTCGAATGCGAAGCGTGTGGCACGTGGTCGCATTTCGGATGTGTGGATTTTGACGCCTATAAGAAAAATGGAACTTGGATGTGCTAGATCTGTGTTGCCGAATCCGCTCTCGTGACAATTGTAGAAACTTGAACGAGCAAGTCAGCCGTACCCAGCAGAACACTGACGGCCCAATTAACGCAGTTGAATCGATCAGCGAACGTACTCGACTTAACCGTCAACTGTTGGAGGAGCAGAAGGCCTATGCGCTGAAGCATATCGAACTGGATTACGAGATCGTGAATGCAATAGGCGGAGAAGTGGAAGCTTGGACCAGGTCGCTGTCAGCCAGAATCCGCTTACTTCTGCGCAAACCAATACGTCGACGGTTCCAACTGTAACTTCCTGAACTGGACAGCAGCATCCCGCTGCCGCAGCAATGAAAGTACCGAAGTAAAATCACCTCCGGCTATCGTATCGCCCTTTGGGGGCAAATCACTTCCCTCTTCGTGTCCGTCCAACTTTTTTGACAGTTTGATTGCCATTTGACAAGTGTGTATGCAGTGGGACAAGGTACCAGCTTTCTGCACGAATTTCAACTTCAAGGAGGAGCAAATCGTCCCGGATCGTCGAAGCCGATTACCACAACCAATTGGGTCGTTTCAGCGACAGGAAATAGCAGCTCTACCCAGTGTCTACCGCCGTCCAACAGCTCGGTTGCACAGTTCAGAAGCCAGCCAATGCAATTGGGACACGTAAGCCAGCCGTCACAGGTATCTAAGGTGTGGCCCAGTTAGAATTGGAACATAGACTATTGCGCATATTTCAGATATACATTAACAAAATAGTGTTCTGTTTTAACTAAAATGTTCGACTTTATGTGAACTCTAGAGGGAAAATACAAAACAAATTAATCATCTCGATTTCGAAGAAATTTGCGGACTTTTCCCGGAATACGTTTCATCAACCGGCGCACATTATTCTCAGCCATCGTTTTGGCAATCTTATTCCACTTGGTTCTCAATTCATTGATGCTTTTGACGACACTGCCATTCACCTTCAGCTTCCTCTTCATAATAGCCCAAAATCTCTCTATCGGTCTGAGCTGGGGACAGTTTGGTGGGTTGAGTTCTTTCGGTATAAACTGAATCCCGTTGGTTTCACACCACTGTAGCACTGTTTTACTGTAATGACAGCTTGCAAGATCTGGCCAAAACATGACAGGTTCATTGTGGGATCTGATGAATGGCAATATTCGCTTTTGGAGACATTCCATTCTGTACAGCTATGAATTAAATGTCTTATCAGTGATGAAAAGCTTGGTCTTCCTACCTCAGCTACAGATGCCTTGCCAATTCCTGTATTTACGTGCAAATTTATCTGCAAACACAAACTTGAATTTGGCAGGAACATCTCCCCGAGCCGTTGCCAAGTGAAATTTTTGTCCCGGTAGCTGTTTGAAATCGTCCTCATCATCCATTAGGAGACAGCCATTGAATTTTGTCAACACCTGATCATACAGTTTTCTGGCACGGATTCTGGCCACATTGTTCTGCTTTTGATCCCTATTTTGTTGTCTACAGGCACGGTATGACTAGAAGCCTTCCCGGAGACGAATTCGTTGCACAGTACTGCGTGCGGCGCGAAACTTTTTGGCCAAATCGCGGTCTGAGATGTTGGGGTTTGCCTTAATGTTCTTGATGACTTTGTTCCGCAGTTGACGGTTGACGGTACCCGCTCGACGCTTGCGATCCGTCGACAAAGTTTAGCTGTACTTTTTCAAAACACGCCACACGGTATTTCGGGGAAAACCCAACGCTTTAGCAAGTTTTGGCCCAGACCACGAGGGGTTTTCCAAATGATTGAGCACAATTATTTTTCTTCTTTTTCTTGCATTTTGTATTTCTCTGAAACACGTTCGAACTGCACCCCGAAAATAAACGTCTGATGTTGTTATTGTTATAGGGAACACTTAATATGTCATAGTTTACAAATCCGACCACTAGGGTCGCTTTAAGAATCAAAAATGTTTGTTCCAATATTAAATGGGACACACCATAGTAGCATAAGCAATTTCGCACCAGTAGATCAGGTAGCTTTTTCGCAATATGCAAACAGTAGGGCAGGGCCAGTTAATCCTCCAGTGAGTTCAATAAATACACACGCTTCCTTTCCCCTCCCGTTGAGCTTTCCACAATACACACACTTCGCAAGCGTCACTCGGTGCCACATCGTCAACTCGCGGCGCGACATGTTATGCTGAAGGAATTACCGACATTTAGTGGTCATTCGGAAGAGTGACCATGAGTTAGAGTGCCTTTAACACCTCCACGGAAGCATGTGGCTATAGCAATGTCAAACATCTCGGTCGGTTACAACAATGTCTGAAGGGTGGTGCACTGGAGGCAGTTCGCAGCCGGTTATTGTTACCTGCATCAGTGCCGCAACAGATAATCCATGCACTACTCCAAAATGTTCGTGAGGTTCCAGCGCCAAAAGCGGATAATTTGTGTACGGTAGTCACCTTCGGCATGGCAGTGCAGAACTTCTGTGAGAATCTGGAAGCATCGGGACAAGTTCTTCATCTATCGAATCCGGTGCTACTTCAAGAGCTCGTGGATAAATTACCAGCGAATTTGTAGCTCGATTGGGTATCTTTTATGCGACAGTTCCAGGTGATTGATCTCAGTGAATTCAGTAGGTACATGGCGAATCTCGTTTCGGAAGCAACTGAAGTCGCTTACGTTGGATCCAACGGGGAGTCAAGCCGAAGAAGGAGGAGAAGCAGAAAGGTTTCGTGAATGCAGATTCTACCTCGTCAGGTGCAACAGTTGCTGAGCCACCAAAGGTGGAATTCGCAAAAACCACTTCACCGATTATCTGCTTGGTCTGCGGGAATCCAAACGTTCATAATCATTATTTGTTCTGGCTATGTCTTGGGAAACCCTGTCGATCTGCGGCGCGCTGTGAAGTGCAAAGGTGCCAAATGCGTCATCATCCGCTTCTACACGGTCACTCGGGGAGTTCTTCGACCACCATGAAACTACCTTCGCAGAATGTAGGATCCGTATAGCGGAATAATCACACCGAAGGCTTTGAGGATTTGTAGTCTTATCAGAAGCTTTGTACATTTGAGTAAACCGTCGTGCTTGTGATAAAAGCCTTACATTTCTAGCAAATTCATTCGTTCAAATTGAAAAATGACAAGGAAATTAAGCATGTAGGTTTCGTGATAAGAAGTTCAACATGTTCAACCATTTAGTCTTCGAATAGACTGCGCTTGGTTAATAAATTATTTTTCTTAAACTCGTACGGCAAAGCAAAAAATAGTCTTCTAAGTCACTGAGAACTCAAAAATGTGTTCTAATGAAAACAGAAGAAGTATTTGTTTGCCAAAAGCGTAAGCATTGTTGAAACTGACACGAGAATAGCATAAGGGGCTATTCATAAACCACGTAGACATTTCTGGGGGAGGGGGGGGTCTGACCAAAGTCTACGCTCCGTACAAAATTTCAAAAAAAAAATGTATGGAGAAAAGTCTACGATGAGGGAGGGGGTCTGAGATTTTTAAAAAGAGTCTACGTAGTTTATGAATAGCCCCTAAAGAGTTTCACCAAACAACGGTCGGCTCAAGATTGTCAAAGGAAAAGAGAAGATGTTAGATATTTAATTGAATGCTATTTATAGAAACTATATTTAAGCTCATTTCTGTCCACAATTACTTTTTTTTTGTAACAACTTACGAATTTTTCTCTTGTAATTTAAAACTGAAACGACTATAAAAAAAAATGAGCACGAGTATCAGTTTCAACTGCCACTTTATCTGTTAGCTTCGGGAACAAGTGATAACACAAGAAGTTTTTTTTTCGAAAGGTCTATTTATTTCTCGTAGGGATCGTTTTAAAATAGCAAAAGATCTTCCCTCCTAACCTACCTTAGGCGAATTACAATATTGGAAATTGGAGACAACTTAGCGTTTGCTTTGGTGGTTCATTCGTGAAGGCTTAATGTGACCTGTATAAGATGACGTTTTTAAATGTCAAGGAACCTTTCGTGAAACAACTGACTACCTGTTCATTGAACAGGTTGAACACGTGGACGAGGTGCAACTGAGTGAACTTGTGGTAGAGCTTATACAGCAAATGCAGGTTTGCTGGAACCGATTGGCCAGGTCCAGTACAAAACTGCTTTACCATGACTTTGGTCCAAAGGAATGGATAGCAGTGCAAGATGTAATATTTATGATACTTAAAAGCTATCTGAAGTTCAATGATCTTCTCAGGGCACTTCTGAGAGGTATGACGCACAACAGTTCGATTTAGCATTACTACTTTGTGTTGATGGAATAATGCAAAATTCTTATGGGTTTTCTACATGACTTGGTAACCGGAACAGTGAGTCGGTTGAATTGTCGATTTTTATGCTACCAGTAAATCTCAATCTCATTTGGCAAGTTCCCTTGGATGAACCACGTTTCCTGTTGATCTTATGCTGTATATGAAATTTAATTCAACTCCGAAGTCCAAACCCCGAACTAGTCCGGTGCTCAGTTCTAGCAAATCCCATTACGATAATTACAACTGATTTATGCAACCACCTTGAAAGCCATGAATCAAGAACGAACCCAATTTGGCAACACCGCTATCCGCACACGTTCACACGGGCACAGACATATACATGAGCACATTTAGAAAATCGATGTATACTTATTAGAGAGTAGTAGAGTGGGCTGCTGCCAGCTCAGATAGTGATGATGATGGTCGCTTTGGTCCCGTCCAACCCATTCCGATCCGAGCCGAGTGCTGTTGTTGTCCGCCTGCTGTCCGGGAAGATGCGTGGTTTCTCTAATGCGCCAGACCGTGGGTGTAGTGCTGCTGCTGTTGCTGCTGCACACCTCACTGCCTTCTCGGTATCAGAGTTGTTGGCTAGTTGTATTGTAGGGTGGCGCAAGAAGCAAGAAGGGCAACAGCCAGCGGAGTGCGTGTATTATTTCCGGTGACTGATTTTCACCGCCATTATCTCCAACTCCTCTGCCTAGGCTTGTGCTATGCGATGGCTCTGATGTATTTGCTTGCCTTTACGGGCGCGGTGGTACGAGGGTGTAGGAAGAGAGAGGGGGAGGGGGGATACGGGTCGAGAGGAAATTTTAATTTTATACCCAAGCCAGAGCCTGAATCGAGCTCTCTCGTTTCTTCCCTTCGACGCGATAGCTGGAGGTTGTTGGTTTTGTTTCCAATCAGCATATACAGGAGGAGAAGATGGAAGCCATATTTGCTCTGCGCGAAATTAACCCAAACTGTACCTACGAATGGCTGCCCGAAAGAATGGGGCGAGGTCACTCGAACGCGGATGGGTTAAGGTGTCTATAAATCATAAGCACCATTAGGCAGTAGTCGAATCGTTTAGGCTGAGATATGATGGTCAATGTACCCTCGCAGTACTTGGCTGACTTGAGTGCGATTCCAAGTGTGCACCGCACTGTCGCGAATAGTAATTATAAATGCTATTAAATTAGTTAATTTCCCATGGCTTGTTGGTAAGCACGTCGTATGTTGCAAGCGATCAAACGGGGAAAAAAAAGGAATGACCGAGCTGCTGATCCTCCTTTGCACATTATACGCCACACGTAGCCGAGTACTTTCGCTCCGAGATGATATTATGTCATGAAATTTTTATGTTTATCCAGTTCTAGTTAATGTTCCTGTGTTACCATATGGCGGCTTACGGCAATTGAGCTGAATGTTTTCTATCCACCATACATGATGAACCAGGAGATTTGTGGCATGATTTTCCGAAGATTCTGGTTTCATTATCTCACGTGTGTTGTTGGTGGATGATAAATTGCTTTCATAATCAACTACTTATGGATTACAGTTGGAAAATGAAACATCCGACTGATGCAAATCAATTATATTCCTTTTATCGAGGTCAAAATATGTACTAGATTATGAATAACATTATCGGAATTATATAAAATAATAACTTTAGTTCTATAGTTAGATCCTTAATAAGGTTTGTTGGTGTTGCTTTGAAACCACTCTGCAGATTCGATTTCCGTTCTGGTCAAGTAAATTCGAATTTAAAAAAAGTTGCGACATCCCTGGACAAAGAACATAATGTTGAAAGTGCATTTACCTGAAAAAAGAGAGAGAGAAAATAATTAGCCTAGCTGAACAGTGTTATTTGTACAATTTAATATACTTAAAATCTAAAATACTAAGCGCTTTAAGTAAGCTATAAATGAAGCTGGATAAGGTGAAAGAAGTTTTAGTAAAACATCAAACGAAGTATATCTAGTAGAACAAAATAAACAAATTCAGTCTTCGTTGGTTCGTTTCAGTACGACAGAAGTTCGAAAAATTAAAAGGCTCTAATCTCACAACGAATGATTTGAAGAAAGTGGTAGGACGGAGTACCGCTTTCTTCAGCAGCGGCCAAACTTTGTTTTTCATCGCTATTGCTCAGCTGTATTCCCCATCGACTGATTTGCTCAGCTGTAGTTCCAACAATTCGGTCCTCAGTTTGAATACGGCTGAGTAATAAATGCGATGAAAGATGGGAATTGATCTTCTGATGTAAATCGGCTTCTCTTAATTTTCAAAAAAAAAAATGGACACAGTTTGATCAGACTTACGTATACAATTCTCTAAAACCTTCGTTAAAGTAGTGTAAGAGAAAAGAGAGAGCGAATACGACTCACTAGCAACGTTGCCACGTGCCAGCTGGTTCTGACGCAGCACCGTCGTTCGGCGTCACCAAATTACTTTCTAAAATGTTCAAAAATGCAAACTTAGGTTGTCTGTTTGTGAATTCACGAAAATGTGTGCACTCGCTTAAGAAATCAATCAATTTAGTGACAAGCTTGGTTGCCTCTCATTCCAGTGAGTCTGGTATCAATTTCAGTCGGTGTCTTTGGAATTTTCCTAAAACGAAAAACTTCGTATCACGTCTTTTTCCGCAAGGAGGAAGTAAAGCCGTTGGTCCAGCTCATGTGCAGATGGCTTCAATATACGAAACCCATGTCGGCTCCCTAGCAAGACAAATCAGTCTTTGATTAAAATGTATGCCTTACGTTGACTCCAAGTACAAATGTCATTCACTTCATTCTTCGAAAGAATGTGCTTAGTCAAAGAAACATAAGGATTTCGTTCTAAAATCAATGGAGCTCCACAAATCAACCCGAGCTCCACAAAAAGAAAATATAAGTCACAGATTCATAGTACGAGCGACATACAGGAGATTCTTTTTTCATCATTAAGGCTAGCTTCATGTAGCCGATAATTAATTGTTTATAATTTAAAACTACGTTCGGTAGAACCGATCACTCGTTGTTAACTGGAAGTGAGAGCATAATTTTGTTCTCCCACCAAATTTTCAAATTGAGCTTCGATCCGTATTTTACGTTTTTTTATGGGTTTTTTTTAATTAAAAAAAAAAAAATAAAAAGGAAAATCCCAACAAAAAAACAAACAAAAGAAAATTATTTAAACCCCCACCAAAAAAATTTAATTCCCCGGTGGTTGGTTTTCCCCCCTTTGTTTGTGAGGCAGCCTTTTTGTTTCCCCCCCCCCCCTTTTTTCCCCCCCCCCCCCCGCCCCCAAGCTAAACCCAAAACCCCCCGTAAACTTTTCTCAAACTTTTTTTTATTTTTTCCCTGCCATCCCGGGCGCCCCCCTCCCCCACCAGAGAAGGTAACCCCTTATCCCCATAAAAACCTCTCATTAATGCAATTTTTTTTTTACCCCCCTGGGTATTATGGGTCCTCCCTTAGCTCAGCCGGTAAAGGCGCGGCTAGTAAGCCAGGGTTGTTACGAGAAGTCTGAAAATAAATCCGCGCCAAATCCACGCGAGTTAAAAATCAAATCCGCGCGAGTTCAAAATCAAATCCGCGCCTTCAAATCCAATCCACACACGAATGTTCTATAACTTATCAAGCATCAAATATATAGGATGGGGAACGGCTTCATCAGTAGGCGAACCTATTTCAAACAAGGGGTAAACAATAACATGCATCACTCATTTTTGGCAGTATGCTACAAATAATAAAAGTAGATTTTTGATTAATTTCCTTCAGAAAAACCCAGCGCTTGGAATAGGGTCTCGGTGGAGCTAAAACCGTTCCCCACAATAAGATTGTCTGCGTTTTTGAGCCAATTAGATGCATTGTTCAAAACAGGAATGTAATTGAAAACTTCAGTGTGAAATAAAACCTGTAAAGAGGGAAACATAAGTCACGATGAGATAAGTCAAATAAATTGACCGATAACCAACTTAATAAAAATGTCCAGACAAAAACAACCAATGACCCAAGATGTGATCCACGCTGGCCAAGTCCACCCCTGAAGGAGCACAGGACGTTTGAGTGAGTGATGAAAGCACTCGAACACAACCGATATGTAAAGTATGTCAAAGAGAATGATCCATATTTTGTCAATGGTGTATCAAGATAGGTACGTATTTATTTAACATATACGTCATAACATTTAATTGTTCTCAATAGCCTTCATATGAGCTAATTTTTCCCTTTCTGATTGTTCCTCCTGCTGGATGTTATCTTTTTGTTTCAAAAGAACTTTCAGGAATGATGTTTCTGGATTATTGGATGTCATAGCTCTGATTTCTTTTTCCATCAAATTAAAAATATCTTCTTTAGCCTTCCTTTTCATTCCTACAACTTCTTCTTGCTTTTTGATCTGGTGCCTTGCTTCCTTCTTTGCTTTTTCCTTATTTTTTTGTGCCTCCACTAATTCAAAAGCTTTCTTTTGTTTCTGTTTGGATTCGTAAGATTGCCTCGCAAATTTCGCCTTCAAAATCAAGTCCTTTGAAACAACAAATCTGGTTATATCATTCTCAAAAAAATGCATGCCACTCAAAATATTTTTACGATTATTGAACTGCTGTTCACTGAGCCTAGTTCGGTTTTCCGGTAACACATGCTTAGATAGTGAAAATTTTCTTTCGACCTCTGCATTAGAATGAGATACGCAAGTTACAATGTTGAACAATGTTCTCATTTCAGAGAAACTATCGTCCTGGAATAAAAAATCAAGTACTTCCAAATCTGTTTCTGATTCAACCGTTTTAGTTGACAACTTGACACTTGCAAGTACTAGTTCTTCGTGAATTTAAGATTTGTCTAATTTAAAATCAAAAACATCGACTAAGTGGACGATTTCTTTGATGGAATCCTTATTTATGATCCTTCCAACCTTGAAGTTGCTGAAGTTTACTCATTTTGTTAATTCATTTAACTCATTCTGCACGGAAAAAAATCCGTGCCCGGATCCGTGAACTGCAGTCATGAATTCGAGAACAAGCAAAAATACACCGTGAACTGAATCACGTTTTTAGGTAAAAATCCTGAAAACGTGAACTAGTTCACGGTCCGTTTTCATTTTCGTGAACGCTTTTGTTTCTGTGTGGGTATATCAATATGGTGTTGAACGAATCCGCGCCAAATCCGCGCCAGAACGAATTTTATGAACAAATCCGCGCCAAATCCGCGAAAATCGCGAAATCCACGCTGCCGTAACAACCCTGCCGGGGCCTTTTTAAAAATTCTCCCCCCCCCATATTCCCCCCCAACAAACCAAAAAAAAAAAAACTCCACAAAAAACTCTTAATAAAAATACAGAAGTACAAAACAACAAAAAAAAAAAAAAAAAAAAAAATAAAAAAAAAAAAAAAAACTTAAAAACAAAAAAAAAAAAAAAAAAATAACCCCCTATTTTCATTGAAAGGTTATTTATTTTCTAGATTATATGCCAATTATTTGGCATAAAGTAGAGCGAATATTTTGTGTGCGAAAATTACCATTTTTTTTATGGTAACCTAACTTAACCAACTATTTAGGACCTTGTTACATAGCTTTTTACCATCTGAAATATTGTTAAAACTATACAAGAGATTTATAGTTTACAGTTATTACAGTCAACTATAATGGTAATTGGCACAACAATAATGGAAATGATCATCAACAATAAGGAAAATTATCCATGAATGGTTTATGATTATGCGGGATTTCACTATCTATCTCTGGATATTCACATGGAATTGGTGAAAATCTCCCTGTATGAGCATGAGCATGATTGACCACCCAAGGTTTATACGCCGTTATTGCCAGATCGGCTGTTGTTAAACAGAGAACCAACAGATGGTGCTTGGGATTAACATACGTCCTCAATGTGCATGAATTGATGATCCCAAACCCGGCGCCGGCCCCACTCGAATACAGGTCAAATAAGGAAAGGGTAGGAATGTGTTGACGTGATACTCGAACACCTCTATCACGAGAAATCACTGACCGATTTTCGATTTGAAACAATGTTATGCCAACAGTAAATATGCTACTGGGGCCACTCACAAACAGTGGTGGAGGTTTTTCATTTGGAAAACAAGGTAATTTTTAATAATGCTTTAAACCAACTGTATAGATGCCGTTTGGAGCCAGTCACAAAAATCTGGTGAAGATCCCCATTCATGCATCTTAAACTTTGAACTATCAGATCTTGCAAGAAATACCTGAATCTTGTTTAGATTGTAAAACCTATCTTTTTTTTTCTCAAAAGCTTTAGAATTTTAGAAATTTCAATGATCTAGAAAGATTTGAGCATGGGAATGATCGACCACCCGAAGTTTCTACTCCGTTATTGCCAGATTAGCAGTAATTACACAGCGAACCAACATCCTTAATGTGTAAGAACTGTGTTCCCAAGCTAAAGCAATACCGGTGCCGGCCCCGTCCGAATGCAGGTCAAATAATAAGGAATAGAGAGGAATGTGGAGACTTCCAGCAGAAATCACTGAGTTGGTAGGACGCTTTGTTTTGGTAAACAATGAATTTATGCGACGTCAAGTAAAATATTTAAATATCACAGTTTTTTTAAACAACGCTTGTTAACCATTCAAAACCGATTTAAATCAACAGTAAGAATGCTTTTCGGGCTCGATGATCTGGAAACATTTCCTTAACAAATGAACGTCGGTTGGAAACATGCAATTTAATTGGAATTCAGAGAAAATTGTCTTAAATATTTTGATTAGTTTAAAAGCTTTCTTGCTCTACCATGATTCAAGTTAGGGTGTCTCACAGGTGTCGCTAAAACAAAATGGGATTACAGCAAAACAAATCAAGCAAATCATAGCATTTATTTTTCATTTGAAAGATACATGTTATAGAAATAAACCATATTAATTCAATTCGAATCTCTCGCCCTTTTCCTTGATAACTTTGCGCAAACGCTTTGTAAACCCATCTCAGTTGGCACGCACGATTTCCTGAGAAATTTGGTCCCAAATATCAACCAAATGTTTCTTGAATCGATCTAAAGTAAGCCCTTTCGTAGGGCCTATATGTTGAAGCATATTACCCCAGACAAAGTAGTCAAGTGGGTTGAGATCTGGTAAAGATGCAGGCCATTCTTCGTTTGTGATGGAATCGGCCAAATTTTCCGCGCACCACGCTTGCGTCTTCTTTGCCTTGTGAGCTGAGTCCTGTTGGAAACAATATGGTGTATTCCCATACAGCGTTGAAGCATGAGGAAGCAGATGGTTCTTCAAAACCTGCTCGATGTTATATTCAGTGTTGAATTTACGTTAGGCTCTATGAAAAGAAGAGAAAGTTTTCCTTTTCGTGAAACGGCGCCCCATACCATGATTTTCGATACAATCTGATAACGTTCTACAGCTAGTTTATCTCTTGGAATATTGGCAAGACTTTTGACATACACACGATCATTTTGTTGATTATGACTGTCCTGAAGGAGGAAGAGCTTTTCATCCGAAAATAAAATCTCGCAGTCACCGTGACGAACCAAAAGATTTCTGCTTCTTTGGACCCTGGCTTGCTTTTGACGCTCCGTCAACCCGTGAACCCGTTGTTTCTTGTACGGCTTGCATTCCAGATAATGTCTGAAGAGCCTGTTCATTGAAGCAGGGGACATTTGAAATGGTTTGCTCAATTTACGGCCAGATACGGCCGGATTACGTCTTATTCGCTCCCTCACACATTTGATCTTTTTCTTCGTTCTGGCAGTTCGTCTGGCACCTCCTTTGTGTTGAATATGGATATTTCCAGTTTCCTTGAACCGTTTCAAGGTACAAAAAACAAAACGCTTACTCACTCCGAACTACTTAAGGCTATTGAATATCTGACACGGTCTAAGCTTTTACAAATGTAATTTTAAAACTTGCTCCCGTATGGCTTCCATGGTAGCTGACAAATATAAACAAACTGAATCGCTTATTTATCTCCAGCGATAAGCTGTCAAAAGATTACACTCAAAACGGGTATAATCAATTCCGCTGTTAAAATTACCCAGCTGAAATAAACCAAGACTGAAAAAAGGTGACAAATATTGTGAGACAAACTGTATATAATCATTTCAACTCAATGAGATGAATTTGCCGATAACTCGTTCTGGAAGCTTGTTTTGAAAAACATCATGTATGATGAAACTATTGTGCTTGATCATAAATTTAACTCGCACTAAAGCGTGGGAGCATTGAAGATCATTTGAATATTGCGGTGAATATACGCCCTAACGCTTTTGTTATCACAGTTAGGTCGGGGCACTGTACAACTGAGGTGTAGAATCAATCAAGCGCTACAACTCCGAAATGTGACTTTATCAGGTGTTTTAATGTGTTTTCAGTCAAACGGAATTCGTAGGCCAAATTTGGAAATAATGTTTCAATGTGATTTTCTCGGCATTTCGATGATTTCATGGAATTCGCGGACATTTACCGGTGGACGCAATGTTTGCGAGCTGCCAGAACCCTTACATGATAGTTCAGTTTCCGAGAATTGCACCCACGCTAGTATAACACTATTCGAAACAATAGGAAAACTCAACAGGTAATTATGGTGTTCATTAACCTGAATGAAGCACTAGGATGAAATTTTAACAATTCCTATTTTATCCTAAAGTATTATTATTGATCTTGCAACGGCGATATTTTCGTGGGTGTATTTCATTCAAGTTGTCAAACATGTTTCAAAAAGTAATGAAGTGAAGTGTTAGTTTGAATTTTCATAGTTTTCCAATTGCAAATAAATGCAAATCCCAGATTTATTGTCTCTTAAATATAAATATAATATGATGCGAAATAATGTCTAGAAATGCAATCGAAAAATTTCTAGAAATGAATAGAAAAAATAGAAATAATATAGGTCATGTGGATTTAATTATAAGGGTTTACACAGTTAAAATTACACAACTACCTTCTACTGTCAGTGTAGAAGTTTTCAATAACACACAGTCATACATTGGCCAGCAGTATATCTTTCCTCAGTTGATAATTTCAGTAGTGACTAAAGTATTGTTTTATAATTATTTTAAAGCATCAAATGATTATTTCAATGCATTTTTTTCCAACGATTTTTTAACAGAATGTAATTATGAATGCTTCCATGTTGACAATAGGAGAAATAGTTTGTGAACTGTTATAATATTTCAAGGAGCTTCTCTAAAAGAATGCATTATTAATACGATTCTTTGGTTTTCAATGCTGAACCTGAGTTTTGAATCAAATATCCATTTTGTTATGCAATATCATTTGCTCCCTCTAATACGTAAATACTCATTAGATTTATGAATTCTTGATCCGATTATTAAAAAAAGCAAACCTATAAAAATTTATGTTCAGACTAAATTTTACGCCATGACATGTACATTTTGAGTTTTTGGTTCATGTAAATTTGAAAAAGGGCCTAAATTTAAGTCTTTGAGTGCATCTAAAAAGACCAAATTTTACATGAAATTTTTTATATCAAATATTAGCTATCCAAAATCTGGTAAATAATTTGAACAATGAGCAAAGAAAAAATATTTACAATTATTAAGACACTTGCAAAAAAATTAAGACACGATACTAATAGTCGCTCGGTTTTGTGAGCGGCAATATTGAGCACAACTTTGTTGCTTTGCTTTTACAAGAATAAAAACTCAATTTTAACAAGCGTGTCAGAATAGCGTAGGATTCTAAAAAACAATACCCACAAACGGAACAGGTAGCCTATTTCACACTCCTTCCCTTCACCACAATCCAACTGCAGTAAAAACCAGTCCATCAATTTATATAGACCCATAACACTAATCCGCACTAATCTGATCAAACCCCTTTTTCTCCTTTATGTCGAGTATGTGATGAAGCCCACAACGGACCAATCGATTTTCCGGCTAATTTCTTTCATCACCTGGGCTCATTTTCAGCCAATTAAAAAAAAAAACAAGGATCCCAACAAACAAATGAGCAACCATCAAGGCTTAGTAAACGGTCAGAATGAACCTGACACAACGCATACAGTCATACGTGGAGCACTTTCAGTTTTTTTTTTGTTTTTCGTTGCCTTTGATTGACATCGAACTGATTGGTTTTGTTGATGCACAATTAGATTTTATTGAGTGCAAATAAGCTCCCAGTCGAGGGCAAATGTGTCAACGATACTTCGATGACAACAACCCATCAATGTAAGCGATTCGTGTGATGATGGGTACTGTCGGTAGGTGTTTGTGTAAAATTTGATTTTCCTAAAATACCTAATTGGTCTCGTGTGCATCAGAGCATTATTGATCGATTGGTTTATGACTTTATGCTTTGGTCTCAAGTTTCAACGCACTTGTTAGCATCCGGAAAAACAGACTTTCTTGTCCGTATCTGAAAGGCCAACTTCCAAGTATCAATTAGCACTTAGCAGCTCTTGTGGTTTTACTGAGGCATTGTGTCTGCCAATAACAACCCTTCGAGTACCATCATTTGGAACGATGGCCCTGCAGGATTACCCGGTTGTGATGGAAACATTTCAATAAGCCCGCACATTATCGTGTAATCTTGATTACCGATGCAGCCATGCTCTGGCCGACTGGCTGTCATTGTCGAATCAGTAAATGGGTGTCTACCCGACGCGGTTAAAGATTATGTAGGGAGCGAGGCATATGAGTGTATCAGTCTGATTGGTGACGTTTTCGATTTGTCGTGACGAAGCCAACTAACGTAACGAAAGCACCAGTCACAAAAGAAACGCTATTCATTTTTAGATAGGGTGCTATCATCGCTATTACTCCACCGTACTCAAACCAAACGAGTGTCGTTTTGGTGGCGGCCATTGGTGAGATCAAACTGATTATAAATATATAACAAGGAATACTATTTTCAAACAATACTAAATACGTGCCTGGTTTGGAAATTTTACGTTTCGAAATCTGGAAGTGTGTTGTAGTATTCAGATGATATCGGTAATATTTACATGCGGAGCTTATTGTATGCGAAAGTAACCTCGGAATGGGCGTGACTCTCCAGGCATTCTGAAATGAGTTGCTGGATCTGCAGTGCTTTCAATGGTCACTTAAAGGATTGGTGCAAACAGATTTCTTCCATAATACCATTGCCGGCCAATGAGTGTTAGATTGCACACACACATCTTGTTATGTACAACAAATCAAGTCATCTAGTTTGAATTCAGCTGAGTAGTAGCGATGATTGACGGGAATTGGATGTGTTGATAAGGTAATCGATTTTCTAAAGTATTAATAAACTTTAACTCAAGGGTCTTTGCTTATTATTATGCATAGAAAGTATCAGCAACGGTCCTGGAGAGTGCTGTGGAGTTGTGTCGCCAGGACGCGATCTAAAACTATAATCAGTAATTGATTGTGAGAGGCTAGGTGGCCAATTTTCTGGAACATATCCTTAAGTCATTTCCGTGTTTTGTTGCTTGTTGGGAGCTCGAGTTTCGTCTTTCTGGAAGACGGCTAGAAGACAGTGAAAGAGCCTTGCAACTTTGTCTGTAATGAACTCTGTGCTGAACTGCGAGCGTAAAATACGCAGGAGGTTTCCGGAAGTTTAGAAATACGAGTATGAACATAGCTAGGGTCGTCTAGGGTCGCTACCAACTCCATTCTTGCCATATCAATTGTAATTTTTGGGCAGCGTTTAATTGGTGTTTTAGTAATGGGTATTAAAAAAGATACGATAATTAGTCGTATTATCAATTTACACTCTATTCATCCTGTCTATTGAGATTGAGGTGATATTCGTTAACGTCAACACGTTAGACGTTAACGGTTAACAACCTAGCTATAGATTCATAATAAAACTGATTTAAACCGACACTAAGGATGAGGTTGGATCAATGTACAGAATGTCCGTTGCTTACTCTGCTCGTTAATGAATTCTTATTGGAATAAATTCACGCTTGTGAATTGAAAATTAAAAATTAAAGGCCTGATAACGATTTTTGTGACTAAATTGGGCAAAAAAGGAACAAAAAAAAAATTTAAGCCATAAAAAAGTGATCAAAAGTGACCGAACAAAAATAAAAGCTTAAAGTTCAAAAATCATGAGACGGATTATATGTATTTATGAAAACCTTAAAAGTAATTAATTGTTTCCTATCAATGATCAAATATAAATGTATGACTTTATTTTACATTTACTTAGCTTATTTTATTTTGCAGCGTTAGGTAGGGCAATAAGAGCGCAAGTCAGTCCAAAGCCGGTGATAAAGGAAGGGTAAAGGCGAACTAGTCTATTCAGACCACATGAACTCTATGGGAAAGGAACAAGGATAGGTTATGCTGAGTGGTTAGACGTTTTGGATCGGTAAAAATATACTGCAAAAAGAAGACCCTAAAATCGGTTAGTTACAATTCCACACTACAATTAATTATGACATATCCCAAAAAGAGAGAGAAAGATCGTGAATTCTCAAATCACACTTTATATGAAGTCATTATTTTGATCTTTCTGCAATAAGTAGAAATAGTTCAAAAGTGATGTTTGCATGTTCGACACGTTACATTTTACTGTCGCGATTGTTTTAGTTGTGAGTCTGGGTTATTTTTTTATGACTTTAATTCAAGAGACTATTAAAGCAAATACTAATATAGAGAAGAGTCCTTATATGCCCTCAAGGCTACTCGCCTCCCTAAGCGGACCCTCCGTGTCCTACTTTTTTCATAAAACCTTAGCCTTTAATTCTTTGTCAGCGTCTGTCTTAAGTAACACTTATCGATGACCTCTCTTCAATTCGAAAGGTCTGATCTCTAGCTAAATAACATGTTGTTAGAGTTAGTGCTTTCATCACGGCCGTCGTACAGAACGCACATTTAAATTATAATATATATTTTTTATTTTTATAGAATTTATTTTTCACCTGACAATTTATTAGTTGTTTACAATCATGATCAAAACACTCACCCTTTTAATGAAGCATACAATAAGATTATGAATGATACCAACTGTATATTTTATGTTTAATCAATGAAAATTAGAGAATAAACAACAATGTAAGAATTGTCAAGCAAATGAAAAGTGCGCTTTTTGTCGTTTCCCTAAATTATTTCATATCAGGCATTTGTAGATTGTTCGTAGTTTCGCCCAAGAGAGAATTGCGGCTAAGCCCGCCAGTATCACATCTCTTTCAGTGCCTTCAAATAATCGTACTACGACGTGGTAATTTATAGAAAACAGAGTGTGATACTATCACTGCTGATCATGTTCTTGGTCTCCCCTGACGGCTTTTTGCATGAGGTAAGCCCTCTCACTTACGACAAGGTGACAACCACGATCTTCGAGAGGGCATTTACTTAGCTAATTGCTATCATGTGAATTTTAACTGTACCAAGTTGCCCGATTAGCAAATAGGACAAAACCATTTTAAGGTTTCCTTTAAAATGAAATCAGCCTGAATTATCATAAAATAACCGTTCAATTCTGGCAGGGTTGGATCTTCATCATCAGTATGTGTCATCAGGGTTCGAGCACCATGACATTTTCGGGCTTTAAGCCAAAATCGAACGAGTACAAAAATAATACTTCTGACCCTGCTAGAAGAAACTGCAATTTCGAAGGAAATTTTCATCCAGCATCTAGATTAAATTTATCAGGAATAGGCTGTGCTTTTGAGCGAAGAAGACATTTTTTTTCCTTTTTTTTAAAAAAAAAAATTAAGAAATTATTGTATTTTTTACCGAAATTGATATCTAAAATGATAGCAAAGTGATTCTGAACGGGCTTTCAACTCTGGTGTGGCAAAATCTTTGCATACCAGGGCGGTTTTTAAAGGAACTTCCCAATCATAAAACAAAGGAAGAGTGTTGTTCTGCTTTGTCGCAAGTGAATTAATGATTATCAGCAGTTTTTAAGTACTTAATACAGTCGTCCCATACAGGGGGATTTTGATTTTTGGCGGAGTGTGGAGTGAGAAAACCGTTTATAATAAAGATAAAACCAGTGAGATGAAGAAAACGGCAATTTGCTGGTCAAAAGCTACGAACGAAGCCAACTCGCTTGCGAGGCTGGCACCTACTTTCAAATGCACTCACCACGTGGTAAACAGAGTTTTGTAATGCTGGTTGCATATCTTAAGGGTGGTTTAGAAACGTTAATTTGCATTTATTTTGTCACGAGTTCATGAAAATAATCAACGTCGAAAATTTCCATTTTCACGAATAACAAGCTAGTGTTACTTTGGAGGCGATTTGGTGAGATCTGTCTGATTATAAATTTATTACGAAAACCTATTTTCAAATAATACTAAATACGTGCCTAGTTTGTGAATTTCCAAATCTGGAAGCCTGTTGCAGTACTCTTCTTCAAATGATATCGGTAATGACATTCTTTGAAATGGGTTGCTGGATCTGAACTCGAGCTATCACTTTCTAGCTCCCGGCTTAAAGCTGCTTTCAATGGAAAGGTTAAGGATTGTTGCGAGCAGATTTCTTCAAGAATACCATTGCCGGCCAAAGGGCCCTTGATTATGCATTAACAATAGCTTTAGCTTATTGTTCGCTCTCATCTTAGTGGTTTTTCTTTGAGATTTTCAGCCTCGGGCTGGTTCATCTCCCGTCGTAGTCACTCAAATACCTCTTTTCGGTATTTTCGTAACTTCTCCGGGGGTGAGATTCAAACTCGTGAATTTGGCTTGAGAGGTATGGATGCTAACCACTAGGCTCTCAACTTAGTGTAAAACACTTCCACTTTCCTTGCACTTCCACGGCTATTAATTGAGTGCTTTCGATTCCAGTGCCATGTTTGCATGAATATGATTGTGTGTTGTCGAGAAAATTCTTTTACGAAGAATTCCTAGACCAGACTAGGAATCGAACCCCGCCACCTCCAACATAGCTGCGTCTTTACCGACCGAACGAAGGGAGGACCCTCACGTTACCTTTACCTAGTTGATATTCAATTGTTGTGATTGAAGCAGAATAATTTAATGCCAGGTCCTCGTGATTTAGAGGTGAGAAAGAGCAACATTTTCAGAGTTAATGATGCGAGGGAAGGATGTTTCATTTCTCATGTCCAATTTTAAATTTAAACTCTGAATTTTCTGATTCTGCTTTTTAATTATTGCTGTGCAAAGTAAACATTGTCGATTTCGAAGAACAAGTGTACCCGAAACAAATATCGGAACTAGTGGGTCCATAGCACATAAAGTCGCTGAAGTAAAATTTCATCACACAGAAGAGCTTGGTGAGACCATTCCAGTTAAAGAAAACATGTTTATGCTAAGTGCTATTCAAAACTACTCAGTTTTCCTTGGCAACATTATACAACAACATTTTATAAAATTAATGCGTTTCGCCTTGTTTACTCATACTTACAGACGAAATATAATATTGAAAATTCAAGTGAACAACTTATTTTCGTGGCTTGGTGTTTTATTCGTTAAAGGACACACGTTGTGCATATAGTAAGTTGAAGATGGTGTTTTCTATTTTGTAGAAGAATCCTAAACAAAATATTAGCAAAACAACTTTCTATCTGTTCAATGAACAGGTTGAACAAACAGACGAGACGCCTTTGAATGCAACCAGTAACAGAACATCAGATTGTTCCACAAAAGCAATTCAAATAACAAAACACACTTTTGATTAGAAAGTAGATACCTTAAACCACATGTACTCAAATACAGGAAACACATGTAATTTTGAACTCAGTCGAATGATGCGCTTTTGTTAAATGATTAAAAATAAAAACCAAACAACTGAAACTAAAAATAAACGTCCCAACGTATATTAATATTATTTCTGTCACCTGTGGCACCAACATATGTTAGGAGCCAAAAAGTGAAAAAAGGAAAAGAAAGAAAAGCGATATTTATTTATTGTATTTTATAAGCTCATTGTTGATCTTTACGAAACTACTGTGCGATATCCTTCTTTCAAAGTGCTTGAATTGTCTGTTTAATTTTAATGATCCATCAAGGATCTTAATATTTCTTAAATGAAAAGTTTTAAAGTTTTCAATGTCTGAGATATATATAATGTTATGTTCCTGGATTGAATTATTTCGGTTTTGAGATCTTTCAATCTTCAAATGTATACTAGTATTTGGACGCGCTTCTAATAGTTTTTAGACAATGTTAAAAAAGAAATCCTAAATAATTATTCATGTATGAAAGCTTAGTTTTATTAACTAGCTATAATCTGAAAGCGTGGATTTCCGTGGACCCTGCGGATTTTTTATTCAGTTAAGTTATTTTTGTAAAACCGAACAAAGACATGCGATGTTATTTCAGTATCAGTAATCTGAAATCCAGTGTGGGTAAGAACAGCTAATTTTAGCATTATAAAGGGTGTTTCGATCAAAATTTGGTCGACTTAAACTTGACGCATTTCCTTTCATCGTGCATTAAAAAACTTTGCACACCTCTCATTTTAAAGATGTGTGCGTGTAGCATCATGCCTCTATTTTGAATTTGAGATTAGCACTTCAGTTATCAAAATTTCGTCGAAGGAAGAGAAGCAACGCGAAATTGTTGAATGTGGCTAAATCAACTGTTATCAACGCATAAAAAGTGTTCGGTGAACGTTTGTCGACAGCCAGGAAAGCTGGATCGGGGGGAAATCGAAAGCCGGAGGTCACAGCGACGACAAAAAGAGTTGCCCGCTGTTTCGAGCGGAACCCCAACCTCTCCGTCCGAGATGCCGCAAAGAAGCTGGGAGTGGCGCCTGGATAGAGCTAAAAAAGAGCTGGACTGTCGACTTACAAGAAAGTGGTGACTCCAAATCGCGACGATAAACAAAACACGTCGGCCAAAGCACGATCATGATAGTAGTACACGACGATGCTGACGAAGTTTGATTGCGTGGTACAGGACGATGAAACTTACGTTAAGGCAGACTTTAAACAGCTTCCTGGACAGGAATTTTATACGGCAACCGGACGGGGAAAGGTGGCAGATATTTTCAAGCACATTAAGCTGTCAAAGTTCGCGAAGAAATATCTGGTGTGGCAGGCCATCTGTACCTGTGGCTTGAAGAGCAACGTTTACATTGCGACCGGAACCGTCAACCAGGAAATTTATCTGAGGTACTGCCTACAAAAACGTCTACTGCCTTTTCTGAAGCGACACAATTGTTCCGTTCTATTTTGGCCGGATTTGGCATCTTGCCATTACGGAAAAAAGGCCATGGAGTGGTATGCTGCCAACAACGTTCAAGTGGTGCCCAAGGACAAGAACCCTCCCAACCCGCCAGAGCTCCGCCCAATCGAACAATATTAGGCCATCGTCAAGCGGAACCATAAGAAGACTCAAAAAGCTGTTGTGCGCGAGAAACAGTTCAAGGCAAACTGGCGTTCTGCGGCGAATAAAGTGAACAAGGAGACTGTACAAAATCTTATGGCAGGTGTTAAACGAAAGACCCGACAATTCGCATTCGGTAAAAAGGAAGCTTAGCTGAATATTTCTCCTGTATTCTGTATTAACTGAACATGAAAAAGAAAAAGAAATTGACTTATTAATAAAATCTTTGATCGACTCACACACATTACTGTTTGACCAAATTTTGATCGGAACACCCTTTAGTTGACCCATAGATATTGGAACAACTTAGGGTAAGTGCACCGGTTTTGGCAATAGTTTCCTTTTTTATTTTGGCTATACCTCAGAAAACCTATTATAGGTTGCCCACGTTAAAAATGCAACACACAAAGCGATCCGGCTTTTAAATAATTGTCTTAAAATGTTCGGAACATAAAATAAAACATCGTTGCTAAGTTTTGCACTGTTTTCTTTATTCAACATGCACTTCAAAGCCAAATGCCCTTACTTTTCTTTTAAGACACTCGATGAGATTTTGTACAACATTAGAATCGACTAGTTTGTGTACATTGAACCATTCACTCATGATCTGCTTTGACTATCTAAAGATTTTTGCGTAATTCCTGCTTCATAATAGCCCAATATTTTTCGATTGATTCCAGCTCTGAGGTGCTTGGCGTATTAAGGTCCTTGGGTACGAAGTTGACCTTATTTTCCTTATACCATTCCGGCACCTGTTTTGAGTAGTGGTATGTTTTTGTAGACATTCCTTTACGTACACTTGGCCACAAATCGGTTGCCAAACTATGATTTCCTTGGCAAATTTCGAGATTTTTGCTTCCGTTGGTGCCCTGAGAAATCAAACTTGTCTCAGGCAGTGTAAAACTGATGACCTGGAAACTGCTCTAGTCCGCTTTTATGTAGGTTTCATCATCCATCACTCAATAGGGGTTTATCGTCAGCATTTGTGTATGTAGATTGAATTTGCTGTCACATTCTGCGTTACGATTTGATGCCCTCTGGACTTTGCACTTACGTAATAAAGCTCGAATTTTGACCTTTTGCTCAAAACTTTTGGTCAAGGTTAGCTTTTTTGCAATATCCCGGTCAGAAGCTTTTGGTTTGCGCCGGAAAGTTTCAACTACCCTCCTATCATGTTTAGCGCTCCTGTGAAGATTGTTTTGGCGCACTTCCTTTTTTCCGATCGATGGTCAGGTGTTTTCTGTGACCTTTGATGATACAGGAAACAGTGATTGAAATTCCCCATCGGTCTTAGCCTATGGCACGATCAGAAAAATTTAAATGCGCGTACAACATTTCATCACGAATCCTCTGCTCTTGCGACTCCATTTCGAAAACGTTTACGAACTTTTTGATGTAACTTACAGGATGTAAACAATACATACAGAACTTAAATTACTCAAAGTTTCAAACATTTTACCCTAAAGGCAACAAAGTGAAAGCTGTTTGCGTATGTTGCAATTTTAACGTGGACAACCTTCATATCATAAAATTGGTATATGTTCAGGGAGAAGTGAATATCAATCCTCATTACTATGATTGAAATCATCAGTCTTAGTACAACCTAAGATATTTAACCCAACCTAAAATATTTTCACAACATGGCTAAAACAGGTGCGTTGCTCATATAACTTTTAAGGAAACATTCCAGCACGGTACTATCTTCGGTAGAATTGTTAAACATTGCCTGGACCACATTTGATCATATGACAAATTGTTTGGACCAAGCGAAAATGGGATCTCCAGGTATGAGAATAGCCGGTTTCCCCATACTATTTTCCAACGCAACGCCGAGCAGAAAAGATTGCTCCAACTTAAAAAGGTTAAACTTAGCACAAACTATACTTTTGACCAGACCAACGTTTTCAAAGAAGGTAACTCAAGATTTCAAGATAGATTATTTTAGTCGAAAAAGCATGTTCTCCTACTGAGTACTTAATGAATTTATAAATTTTGACCGAATAAATGGACGAATTCTGTGTGTGGTACTAGACGATTCTTGTTGTCAACCATTTTTGCACTCTGTTTGCTAAGGCTATGTCTAATACTTGCAAGGCCAATTAAAACAAAGCACAGTGGTAGATACCCTATACCGCATTCTTCGTTTCTCCGATTACGTCTATTGACCCCACTACTTTCCCTACGAGCAATGATAGTCAAAACATTCCAAACCTTAAAGTACGCATCCGTCACGATGACCTTGGTTCGCCTAAGCCGAAATTGTCGACCAACAAAACTCACCACAACGTGACAGAAGAGCTGCTGTCCACAAGTCAGTGTCTATAGTAGAAGTTCACGAAACGGAGGGCAAGTTACGTATAAGTGTGCACACATGCGGTATCGATTTTTTATCTACTTGAGGTACGCTGCGGGAGACGACTGGATTTCGAAGCTAGCGTTTTCTTTTGCCATTGCTCCCGTTCTATCCCATTCAACGAAGCGAACAACGGTGAGAGACGTGGGACGGCGAACAAGGCAAGCAAACAGAACCAGAATTTGCAAAATCCATTCGTTCGTATATGTAGAAGGTTGGTAGTTACGTTTCGGTTGTATCAACTCTTGTGCTAGTCGAGCAATACTACAGGGAAATAGTTCAAAGAATAAGGGAGAAAGCTGTTAACTGTGCACGCTTCTATGCGAGTTTCTTGTTGTTATTTGCGTTCTCTTCCTGATCTTCTGCACGAGAAGAAACGCGGACACGCGGGTGAAGTGATGTACGAGTTCCTTCGGACGGTTTGGCGGTTGTTAGGAGTTTAGAATCACGAAGGAGGAGGAGGATATCAAAAATCGGTAAGAGAAGCGAAAGAAAGAAATCGACGACCAGAAGGAAGCACCGATATGCTCACACATACCAACCGCGTGCCGTTGCGGTGCCACTGCCGGGACCCAACCGAAAGTTGTTGACCTTGGGAAAAGCAATCAAGAGGAGGATGAGTTCTTTTTTTAATGAGTCTTTTTCTCACACTAGACAGTATAGGTACCGAGAGGTTTTTTTTTATTATTATTTGGAAGTTGGTGGCTTCTCGAAATCGAATGGCCAGTACAGACAGTGAGAGAAATCTAATGTTAGGCTTGCCGGAGTGTTTTATCTTAAACTTTTAGATCGTTGTAGATCGAACCGTTTCGAATCCGTTCGCATTCATACATTGAAGCACTCTGACATGTTGATAACCTCGCTATTGGGAACAGTGGAACTTTCTAGAAACGCATCCAGTTGGTTTTCTTTGTGGTGAATGTATTTGCAAACATATTCTACCTCCCTAGCCAAACCAGGCCGAGTAACAACTGCTAGACTGGTACAGTGTACTTGTTTCGACATCTCTCCATCGTCTGCTAATAAACTATCGAAAATCGCCTCGCTGCCTCGCTTGTGTCGGTCCAACCTAGCCTCAGCCGTCCACCTGCACCCAACCCCATATCCAAACAACTGTCCTCTTCCGTTTTTGCCCCCCTCCCACTCGCTCGACCATCGCCACCACACCACCCCAAAATAGCACCCAGAGTGAAAATCGCGGCGGCTGCAGCCAGTCAAGCCATGATTCGTTCTCCTCATGGCTGGCGCATGTGTAAAGTGGTTCTGTGTTCTGATGCGATGGTTCTATCTCGGGATGACCCCCGCGAAAGTTTTCATCTCACCACCACGCCACCTTCTTCCATCCCCGCTTGTCTTTTCCGACATCACAAAAAAGGCGGCCGTGCTTCGTTATTTGGTACTGCAACGCCTATTTCCGCATTTTTTTTTTCCTTATTCGCAGCCATGATGAAAATCATCCAAACTTGGAACTATTTGTTTTCGAGGAACTCGTTCAGTAAACATGGTGCACATTCAATGCAATTAGTCATTTGAAACGACACATTATCAATATACATAAATATATGTATAGAATGTGATTTGCCTCTCCGCCTTATCTTCAACGTCACGCGAATGTCGTTTGGATCGGTTGCCTGCAAACATGGCGGTTATTGATTACGCAATACCGGTTAAAATTTTAGAAGAGGGAAGGAAATGCTGTACTGGTATGGGATTGTTGGCTACGTCAATGCTCCGGTCTCTTGATGAAGCAGTTCGAAGAAGTAATAAAATAAGCCAGACCAATTCTGCAATTATTTGGGAACTATTATTCATTGGGTTGGTTGGCCACACACTTGCGAAGGGGTGGAAATGAAATGTGGAAACAAGCTCTGAATTGAATTCCGATAGGACATCAAAGCAATATGGCATGGCAGCATCTACAAACCAGCACAATCAAATCCACAAAAATATAGCCTGGGTTCAGTTCAAGGCGATTGCACGCAGTAGTCAAGGATGGAATTGTTTAGCCAGAGCGATTCCTCGGCTTCTTCTTGTTTTATTTCGCAGCTGAAGCTTATTGCTTATCACAATTTGGTTACAGCCGGCACTCGAGTTAGTGTCCATGAGCGCTTCCACAGTTATGTGCTTAGAGCTTTCGATAAATGCACAATTATCGCTTATCTTTTCAAAAGGTTCTAAGTGAGGAGTAAGGGAATCTTTTTGTTTACTCTCTCGTTTATTAATAAGTCAGTTTGTTCTGAACTATCCAACATACACTCATTATTACTTTGGTCTTTTTGAATAGTTTTGCAACTACAAACTCTCACGCTCTCATATGCACCTGCTGTACTGCAGGACAGAAAGCTTAAGAAAGCTGTTTATCATTGATATTTTCTCAAAAACTAGTCCATCTTGAATAACCACCAACGCAATTAAGTACTTTCATTGCAATACCAGTCTTTATTTTTACGCGAGGAACCGAATATTATCAAACAAGAACATCCATCATTGGATTAGTTTCCGCATACTCAAGTTTCAAGTTTTGATCTTAAGAAGCCGAAAGCAGTTTTTGCAGTATTTTTTGTGTGCTAATCACGGCTAAAAAATCAGTTAGTTTAAAAAGAGGCGAGTCAAACTTTTTTTTCGGCTAACAATTATGTGTTTGTTTCTTAAAATATGTAAAAATAAAAAAAATAAGTTGAGCACCATTGTGTCGATTGTAGTTTTTTGCGTGATTTTTTTTTAATTTAAAGATCGAAGCTGCCACTCAACTCGTGTATCTGGGATCATTGGTGACCGCCGATAACGACATCAGCAGAGAAGTACAAATGCGCATTATGGCTGGCAATCGTGCCTACTTTGGACTCCGAAGGACGCTAAGATCGAAAAAATTTAGCCGAACTACTAACTTGACCATCTACAAGACATTAATTCGAAACGTCCTAAACGGCAACGAAACATGGACATGCTCGTGGAGGACCAACGCATCTTGGTGTCTTTGAACGGAAGGTGTTGCGTACGATATACGGTGGAGTGCAGATGGAAGACAGAACGTGGAGAAGCCGAATGAACTACGAATTGCATCAGTTGCTGGGAGAACCTCCCATCGTACACACAGCTGAAGACTGTATTCGATGAAATTTGGACACACGCAATTGTTCGTAACTTTTTAGCGTGTGGGTAAAAATTATTGAAATTTTAACTGAATGTATTTCATTGTGTTGTGTCAATTGTGTAATGAGTTTCGTGAAAATCGGTCGAGTGATTTCAGTGATGGCTTCGAATGAAGAAATAGTGCGCCACCAAACTTTGGGCACTCATTTCGAAAACCCAAACGCTTCTCATCGATGGATCGGAAAACAGCTCGGAATCGCACATTCAACCGTATCTCATGTGATCAAAACGTTCAAGGACCGTAAGACAACCAAGCAGAAAAATGGTAGTGGCAAAGAACGTGGCACATCAAATCCGGCGAAGGCCAGGATGGTATTGAACCAATTTAAGCGTTATCCCAACATTTCGATCAGGGATGTTGTGAAAAAGGCGAAAGTTTCAGTTTGTTTTGTGCAGAAAACAATGAAACGTTCTGGATTACATGTGTACAAGGTCCAGAAGGCTCCGAACCGGAGCGATAAACAGAACTCGGTGGCCAAAACTCGTGCAAGAAAACTGTACAGGGAGTGGCTCACAAAACCGTTCTGCATTGTGATGGACGATGAGACTTACATTAAAGCCGACACCAAACAAATGCCAGGACAGGAACACTACGTGGCCACCTCTAAGTTGGCCGTTCCGGAGAGTGTACGGAAGAAGAAACTGTCGAAATTCGCCAAAAAATTCCTTGTCTGGCAAGCGATCTGCGGTTGTGGCAAAATTAGTCAGCCCTTCATCACCTCTGGGACCGTCAACGGACAAATCTACAAGGACGAATGCCTCCAAACACGACTTCTGCCCTTCTTGAGATCTCACGATGGCCCGACACTGTTTTGGCCGAATTTGGCATCTTGCCACTATGCCCGGCCCGTCTTAGACTGGTACAAAGATAATAATGTAGTTTTTGTACCAAAAGACGTCAACCCTCCAAACACTCCGGAACTTCGCCCAATTGAAAATTTTTGGGCAATCATGAAGGCAAAGCTCGTTAAAACTCCAAAACTGATAGAAAATGAACTTGAACTAAAGAAAGTGTGGTTAAAAGTAAGTAAGCAAGTCGGTCCTATCATTGCCCAAAATTTGATGAAAGGGGTCAAGGCAAAGGTGCGGGCATTTGGGTTGGGAGAAGAGGTTCAATAAACCAATGATGTCAAAACTTAACCATTTAGTAGTACTTTATTTCCAGAAAGTTTGAAAAGAATCGGGCTCAAGGAAAATTTTTGGTGACCTATTTTGTGTGTCCAAATTTCATCGAATACAGTCTTTACATTCGGTCGACAACAATGGGCTGGGCATGTCGAAAGACTGTCGGACGACAGCCCTTTCAAAATGATTCTCGTAAACTAACCGACAGCCACAAAAAGAAGAGGAGCGCAACGAGTAAGGTGGATCGATCAAGTAGAAGGCGACCTGCGGATCCTTTGCAGACTGCGAGGCTGGCGAGGTGCAGCCATGCACCGAATAGAGTTAAGACAACTTCTGTACACACCAAAGGCCATCCTTGGTCTGGTTGGCTGCAACTCAAAAAAATGCTAAAATTCCTTGTAACCGTTACTTCCTGCAATAAGCTAGATATAAATGGTCGTCTTGTATTATTCCCCATTTGAACTAACCAAACAGGTTAGTTTACCACATTTGAACTAACCAAACAGGTCTGCTTGAGTTGGGTTTAGGAAATTTTAGGCAATATCATTACTAAATACTGCAAACCCGGTGCGTTTCAATTAAGAGCTATTAAGGACATTTTTATGAATTCTAGATAAACAACCTTTTCAAGCAGAAAATATAACTGCAACACAATTAGTTTTTATCAGCAGTTGATTCTCAAACACGAATCTATCGTCTACCCATAAGTACGATATTTGTGCCTCGACTCACCGAGATTACTGAATTATCTTCCCCTGCATGCCTTGCCGAAAGGAACTGGTTGCAAAAAAAACGTAACTACCCAGGCGCGTGCAAATTTACACTTTTTTCGCAGCTACTCGGATTACTAGCGTATTACTAGACGAAGAGGGTGTAACAAAGCTGAAAAGCGGCAAAGAAGGAACAACAATCAGATTCTTACATAAGAACTGATAGATTATATTCATGTACTCTAAATCAAGGCCCGCCAACACTTCCCTAACGGGCTTGGGTTGTTTTCCTCGAAGCCGGAGAGTTTCAATCAGCTCAGATCTGACATTCAGATGCTCGCCACAGTTTCACGCGTCATAGTCGATATTCTGGTAGTCCCTGCCGTAAACACAAAGATTGCTGTCGGAAAGTCCAATTCGGAAAGTGTGTGTATTCAGTGAGTAGTGATTGTACATCAGTCGGCACATAACACGAATGAAATCGCACCGCACGACCATCTACTTTCACCATGCTTTCTTCGATACCCACACAGAAAAAAAAATCTGAATTTTCATTGTGATGTAATTATTAGAGCATGTGATATTGTATTTCATTCCACACGAAGCAGCAACTTGCATGAAATAGTTCGAACAAAGATGAGCTTTTGCATACAACATAACCGATAATGTATGGAATGTCCCAGAACTTTACACTACTTATACCTTAAATTTGTATGTTTTGTGACGCTCCATTTATGTGCATGATATTGAACAGAAATTCACAAAACTTTTTGGAGCTGTGTAAGGAAGGATTGAATGCAACCATCTACCCAGTTCCCCATCTCTCCATTTACGTCTCCTGACGAGCCAATGATAAAAATTTATTGCAATTTGACGCTCGGAAAAATCGCCCAGTGAGTCCGCCTTCTCATTGCCCGGAATCGAGCAATGTTAAGCAACCCAAGCTATAGTGATAGTGTAAGAGCCTTTAAACAGAGCACTTAAACTTCTACGTATTCCGTATAGGAAATACGTTGAGTACTTTACCAGGCTAGCTCATTGACTGAACAGCCTCCAGAGGACTTAGACTTTCGGCGAAAATGAAGTAGTGCTAAGTTGAAAGATAAGTTATATGTTCTAGTGCATAGTATATAGCTACTGGTTCTGCAACATATCCAGAACATGGCTTTTCTAGGATAAAACAGGCGCTATGAATCGTATTAAAACACCAAAACCACTCATCTGTTTTTGACCCATCTGGGAAGAACTTACGGTCCTCGCTGACGTGTCCATATTTACTTACAAAGATTGGAGGTATCACCTCCGCACGATAGTAATCTAGGATCCTGAAGATCTCTTCCCTCATCGACAGCCACAAGTGTAACCGAAGAAGTCTGAGAAGTCATCACGAGTCATCACGGTATCAACCGAAGATGGACTACGAACTCATTAAACGGGTTTGGCCACTTTATTCGAGCAGCTTTTCGAAGATTTCACCGACCGATGGATTTGAAACTTCGCATCGGATGAGGAACTAGGGCGTACTTCTGCGAAACGATCTGTCAATGGCTGTACTCCTGCAAGTATCACATTTTATGTTGTTGAAATCGATTAAATGGAGCTCACATGTGGCAACGTTGTACACGAGCCGCACAATTTCATCACAATATTTCTCTCTCTCTACTTTTCACTACTTTGACAAGTAGATATCAAACAGTGTTTTTGTGGTTGAAATCGATGAAATGGAGCTCACACGTGGCAACTTGTCCATGAGCCGCACAATTTCGTCACAATTTTTCTCTTTTCTCTTCACTATTAGACGAGTAAAAATTATCTAAGAGTGCACAGTCACTGGTTACGTGATCAAAAATCAAACCTGTTCAACTAGCTCAATCTTCAAATAGATTGCGGTTAGTTGTGTAACTAGAACTATTTGTCGTGCGATCGTACGACAAAAAGCAAGTATGGTCACTGAGAGTACAAAAAATATGATCGAATGCAGCAAACAGCAGCAAGTTTTTTTTTATTCAACTGAAAGGAACATTAAGACTGATGCGTCCATATCTCTAAAAAGAACTATTCAAGATTTTAAAAGGGACTTATTCCCTAAGTTAAATTTCATCGCACAGTAGAGCCTGGTGAGTTCCTTCAAATTATTAAAAACATGAACATTTCCTTTTCAACCCACAGCATCTTTGTTTTCTGTGACAATTTTTTTTTTCTCTCTGCAAGATTCTAATTTAATCACCTATAAGAAAAGCGCACAGGAATATCAGCTTTTATCGCCATTTGATTTGTTAGATTCGCGAACAAACACGAGGGTGCATGGTGAGAATTAGAGAAGCTTTTTTCTTACACGTTGTTTGCTGGATTCTGGTAGGAATTGTTTTGGTCTTCCATTACCCTTCTTAAACCATAAGCAGAGTATGAAAATCGCGCTAAATCAATGGGTCTCTCACTGGAATCGAGCGCAGCGAATTGTAATGGACGTGCAGTCAATTCAAAGCGAAAGATTTCAAATTAGTAGTTTTGATCAATTTTAGAACACGCTTATTACGTCAGTTGCATCGATTTGACATTTGAGTTGAGAGAAAGCTAAGCCGACCATACTAAATTCAGCAGCTGCGCAATTTCTGTCCAACTGATTCATTTCGATTTGCAGCGAATAGAATCAGCTCAGCCGGCAAAGGCGCAGCTACAAAGCAACACCATGCTGGAGGTGGCTGGGTTCTATTCCCGGTATGATTTCGGAATTTTTCGTTGAAAAAAATGTCTCGACTCCCTGGGCATACGGTATGATTGTACTTGCCACACAACCATACTAATGCAGGTACCAGGCATTGAAATTTACCAAATAATAACTGTGGAAGTGCATTGAAAATACTAAGTAGAGAGCAAGCAATAAGCTAATTGTTAAAGCAATAAGCTTGAAACGCTAGCAAAGAAGAAGTTGATTCAGTGGCCTTCAGAAAAATATATTTTAAAATAAAAATTAAAAAATTACGGGTATACAGTTTCTTTCTAGGGCCAAACCTTATTATGCAACAATTAAGAAGTAAAAAATTCCTACAGACCATCGAATGTGATAGTTGATGAATAATACCTAGAGAATAACGAGCTCAAACTTTCAAATTGAGCATGAGCATGAGCATGATTGACCGCCCACGGATGCAATTCCGTTATTGCCAGATCAGCTGTATTTGCACAAAGAACCAACAGATGATGTTTGGGACTAACATTCATCTTCAATGTGTAAAAACTGGTGACCCATTAAAAAGCAATACCGGCGCCGGCCGTGCCCGAATGCTGGTCAAGTAGGGAATGGGAAGGAACGTGTTGACATGATACTCGCTTTGGAGGAAGCCGAGAAATCCTCTGCACTTCCACGAGAAATCACTGGGATGTTGGATAGTTGGGGAAGGGTTAGCAGCAGGGTTCGTTTTGGTTAACGATACGCTGAAAGTACATACCTACACCATCCGTCAAAAGCAATAGACCGCTCAAATGTGACTGAAAATAGACAAACATAACGAAAAACAAAACAAAACAAAATAGACAAAATAAAATAAAACAGGATATTAGATATTGTCTTCAAAATATGGTAGAAATAAATAATTTGTTGCTTTGCAAACCGGCTCTCCTCGATATCCTAGATGGCCACGTCCTGCTGGACCCGCAGCTGCTGCCGTCGGCACTCGTCCACATCAACCCGGCCGTCGTCGACGTGTCGGAAATCTTCCGGTAGTAACATGATATCTGTGTCTAATGCACTCTCCTTGCACCGATTAATTTACAAACTAGGCCTGCACACCGAATCAAAATTCACTTTGGCATGGTTGTGGTATGTTTCTTTAAAATCTAGTTCTAGATATTTGCACTTGGTTGCAGGAAACAGAATCAATAGATCATTGCACGATGGTGTCATCAATGCAGTTTTGACAGTTCAGGGAGCTTGTTTACACGGACTTAGAATATTTTCGGTAAGATCGGTTTGAGATTTTGTGCTCTAAATTGATTACGAGTCAAGTAAAACAGACACCAGTGCTTATTTTGACCTCATTTCCCGAATCTAGTCGTACAGAATACTGGAAAAGCCAATGAAAAATTTCGTTTGCGCGGTTCAAATTCTAACACCTTGTAAACAAGCTCCCTGAACTGTCAAAAAAGTGAGGTTAATACAGTCCGTGCAATGATCTATAAGAATAATAAACTCGCTTAAGACCTCTAACTTTACACGGTTGCTAAACAATACACACTATCATCCCCCACAATACCCGCGAACGACGACACTTTGGACCTGAGCTCGCTTGAGGAAAAATCACCAAAACACCACAGCGCAATTGATTGTATGCAGTTTTTTGAAAGAATCACGAGCACGGCGCGATCCCGCTACACGCAACACTCTTCTAACTTCAGCTCACCGGAACAAATTGCACACGCACACTAGTAATCCGCGACGCAGAACAACGCGACGCGCGATGAGGTGCTACTGCCGCAGTCGTCGTGCTAGATGATAACGTTGTTGTTGTTGTTGCCGCCGATGCGATGCAAACTACTGCCAACACACACAACCACCTACCTCTCTATCTTTACGTTTTGATGAATCGCATCCAGGGTGGGCGAAAAAAAAATCAATCCATCAAACTCACACCAACACCACTGCGCTTCTCCCACAAAGTGCAAACGCGAGCAACAGACAGAGAGAGAGCTATCCGTTCAGCGCGAGAGGGAGAACATTTTCAACAAGAAAACTCCTCTTCACTGCCAATGGAGGCTGAGAACCAAGCAAAAAAAAAATGTTTTCACCACTTTTCCAAACTGTTTAGCGAAGGAAAATATCACTTCCACAACGTACGCGATTGCTGCTAGCCTGGAGAACACTTTTCAGGCGCTTTCGAGTGCGATTTCACCCGCACAGTACGGACTTTTTCGCGAGCACAATCTATCCCGACCGAATTTACTCACTCTCAACTGTTATCACCCAAATTCAATAACACAAATTATATTTTCCTTTTTTTTTTTTTTCCAAAAATTAAAAATAATTAATAACAAAAAAAAAAAACACCCCCCCCCCCACCCCCCCAAACCCCAACCACACATAAAATTCACATTACTTGCCCCCCTCCAAAAAATTTTTATTTTTTTCACAAAAAAAAAAATTTCTTTTTCTTTTTATTTTCATTTTTCCCTCATAACAAAAAAAAAACAAATATAAAACAAAAACGAAAAATATAACAATTTACACAGATTTCCCCAACACAAAGAGAGCCGTAAACGCTAGAATTTCGGAAATTTTCATCATTCAAGTCGTGGTGTTGGCTCAAAATTTATTGATCATCGTTCGAGTCTCTCAAAATGAATTGCCCTACCACTTCAACGTGGATGAATATTCTGAAACATGTTGTTCCAGAACCTTGTGAAAATAGACTCTTTTATCTGATCAGCTATAATACTAATCGTTCCACTTTCTTTCAACTACGGATGTCCCAAAAGTGGTCGACAATATGAATAATGGATCACTTAGTCAAGCTGTTCGGTCGTAACTCTTTACCAGCGATTTTAGAAAATTGATTCCACCAATCGTCATATTTTCATTCGTTAAAATCAAAACTGTGCCGAAGAAATTCGCATTCCAAACATTACCACAACTACCCGGGTAACCAGATAAAACTCCTTTAAAAACTCCCAAGCATCAAAAAATCTGAAACTTTGCCAAATATGTATCTTGCGTAGGCATAAAAACCTTGAACATTTCAGCCTGTTGGAGAACAACGAAAAAAGCTCCTGTGGAAAGGGGGTTGCGGTTATCCCTTCTAGTCATCAGGCATAATAGGTTGTCGGAATATTTAATCAATACTTTTCACGAAAAACAAACATTTATTTGCTTTCTCTCACGCCTTTCGCATTGCCTCTTAATTCCTATGCTCCCGGCCGACACAACATGAAAATATTGGATAACCAATGTCAGCAGTGGTGCCAGCAAGCCACCGCAACTGGCAATGAAGTGGAAGGATGAACAGCCGCCCAGAAGCCGTGCGTTTCAATGGCTTCTCGTTACATATACCTCCATATCAATCCTCCAAACACCATCCCGTGATCCTCGATGCTCGTTGGGTTCCCTTTCTAATAAGTCCACATGCTAATATATATGTTTCCGCGTTTTTCTTCTTTCGTGTAGGTATGTGTTTGCGTCACACACGTTTGCCGAACCCCAACCGAAAATTACGACGGCGAATAGGTCTATGAATGGGATGTGTATAGCTCCTATAAAACAACACACAGCCTAGTGAGCACGTTAGAAAACAAGAGCAGAATAAGATGAAGAAGCAGAACGACAAGCGGCAGTTGTTCCATGCGTTGAACCCGCGGGACATACCCACGAAACAAAAGAGGTAGAAATGGAGAGGCGATCGAACCGGCCCACCGCCGTTGAACTTGAATAGGGTGGACGACAGCAAAAGAGAGAAGCAAGGTGGACGAAATTTAATAGCCGGAATTACCAGTAGACACCCTCTCGTCCGTTCGTGCTGCATGACTCTATCGTTATCTCACACACAATTCGATACAACAATGTGGTGTGATATGGAATTTGAACCCGCGCAACCTGTCCGCACGTTTCCACATGTGATGCCAACTTAGAAAGTAGTTTATACAATCGGTGTTGAAATCCAGCTTTGGCAAATCGCATCTTTATCATAATACAATAAAATTGACTGAGGAGTCGATGGGTTTTGTTGTATAAGGTAAGATACAGATGGGAATAGTGCGACCACCAGTTTGGTGTTTTTGCTTTTACTATCTCATGCGTCATGGGTTGTTCGAAGATACTAAATAGTGTAGTGGTAAGTAAAATTTCTTTCTCACCCTCTTGTCTCAAATTTGAATATCTCTGAAATCCACAGAAACATTTAAACTCCAGGACAACTTTGAAGAAATTTAATTATTTTCATCGAATAAATAATGACGATATAAGCCATTTAGGCACCAATACTGTCGTGTACGATATAAGACCAAACTGGCATAACCTAAAAGGAACTCAAGTAACATTGCCAAAACCGTCCAGCTTTATTAAGTTTAATTAAAGTTTTATGAAAGCCACTAGAAATCAATTTGATTTGGTTATGGCACCAAGAGGTGCCAATAGATTTCATATTTTAGTCAGGTTTTTGAGAACCTACACAGCTTGTTTACAACGATCTGAAAACTTTGTTTTCTCAAATTTCTTTTACTACTGCCAAAGGTTTAATTTTGATTTTATGAACTCGTAAAATGCTGTTTTGAAATGCCGGTGGGTGTTAGCCAAATTTGGATTTTTCAGATATAATCCTAAATAGGTTAAAGCGTATTTTTCATACATCTAGTAACCTAACGTTCGTGCTCCATCACAATATTTTCTATTGTGATGTGTCCTACTCAATGGGTAAATTGAACTGAAGGTGAGTTTGAAAGAAGGGGAACTTGGAGTAGAGCACACGTACCCACTGGTTGACACTGAATATTGGCCAACGTGCTTTTGCACATTTGTTTGAGGATTTGTTAAGCTACACAAATTTGCAAATACAAAGTTTGGATGCCGTGCTGCATCAGTGCCCGGACTTTTTGTACATTAATCAGGACATTTTTCAAATCACAAACTAGCATGCAGTTATGAGCTTGTAAATTTATCATAATAGCATATTAGCGATAAGTCTGAGAGGGTTGATTTATCGATTTCGTTTACAATTTTTACAAGTTGTAACATTCTGCTCACTTGCATGTTAAGCGGTGGGAATGTGTTTCGTGATTTGGAATTGGTGGATTGTGAATTTAAAGTTATGTTATTACAGGATGCGGAGGGACTGCTTAGGGAAGCATACATTGAGAGTAGCTGAGCGGAAGAGATAAATAGAAATGAGCTTTCAGATGATTTGTTTATAGATCAAACCAATAATTGACCTACAAACATTATGGCAAAGGGTAAATGCATCCTTCTTTTTGCGGAAATGCTCTTTAAACTTTGGAAAAACGCTCCTTAGATGCAATCAGAGGTATTAACCTTCTTGTTAGCGCTTTCCGGATGGTTTGACGGGTCTTAAGTTGCTTCAAGATTGTATAGTTTTGACGGGTTTTAAGTTTCTGAATTTAAGAGTCGTCAAAACGAAATTAAGACCCGTCAAAACGAAATTAAGACTCTTCAAAATGAAATTAAGACTCGTCAAAATGAAATTTAAACCCGTCAAAACTACTTCGAAGATTGCGGAGCGAGGCTCCGCTATACAATCTTGAAGAAACTTAAGACCCGTCAAAACAACCGTCAAGCGCCAACCAAAAGATAAATACCTCCGATTGCATTATACCGGGCAAACGTATCTAAGGAGCATTTTTCCAAAGTTTAAGGAGCATTTCCCCAAAAAGAAGGGTGCATTTACACTGCTGCCATTGTACTCACTAACAATAGAGGGTGACAGTAACAGTATGGACCTTTCAAGATTAAGGGGCTATTAAGTAGAACAGCCGACTGAGTTCATCAGATATAGCTCGAATGGGTTTCAGCTTAATAAACAACTTAGTATTATAATCATTTATTCAATGAAATGTTCTCACTATTCTCATTCAATGCTCCCTTCAGCCAATAGTGTTCAACACATAGTTATCACCAACCATCGACAGCCCGCAACAATAACTCTTAGTATCTTTTCATAGGAATGGCTAAGCTCTTCAAACATCCGGGGGACTACAAAGATTCTACTTATATCTTTGTTCTTAATTTTGTTTCTTTTCAGGCAACAAATAATTTATTTCTACCAAATTTTGAAGACAATATCTAATATTTCTCTATTTCTCAAAACTTTTAAAGTTAGGCATAAAGATGAATGAATGTACCGCAAACTAGACGAACACATGCAGAGTTGAGTACAGGCGACTCGTGAGGTAGTGCTTTCAAGGACGTGGAGCAAGACAGGTAATTGTTACCCAGTGTATCTATATTAATAAGCTTTATTTTTAATAAGGAGTGTATCGAAAATAAGCTATCCACAAACTTTCTTTCAAATTTAATAGCCGTAACAAACTTTCTTTCAAATTTAATAGCCAGTAACGTTCGATGGGTCGAAGCTGAGGGCAATTTGGTGGATTGATATTTTTCTCAACGAAATCTATACCCTTTTCCGCAAGCCAATTGAGAGTGGTTTTGGCATAGTGAGCCGACGCTAAATCCGGCCAAAACAGTAGAGGTGTACTATGCTTCTTATATAAAGGCAACAATCTCTTCTGGAGACACTCAGATCGATAGATTTCCGCATTTATAGTTCCGGTAGTGTAAAAAATGGTTGACTTCAAACCACAGGAACATATTGCTTGCCATACCAGTACCTTTCGACCGAATTTCTCCACTTGAATCGATCTGTCTGCATCGCTCACATCCTCCCCAACGACGGCAGTATATTTTTTTTTTTTTTTTTTTTTTGTCTGGATTATCGAGATTTTCAGCCTCGGGCTGGTTCATCTCCCGTCGTAGTCACTCAAATACCTCTTTTGGGTATTTTCATAACTTGTCCGGGGGTGAGATTCGAACTCGTGACTTTGGCGTGAGAGGTATGGATGCTAACCACTACGCCGGGGTCCCCCCGACGGCAGTATAGTATTGTGGACCTGCAAGGGTTTTTGAGTCCTCCTTTACATAGGTCTCATCGTCCATCAAAACGCATGCATCCGGACGCTGCAAAAGACGCGAATACAATTTCCGGGCCCTTGTTGCTGCTCGCTTCTTCTGTTCTGCACTTTGTTTCGAGATTTTCTGCTTCTTGTAGGTCTTCAGGTGGTTTCGCCTCTTGATACGCTGGATCATTCCGACACTTGTTCCTGCTTTTTTGGCCAAATCATGTATTGACATTGATTTGTTCTTCATGATTAGAGATACCACTTTCTGCTCCAGTTTCGGGTTGGAAGAACCGGGTTTTCTGCCTCTTCCTGGTAGCTCATCCAAAGAATAGTGTTCCCCAAACTTATTAATGATGGTTTTAACACTCGCATGATGAATTCCAAACCGCTTCGCCAATTTTCGCATAGTAATACCCTTCTCACTTAGCCATGTGTCCAGAACCTTAATTTTCACTTCCTTTTCAATACGCGACATTTTGAAAACGCAGAATTTGAACCGCACAAACAAGTAAACAAAAGAAAGCTGACAGTCAAACGCACAGCATGCAGTGTTCAGAGCATAAAAAAACCATCACAAATACATGCGTACAACGCAAATGTGTGTGGATAGCTTATATTCGATACACTCCTTAGGTATTCGTCGACCATCGGTTGAATCGGTTATGTCGATAATTTGTTCCGCAATATTTTGTTATCGGGCGTAGCGTTTTGTCTTTTGTTGCGCGAGTGATCGAGTGAGCATCAGAAGTCGTGGTTCGCCGGGTAAGATCGGTGGTCGGTGGTGAGGTACATAATTAATTGTGATCCAAATTATTCCTTCGCTATGCTCGTCGGGCCACCCTATCTTGGAACAAATAAACCACTGTCCCATTTTGTGAGGGACTTCAATGGCATCCGAACTGTTGGTGTAGATCGGTCCAAGTTGGTACTCAAGCGTTGAGATGAACTACCTTGTTTTCCTAATGAAATACCACTATCACACTCTGTGAGTGACCCCAATAGCATCCTTACGGTTGGTTTAAATCGGTCCAAATCGGCTTTCCAGCATTATTTAAAATCACTTTGTTTTCCCAATGAAAAATCACACTTTGTTAGTGGCCCCAATAGCATTCTTACTGTTGGTTTAAATTGGTGCAATTCGGAATTACACTTGACAGCTTATCATTTACCAAAACGAACCATGCTACCTGGGTGGTTGGGTATCCTGTTATCCAAAATCCCAGTGATTTCTCGTGGAAGTGCAGTGGATTCCGCGGCTTCCAATAAAGCGAGCATCACGTCAACATATTCCTACCCATTCCGTACTTGACCTGTATTCGGGCGGGGCCGGCGCCGGTATTGCCTTAGTTTGGGATCACCAGTTTTTACACATTGAAGATGTATGTTAGTCCCAAGCATCACCTGTTGGTTCTCTGTGTAATAACAGCTGATCTGGCAACAACGGAGTAGCAACCTCGGGCGGTCAATCAGGCTCATGCATGCTCAATGCTGTTTTTAAATGCCGTTTAAAGACTCATTCATATTATCTTGTTACGGTCAGTTGAAAAATGCAAGCCTCCAGTAAATACATTAAACGGCAAATTGGCATTGAGGGTTTTAAAATTATATTGACATTTTATAAAGATTGGACTCGGAAAAAATGCGACACATTGTTTTGGGTGTAACTTTTTATCGCGTGAGTAAAAATTAATGAAATTTTGGGTAATACTAATTTAGAGTGTTATGTTTATGTTTATGTTTTATTGCGATTTGTCAAGTAGTTTTTAAGATGCATTCGAAACAAGAAGAGCTACGCCAGCAAATCTTGGGCGCGGTGATCGATTATCCTGGTCAGTCGCACAGTTGGATCGGCAAAAGGCTTGGCATCCACCATTCCACCGTATCTCGCGTTGTGAAGATGTTCCAGGAGACGAAGACCATCGAGCGGCGCGCTGAAAGCGGCCGAAAACCGAAAACGGAATACCCAGAGAAGGCGCGGAAGATAAGGCAGTACTTTAAGAATAACCCGAACCTTTCCACCCGAGACGTGGCCAAAAAGGTCAATTCGTCGAAGTGGTTCGTCCAGCAGACCATGAAGCGGGCTGGGCTACGTGTTTTTAAGGTCAGGAAGGCGCTCAACCGGACTGACAAGCAAAACATGGTGGCCAAATTGCGTGCGCGGAAGCTGTACCGTGAGTGGCTGGTCAAGCCAGGCTGTCTCGTCATGGACGACGAGACATATATCAAGGCGGACACCAAACAAATCCCCGGCCTCGAGTTTTTTGTCGGTACGTCCCGCATGGAGGTTCCGGAAAAGTTCCGGAAGAGAAAGATGGACAAATTCGCGAAGAAGTACCTGTTGTGGCAGGCGATCTGCGAGTGCGGACGGTACAGCAAGCCGTTCGTTACAACCGGCACCATAAACGGGCAGATTTATCGAGAGGAATGCTTGCAGAAGCGCTTGCTGCCCTTCCTCCGCTTTCACCGTGGTCCAACGCTGTTCTGGCCGGATCTCGCTTCGTGCCATTACGCCAAGCCTGTAATGGATTGGTACGAAGCGAAGGGCGTTAATGTGGTCCCGAAGGAGGCGAACCCGCCAAATACACCAGAACTTCGTCCGATCGAAAAGTTTTGGGCGATAATGAAGAAGAAGTTAACGAAAAGCGGAAAAACATTCAAAACCGATAAAGCTTTGAAGAAAAACTGGGAGAAATTGTGTAAGGAAGATGGACAAAGCCTCGCCCAAGATCTCATGAGCAGTGTTAAGAGAAATGTACGAGCATTCAGCTTGGGGGAGGAAATTCAATAAATAAATTATGCCAAAACATAGCTAATATATAGTTATTTAATCCCTGAAAATTTCAGAAGTATCGATTTAAAATGAATTTTTGGTGATCATTTTTGTGTGTCTCATTTTTTCCGAGTCCGGTCTTTATGTAATGCAAATGAACTGTAGATTGGAAACCAATTTCGGCATTCTTTTAAATAACCTTATTGAATTGCATCAATTTTCAGGAAGTGCAAGATTAATTTATCGAATATATTTGTTTTAATTTTGTTGATTTTGATGAAGCATGATACACTGTAAAAACTGAATTTGTTTAGGGTATTTTGCGATCAAACAAAATTTCCCGCAACACTAGAACATTTTTCTTAGATATTTTTTACTGCTAAATGAATCAGAATAGCGGAGAACCGTACAAAGCAAATCAACGAAAACCAACCACAATATCACAGTGAAGTTTGGCAGCTATGGCCATTTGGCCGTATGCTGGTTATCGTGGCAGCCAATAGGTTTTATGAAGGTTCTCAAGTGGTCATAACATCTTTCACTAGAACATGTTCAACATCTTTATGGCCTTGTTTTCACACCCGTCTGTAGAGTGGGCCACTTTGTACAAATTTCGGCTATAAAGAAGCGTAGAGGAGGTGTTGCTAGACTAAATAGTTTTGAATGTAGTTTTATCAACAAAGCCTGGAGGAGTGCTATATGGAATAAAATTTAAATTGTTACTTGGGAAGTCAATTGGCAAGACAACGAGAAAAAGTGCGATACAATTGGTTCAAAGTTGTGATACTGTAAGGAGCATTAACCCTACAATTGGATATTTATTTAACGCACTGTCAACAACCCATTTCAAGAACATATCGATGCTACTCATCATCGATACATCCCTTAATAATTTCTGTCATTCAAGTTATAATACACAAATAAACAATAAAAAAAATGAAAGGTCTTGAAAATAATCACCATCGGAGGCGATACACATAGGGTTGATATGCTAGTAATGGACCCCTTAGTAGAAGCTTTGAACTATTTTGATGAATTTCACAAGAATTTTAATTACTTTTTGTGCAACACTCCAACATTTGATGAAAATAACTAGTCATTTACACAGAATTATGGTAAACACTAGTTTTTAGTCCAGGTTTTCCTGGTAGACATCGATAATTCGCACTGGTCATAATGCGCGTTTTTTGGACCCATTTTCTTATTTTAGACCCGGGTCTATAATGCGCATTATAGACCCGGGTCCATAATACGCACATCAATTAATTTGATTTAAAAGATTGATCTGACGCTGCTAAGCCAATTTGTTATCTCGTAGACAAATAGGGTAGCGCATATATTTTGGACATGTATATATTATGGCCACCTTCCATCACGGAGAGAATTGTTTGAAATAACCAACACTATGGTTGAAATGTAAACTCTGGCTCTGTTTGAGTTGATGTTAATATTTGTACTCGTGATTGCAGTTGAAGCAAACCGCTTTTTCAAGTGATTTCTACTCAGATAATAACATTGTTTTAAATTTAATTTTAGTTGATTGGAACTACAAGTCTGCTTATTTTCAATCTTAAAAATGTTTGTTTTAACCAACAATTAAATTGCTAGACACAATTCTTTTTTTGCTGATTCAAACTGTGATCTTAAGTTGAAATAACCTGAATGTTTGGTGAAAATGGCCATAGTTTATGGTTGTGTAAACCATAAATATGATTGAGAACAAACTACATGATTAGTTTCCCTCATCTGGTGTTAGCAAAATTCCTATCAGATGTTTGTGCGGGAACATTTCGTGAGTCCGGAGTGATTTAGTGTGATTTATGATACAGCATATGAACATATTTGCATTAAGGAACCGAACACCCTGTATAATGTATTTTACAGCAAAGTGACCAAAATACATACATGTTCAAAATATATTCGTTCCCATACACTGCACAGTGGTCAAAAAGTCGAGTTTAACGCTCTAAACTGATAGCTCCTTAAATAGTGGAGCTAGAGCGATGGCGTCTTTGGCAAAGTTGATGGACACGACAAGTGTCGTATTTTGACGGCATGACTTTTGTGATCAATCCCCCTAAAAGTAAGATAAAAACTCAACATCAAGAGCTGGTACATTCAGTGATGGCAACATAGCACGCAAGTTGTTTTTTTTTTTGTTAGCCTGAACAGTTTGAAAGAAACGTGTAATTTTCTGCGATATCTAATGCACATTTGCTATGTAGAATGCTACATTTGGCTTTAGCTCATGGAATATTTGATATAAATTTAGGCCTGATGTCGACTGAATCTGGTCTGTTGTATGAAACTTTGCAAACAATTTCTCTTGCAAACAACTTCAAAAAAAGTTGAATTTTTATCTCACTTTTAGGGGGATTGATCACAAAAGTCATGCCGTCAAAATACGACACTTGTCATATCCATCAACTTTGCCAAAGACGCAATCGCTCCAGCTCCACTATTTAAGGAGCTATCAGTTTAGAGCGTTAAAATCGACATTTTGACCATTGTGACCTGATAGAAAAGGAATGAAAATATCTATATGTCCGACACTTTAGATTCCCCTTAAGTATGCTTACATTTATTAGTTTTTCCTAATCAACAATTTTCACTTTGGACGGTGTGCAAACAATAAGTTCGGTTTGTTTACAAACTGAAATGAAGGGTTGCCAAATAGGCAACAAAGCACTTCCAATTAGTCCTATAATGGACCCTCAAAATTTAGACAATTTTTCAAATTTTTCGTTGTTTTTAGATCTGCATAGTAAAATTTTATATAAGTACTAGGTATGAACGTGTTGAAAATGCATTTTTATGATCTATAATTTATTTATATGATCAAATGCTTTTTTTCTCTCCTGTAACGAAAACACTTACAAATCACTGTACCATGCAGTGATCAGGTAAAAATAATTAATAATGATGTTTCATGTGTAACAATTGAGAAGAATCATATTCTAACCTTTGATTTAGTGTTGATACTATGTGTTTTAACTGAAATTGCTAAGGTGAAATTCGATAATATCGAAATAGTTACAATAATATGCCAGGGGGTCCATTATACGCACAGGGTCCATTATACGCATACAATCCCTACCTTCTGCTCAAATATGAACGAGACTTTATGAATAAAACGGTCCGCGGATGACATATCGTCAAAAAAAAAGTTCTTAGATTGGTAGGACTGTTATACGTTTACATGTCAAATTTGAACACGATCTGTCACGAAGCTTTTTTTACGACACTATAAACAAGTCAACCTCCAGTGTGTTTTCCGAATTTTACTATGGAATCAAACGTTGTGCAAAAAATTAGTTTAAAATTTTGTTATTCTAACGGAATAAGTGCTTCGGATGCATTGAAAATGTTGCAGAAAGCCTATGGGGAATCTGCTCTATCGCGTGCACGTGTATTTGATTGGTATAAGTCGTTCAAAGAGGGTCGTACATCTGTTGAAAATCTGCGTCATGACCGTCGTATCCAAAACGTCATGAACCAAGGTTAGACATATGGTAAACAAACCGATTTGACACTTTAGTGAGTTTGTTTTTGCATTATATACTTCTGGTTGTGTGAAAATGTCTAATTTTGTTCCAAACAATCGTCATTTACGGGAAGTGTTGATTTTCTTCTTCCATTCGAATAAAACGGCAGCTGGTAAATATGTCTAACCTTGGTTCATGACGTTTTGGATATGTCAAAATCAACCAGCTCTTGCTGCTAAAGCCATCTACTGACAAACAGCGAGAACTTAGTTGCGACCTAATAAAGTTGACCACTTTTCGTGACGATCCTAATTTTAGATTTTCCAATTCGCACCCCCAAATATTGCCGAAGAATGTTATCCAGCATGAAAAACCCAAAATGATAAGTTCACTGTTGGGTTTTAGAACGTAGTACCGAAAAGCTGGAAATAACATGTCTACAAATGCATTTTCAATAGAATCGCCAAACTAACAACGTCTTCGCTCGACCTAAGTCGCAAAAAGAGCGTTATTTAACCGTGAAAAGCCGAAGTGAAAGTCGATTGGATGTGCCCATTTTAAAGTGTTACACGAGAACTGTTTCATCTTAAACTTACATGAAAATCTCAGCACAATATCCAGGATTTTGTTCGATTATTTTTGCATACTAAAACCTGAATCAACTACGCAAACGGCCATAACGAATATTAATAATCAATGTCTTCAATCTATCAAAGCAACAACAAAATGACATCACCTCACGTTTCCATAACACAGCACAGAGAAAAAAAATGACGCTACTCGAGAGTCCAGTCCCCCATCCCCGATAGGTAGATAAGACCATTATGCACACGGCGTTTAGTGGAGATAACACCAACTAACACCACATATCCATAAGTCGATAGAAGAAACGGGTCAGACCAGCGGAAGTAATTTAAATTAAGTCATTCTCACCCCCAGCTCACTTGAGTATGTATGCGTCCGAAATGCAATGCACTCACAGCCTGCCTCGTTTCAGTATCTATGACATAACAACCACGACACCGGTCGAACGCATACACACACACGCTTTCTCTTCGAGAGGAAAAATTAGCACTGGAAAGAGCACACAAAGAATCCAATCAACGCACACCCGATCAAATCAAAATCAAAGCAAATATAGGAACAAAAAGCGAAAATCGTAGAAATTGAAAATAAATCACGAACTTGATACCGGTTCACCGAACGAAATATATACCTCATTCGGATGGAGTTAGGTGACGGAAAACAATTGCAGTCGGTACCCGAGGTGGAGGGAGGGAGTGGGCAAGCGAAAGAGACAGACAGCGACCAGTACAGAGAGTACCTAGAGTAGGCAGCAGGAACAGCGCTTACTTCGCGCGAATCTATTAATAGTTCCACTCTGCTCCTCGTTAGCGTGTCGCAATCTGGCGATTATTTGTCCCAAATCGGCGAAGAGATAGGCATCGACCTATGTACCTATCTAGCTGAAACCTACCACTGTCCGAGTCAATCTTGTATTGTATCACGCGTTCGCACACAACACTTGCCATCCGAAGTGAGAGCCACCGAGTTTAGTTTTGAAGATGTATTCGTTATCAATGAGGCGGAGATTCCCGGAAGGCGATAAAATGTGATCCAATAGTGCATTTGGCCGAGGATCGTATCGCAATGACGCTGGGTTTTCTCATTTCTTCGGAGAAGTGGGGCCAATAGTTGCGAGTAATGATCCAAATCGGGAGATCGGGTTTTTTTTAATAGGTATGGGAACAAAGAAGGGGGAACGGCGCGTGGTAAGTTAGAGTAACTGATCTGAACAGTTATCTTTCCGCAGCAGCTGATCGTAATCGAGCAACTAAACGGAATATGAGAGGGCACCGGCGAGTAGGTTGATGCTTTGCACTGAGTATTTACAGATTTATAATGAGATTGAGCTGAATCATTCGTTGGTAATTGCTACGATCAATATTTGCGGAGGTGTACACATTTGAGCTTACGATGGTACTACAGGAGGGTTGATTCAAAACTGGAGCGAAGATGCTTTTGCATATAAACTGATCAGTCGCCACTTTCTCGTGGATAAAAGCTAAATCTCGAATACTTTTTCAAATGGACGTAAGTAATGAGAAAATAAACATTCAATTTTTTTGAGTTTATTTTTAATCCTATTTGAAAACAGGACATGTTTAGCCCAATTGAATTCCACTGAACGGCTCATTGGTAGAAGATATTACATCACTGTGCTTAAAAATTACACTAGGAGTGCAAATTCAAGTTTCATTTAGAATCATTTTTTTTTACAACGGTCTGCAATAGAAAGAGATTATACGCCATTTTGATAAGTCAGTATGATAGATGGCATGCTACTTTCGTCAAAATGATACGCCATTCTGCGAATGACAATGTTTTTACGTCGAACTGTTACGTCAAGTAGTCATATTTCACACAGACACGTCGAACTTATCAAAATGACGTATTATGTTTTCTGTAACAGAACTTTGTAAAACTATTTTTCTAAAGAAAATTCTTAATAGTTAACTTTGTGGTATAGATCCATTCAATAACGCGTCATTTAGGGCCAGTTCATAAGCCACGTAGACTCATTTTTGAAAATCTCGTAGACTTTGCTCCATACAATTTTTTGAAATTTTGTATGAAGCGTAGACTTTAGTCAAAAAGTTCTCGAGAATTTTCTGGAATAGACTAAATCTCGATTCTCTATCTCGGGATTATTTTGATTTAAATAAAACAGCTGCCATCAGGAAAAATATCAACAGTGTTAGTACGTTTTGGCTTTGATGAAATGAGGAACTTTACTTGAAATGCAGTACTCGGCATTAATAAAAGCTCGCCATGCATCATTTTACATTCTAATGGGTGAACAAGAATTTTTTTGAAAAATATCTACATTTTCAGTCTTTTGAAAAACTGTCAACTGTCGCTGAAGTTGTTAGCAGAAGTGACTGGTTATGTAGCTTCACTATTATCAATCGACCAACATGAGCCACCACTGGAGATTGCCATACCGGCTCTTACTGATGGCAACAACGTGTTGTCCCATTAGACATCAATAAGATCGATTTTGAGGCACTGGTGCTTTTCCTTACCGACACTGATTGGCATTTTTGAAGTGTTGAACGACATGACTGAAACGTTTGGTACCGTTGTGGAAAACCGGCTGGACACTTTACCAAACAGACTTTGTCATCGCCGTTCTCAAAACAAGCGTAGCTTTCACCGAAGCTGTAATAAATACCGAAACCTTAATTCCAGAAGCATGAATTTTCGACACGTGTGTCTGTTTGCGACCCACTTATCATCGATATTTTCTGCGGAATCCAACACTAATCTAATCTAATAAAATACAAACACAGCCAACACGAGAAAGCATCCTGGAAATAATTGGGTTAGATGACGCTCAAATTTTTTTTGTCAATATTGATGCTTGCAGCATACCATAGACATGATACCGTGACATGCCCTATTACCATAGACTAACTCTAAGACCAGTAGGTCCCGAACAAATACGATTTTTTTCTTGGCTCAGTCAGTACTAGCACATCGGTCCCAAGCTTAATAATACGCCCCTAATAATGAACTCACACGAACGCACTCTCAAATATTCTGTCAAAATAACACAGCAAATCAAAACAAAGGCGCAAATATGTATAGTTAGGTACTGGCTTCAAGGTGTACTTCGGACCAAGGGGTTCTACAACAGTGAACCAATTTCAAATCGCTAGTTGCATATTGATTGTTGCTATTACCGTGAGGTTAGTGACGCTGTAAGTTGAAAACCCGTAAAAAAAAAATTAGTGGGGTTGTATATAACTCACGACCGATTGACGTAGACTACGTTAAACCATTTAGTTTCTTTAGTTTCGTAGCGGAACTAAGTAAGTGAGCAAGTATGTAGAACATTCTTTGATTCGCTTCTTAGAAATTATTTGGCAGCCGTGGAAATGGATGTTTGGATGAAATGTTGGTATAATGAAAGGACAACGGTTGTGCTGGCTGTAGTGATGGTTTTGATATGATCGACCGGCTGGAGACCATTATCCTTATCGCGTCACATTTTTTAAGGGTTTTTTTGGGAATTAAAAGAAAAAAATTACTGATATTTTTGTAAGTTGACAGTCGTGAAAAACTCCAACTGATTGAAGCAATAATTTCGAAAACGGACTGTTCATAAACCACGTAGACAATTTAGGGGGGGGGGGGGGGTTTCAAAAAAGTCCACGTTTGTCTACGATGGGGGAGGGGGGGGGGGGGGGGGTATACCAAAAGTCTACGTAGACCTTTGTTTTTTTTTCTTCTTCAAAACGGATATTAATACACTTCGACGTTATGCACCAAGAATTAAAACAATTGTTAAGATCTTGCGAATCATCCTCGAGCCACCGTGCGCATTTTCGGAAACCGAAGAAAAATTTCTCATAGGTTTACAATTACATGCATTGTAACAATACAATAGAATATATAGTATATATAATTAATAGCATTGTTTACAACGATAAGATGACAATAGGAGTTATTGTTACCGCAATAGAATCTAATGTAAACTGAGACATCGACAATAGAAAAGGGGAGTTGTTATGTATCTTAACTATAGAAAAAAACATTTTTTTTTTTCGAACAAATTTGAGTCAATTACTATTTACTATTCATTGTATTGTTTCACAATTGTTGAAAATCCTAGCATATGGAGTGAACTGTAAATGTATTGTAATGACAATATGCATTATTCATTTATCTGATTCATGAACAATAAGATTTATGGTCGGAAATAGATTTTAATATTATTTTATTGTATTTTGATTGTATGGTTATTTTTATCCGGGAATCCATTATTGAGCCAAGTATGCTCGAGCTTTCACACCAAAAAAAGCGTTCCCCAAAAAAACGGACCGCGAACTATTTCAAATTTTCAGGATTTTTCACTTTAAACGTTATTTAGTCCATAATTACGTGATTCAGTTCACGGTGTATTTTTTTCTTGTTCTCGAATTCATGACTGCAGTTCACGGATCTGTGCACGGATTTTTTTTCAATGCATGGCTTGAATGAAGAAACAAGTACGTTTTCTACTTGTTTAGCAAAAGTAAGTTTTAAGGCAATTGTAAGCCAATCTGAGTCATGAAATCTGTGCTGGTTTGTTAACTTCCAATACATAGCCTGTTGGTTTGTGCTTACAATTCAAAACTTGCTACCAAAAAATATAGTTGACAACTACACACAGTGGCAGAAGTACCTTATATTGAGTTCAATTCGCCCAGGTCGGTACTCTTGAAGTCGTTCACTCGCATGTAAACAGAATTACCGAAAATCGGGTTATGTTCGATAATGCGGGTATCTTTGATGGGAACATTATGACAAAATCAATAGTAAGCTTATTATGAAAATACCATTTAGTATTTTCATTTATACTCGAATGAGATGACATTTGATAGTGGACATGCTTCCATTTGACATACATTGAGAAGAGGGGCTTAGTTATATCCGGTTGTGATTACCTGTCAAACGCTGGAGTAACGGAAAAAGACGTGTTCAAGCAATACTAAAGCGCTGAGTGGGAAAAAGCAGAAAATACATGAAGAGGCCTGAGAAGACGTCAACTTGTTTTGGAAAACTTTCAAAAAATATAAATTTTACTTGGCATCTAAAGTATAAGCAAAAATAACCGCATTTGCTCTAATTGTGGACTGTTTTTTTTTTTGCGATAAAAGTGAATGCAGATCGTCACCGCAAAAGCATCCACAAGGCAGATATTTTGTCTAAGAAAATAAGGCCACCCAAGATTCTGCAGCAACGCTAGGAAGAAATTCTTTGTGAGGTCGACGTGAACGGAGCTACGGAAGTTCTTTGGATAGAATCACGTTTCGTCGAAATCATTGGACTTAACATCCAAAAAACTATCCCACCAGAACTTCAACTGACGAGCTTTAATAACTGGTTCAAGCAGCTATGGTTTGAGTTTCTTAAGCATTTGCATAATTGATTGTTTTTTCACTTTTGCAATTTTTATGAAATAAAATAAGAACGAATAACGGAATAGCCTGATTGTTTGAGTTTCATTTCATAATTCGTTCCTCAAACACATTGTAGAAAATTTTCCACACATATTAATTTTTTTTGATAAAGTCTACGTAGGCTTTAAGCAGGGGGGGGGGGGGGGCAAAAGTCTACTAAAGTCTACGAGGGGGGAGGGGGGTTTAAAAATGTCAAATTTCGGTCTACGTGGTTTATGAACAGTCCCAAAAAATTATTTTATATTATTTTAAAAATTTCATTTTTCCCCCACCTCCCCCCCCCGCCCAAAAAAATATGGGTGGGGTGCTAAAATATCGTTAGATAAGATTTTTTTTATAAAAAATAATTACACACCCCTTAAAAAACATTAAAATAATAAAAAAAAGGATATTCCCCAGAGCGAAGTAAAGTTTTGTCTCTGGGGAAGGGAAAAAAGCACCCCCCCGGGACGTGACCCCCCACTTTAATCCCCCCAAAAGACAAACGCAGGGTGGCCACTCAATTTTCATTTTCGGATTCCCGGTTTTTTTCCCGGTTTTCTCGGACCAAATGTTAAAAATTTCCGGGTTGAAGACTGGTTTACAGGTCGGGAAAAGCGTCACTGAATTTGTGCGCTTGTGTGTTTTAAATGGAACCCGGGATTTGAATTCCCGTGGCAGGAAATAAGTCTACACAAAAATTACTGTTTTCTTGAAGTTTAAACCCAATTTTACTCTAGGAAATCAAATTTATCTCTACACACTTCTTCTTCGGCGAGAACAAAACATTTCTATTTGTTTTCGTGCGGATTCTGCAAGTTTGAATTCGAATAGAACAAATAATGTCAAAAGGAGAGGCGAGTTCCGAAACAGTTACGGAATACATTAACCTCACTTTTTTGACAGTTCAGGAAGCTTGTTTTCCAGGTGTTAGAATTTGAACCGCTCAAACGAAATTTTTCATTGACTTTTTTCTGGATTCTGTATGATTAGATTCAGGAAATGATGTAGAAATAGCACTGGTTTCTGTTTTCCGGCTGTTTTACTTTAATTGTAATACATTTGGATCACAAAATCTCAAACCGATCTGACCGAAAATATTCAAGTCCACGTAAACAAGCTCCCTGAATGAAAAAACGGCTGTCGAAATACGATGAGTGTTAACGCAAATAAAATTGTTGGAACTGGGCGACAAATATGACCTCAGTATGACCAATAAAGCGAAAAAGTGAACGAGAGAGATTAATTATTAGGTTATTAAGTTTTCTTATGTCTAATCCCCTTTCTTTCAAACGCATAGGACGAATGTAAATTGTTTTGATAGGGAAACGTTTGCCTGACAGCAAGTCCTATAGTTTCTATGCGCTTGAAAGAGAAAAGATATTAGACGTCAGGACATACGTTGCGACACACTTCGCGAATGAGCCAAGATATTCATAGAAGGTAAATCAATGGACACACTCTAGAATTTCACAGATCGTTATGGATGAACTCGTAAGATAGGAATAACTAGAGGTTCGATGATAATCACACACAACCTAAATTATAATTAATCATGTGAATCATGAAACATAAATTCCCTGTTTTTCCCGGTTTCTCCCGGTTTTTTAAAATTCCCGGTTTTCCCGGTTTCCCCGGTTCTGTGGCCACCCTGCAAACGTCACCTCGACTCTCGAAATAACCCTCACAGCCTCGAGTTGAAGGTTCTACTCCAGCGTAGCTGGTAACGCAACTCTCAACCAGTAGTTGGTAACGCATTACTTCTGGCTGCTTTCACTTTCGCCCGATAACCACAAGCTCGCTCGACATCGGTACATGGTCGTTTCGGATGATTTTCCGTACGTTCGGTCTTAACGCGCTTCCGAAATTTGCGCATATAGTAGGCATCAAAACAATTAGGCATCGTACTTATTCTCACTTTCAGTTTTTCAAAACTTATGTCTTTCTAGACGTAAAACACTTATCAAACGCGAATCGTTAACGCAACAAAATAACTATTCATAACCGTACTAATTGGAATTCTAAGCGAACGGTACTGCAGAATATCATCTTCGAGGATCAAAGCGTTGCCTGTGTTAGGGAATTTCATGATACTTGCCGGAACGCAATATTCTTTTAAAATTTCCAACACAGATTGAAGAATATGTACGCGAATATATATCTTTTATTTAAAATTTTATAATACTTGAATAAATAAAATGGCAATCGTAAAAACATCTAGGTTAGTGCAAAAATCTCAGCTCAAAATTAAATCAATCAAGAAACGATCGAATTACTATCGACCGGTATTTCAATTCCTCGTGACGGTAGCCATTTATAAATTATGCACAATGCTCAAGGTATGCGACGAGAAGACAACTACAATTGATTTAGCCACCGCTCTCTGTCGATTGGTAAGAAAAATTCAAAATAAACAAACTCTCTCAGCATTGTATTGGTCGTCCCGAAAAGGACGGATTTGAAATATTCCGCATAAGAATTGAATCCTTCTCGACGTTTTCACGAAGCAGGTTATTTCTGCCGTGGACGTTGTGCTTTAGATAAAGATGGCTACCAAGAATATCGCACACACTCAGGTACCTTATTTAGCCCACCGGCTGGCAACAAATCATCACCGGCTTTGTCAACCGACTGCCTAGCACACCACTGCATATTTAATGGCAGCCTAGCAACGGTAGCCTAGCCAAGGGCTTGCTAGCAACAGCCTGCAGAGCAATCAGCTACCGGACCACTGGTTGGTCGCCAGTGAACCTTCTATGGTACGTGTCACCACCAGCTGCCAAATCCACATTGGCGCCTTGCCGCTCCGCACTCCAATTTTCATGCCATCGGGGTTGCCAGCTGCTGATCTTGATGGCACGATGATCTGCCCAGCTCCTGTACTGCGACACTAATGAGTAAAATTGCTTCTTCTTCTTCTTCTATTGTTTTTGCGAGGGACTTTTACCCTTCGGGTCATTCGTCCCAAATGTGAGTAAAATTGCGAAGGTGTACCTCTTTTATATCGTTCACTGCTGCATATGAGACCTCCCATGCTTACATTTGGAATCTGTGATAGGAAAGTACTGTGTATGTAGTAAAATTAGCATTTTGAAAGTGTTCGGGAAGCCTGGACGCGGCGGCAATCGTAATCCGGACATGGCAGCTACAAAGAAGAAAGTGGCGGCAAAATATAAGCGGAATCCTAACCTCTCCATCCGGGACGTCGCTGGCAAGCTCAATGTCTCCCAAACTACGAGCCGGGTTGTTGGCGTTTAAGAAGGTGAAGGTGGCGAACCGAGAATATGAACAAAACACGTCGGCAAAGCAGCGGTCCCGAAGTCTGTATATGAATATACTCACAAAGTTCGACTGTGTCGTCATGGACGACGAAACTTATGTGAAGGCGGATTTCAAGCAGCTTCCGGGACAGGAGTTTTATACCGCTTCAGGAAAAGGGAAGGTGCCCGAAATTTTCTAAACCATCAGACCATCGAAGTTCCCGAAATAATACCTCGTCTGGCAGGCCATATGCACACAGAAAAGCGTTCCCGAAAATGAAAACGGACCGTGAACCAGTTCACGGTGTATTTTTGCTTGTTCTCGAATTCATTACTGCAGTTCACGGATCTGGGCACGGATTTTTTTCCGTGCACATGTGGTCATGAAAAGCGGCATTTTCCTAACTACGGGAACCGTCAATCAAAAGATCTACGTCCAGGAGTGCCTGGAAAATCGGCTGCTACCATTCCTAAAGCAACATAATAAACTTGTGCTGTTCTGGCCGGACTTGGCGAGCTGCCACTATGGGAAAAAGGCAATCGAGTGGTACTATGCGAACAACGTGGTTCTGGTACCCAAAGACCACAACCCTCCCAACAGCCCAGAACTCCGGAGTTTAAATCTAACTGGCGTTCGGGGGCGAATAAGATCGATGAGACCACTGTGCCAAATTTAATGGAACGGGTTAAGCTGAAGGCACGGCAGTTCGGATTTGGCAAACCAAAAGAATAAACGAACATTTTTTCCTTTAAATATATGAATTGAACTACCAAAAGAAAAATAAGAAGATTTTTGTATTATGAATTTTGACTGAAAGAAACGATTTTTTTGCCGACCAATTTTTGCGCGTTCCAGTCTTTAATTATGATATTGTGGTGGCGAAATTAAACAACCTGGTGCATCGAGACGGTCAACAACATGGTTCCGCTCATATTTGGCTGGAGGATCGCTCCATGTTAGCCTTGATTCCTTTATGTCCTCAAGTTTCAGGAATTCATCGGGAGTACCTCAAGGAAGAAGCCCTCGGTTCTTGCTGATGATTTGAAATTATACATCGTTGGCGCACTTACGAAGGTTGCATGCGGCTACAATCATTGCTGGACAATTTTTATCGCCTAGTGTCATTGGAACAAACTAACAATAACTGTTCCCACTCGACGGATTATGAACCGTAAGGTCTGTATCCACATTAATCCGGACACCTTCAAATCATTGTAACTTTTGAAATATTGAACGTAGGAATGAAAAATTTCGCTGTTGTATAGCTGAGAGTCTATGATGAAAAATCTATGATTGATGTTTACATTTCATGTTTAGTATTCAAGATGGCGACGAAAGAAAAACAAGTGCGCGAGCGAATTTTGTACGGGCGTACGGCAAATCCTGACTTGTCAATACGGGACCTTGCAAAAACATTGGATTTGCCTAAATCCACTGTTCACGATGTGCTCAAATCATTTTCGGAACGTTTGACGGTGGAGAGGAAACCGAGAAGTGACAAAAACATTGGACGCGCTGATCCTGTCATGGACCGAAAGGTGAAAAGGATATTAACGAAAAACCCAAATCTCTCCATTCGAACGGTGGCTCGTAAAATAGGGATGTCACCTGGTTTTGTCCAAAAATCAAAACAACGTTTGGGACTTAAGTCGTATAAAGTAAAAACAGTTCCAAATCGCAACGACAAACAGAACTTGGCAGCAAAATCACGGGCTCGACGTTTGTACTGCGAATATTTGACGAAGTTTTCATGCGTTGTTATGGACGATGAAACCTCTGTCCTGGAGGATATCAAGCAGCTTCCAGGGCTGGCTGTTTATTCTGCTATGGCCAGAAATGCTACAGCAAAGTATTTCAGAACGAAGAAGGCATCGAAATTTCCCAAAAAATACCTTGTGTGGCAAGCAATTTGCACGTGTGGCAAAAAGAGTAAATCTTTCGTCACAACGACACAATCAACAAGGAGATCTATAAGAAAGAGTGTCTGCAGAAGCGATTGCTACCCTTCATCAAAAGTCACAAAGAAAAACCTTTGTTCTGGCCCGATTTGGCATCATGCCACTATGCTAAAACTGTGATGGAGTGGTACCAAGAAATCATTGTGAACATTGCACAAAACCTCAAACCCGCCAAATTGCCCAGAGCTACGACCAATCGAGAGATATTGGGCTCTGATGAAGCGGAAGCTTTCTGGAAAGAAGCAAGAAATCAAAGACATCAAACACTTTTTGCAAAATTGGACAAAGACGGATTCTACGATTTCTGAAGAGTCTGTACAAACCCTAATGGATGGAGTTAAGCGCAATGTTCGAAAATTTTATGCAAATACCGAATAACTATGTTTTGTCTTCACGAATTGTTAAAACACATCCCATGAATCTGAAATAAACAACTACGACGGAAATATAATGCGAAATTTATGTTTTATTCATGTTTTGAGGTGTCCGGATTATTGCGGATATAGACCTTATTAGCGGAGGCGTACTACAAAGAACCGATAGATTCAGCGATTTGAATGTCTTGTTGGATCAGAACCTTAAACAATATCCAGAGATTTCACTGATCCATACTGTCTTAATGCTCTCTACTGTTTGCTTGTTCACCCGATCATGGAATGCGCTGCCTTGGTCAATATGCTCTATCAGGTGGCTGGATCGTCGACGGAAAATTAAACAAGCTGTTTTCATTGCTCCAGACTTTTTCAGGTGTTGAATATTCGAATAGCGCTAAGATCGTTTAACGGTGGTTGCTTGCTAGAACCTCTGTTCCACTGAATTACATTTGGCCATTATAAACGGTTGACATCGAAGACGCGTACTATTTTTGGCAGTCGAGTATTTTCACGAGTTTGATGAACCATCCCACCGGTTTATTTCTCGAATTAAGAACTCAACTATTACATAAAATTCATTTTCTTGTAGACAACAGTCAGATGGATAAATAAACAGATGCAAACTATTCATAGGTTCATAGGAACATGCATATTGGATGTCTGGTGAAACAAGGTGATAACCAGAGACATCAAGACTATTAGTGAAATTTGGACAAGCACCTGCACCCCGAACAGTTCAGAGCTTGTAGTAATGATGTTCCTGAGTAAGTTCAAGTCCATGATCAAGCAGAGGTTATTGATTAACCACGACTTTGCACACTACAATTAAGGGAAGATGTAACTTCTCTAGACAAGCGGCATCGAACCGACTGTAACCAAACGAGCATGAAGTGACAATTGTGGATAAACTAGCCACGCTGAGGCGTCATAATCGAGAGAACAGACGTTCATCTTCGGTCTGCTACTTGTGTAAAACTTTAAACCGACGTTTCAAATGTATGTCGTTATGCTCCTGGTAGGCGGCGGCGCTGCAGTTGTGCGATATCTGTAATGTCAATGTTTATCAATAAAAAAAACCTACACTGAACCCAAACATCATCCCAAGATCGTCTGAAAAGTAATTCGATTGCGCCCTTTAAAGAAAAGCATTCGGAAATTGGATGATTGTCATATGGTTAGATGACAATCAACCAAATTTAATGTGATGTTTGCTTCAAAACTGTGTAGATCATTAGCGATTTATGAATAATTTGAAACAATTCAACGACATTAATTTATTTCACATAAAACTTCCTCAACCGTTGAGCAAAGGTTGCAGCGGGAGCACAAACATTGAAGGAAATATATTTCCGTGACTCCGTAGTAAGCCAGCGGGTTTCGATCCTTTATTCGTGATGGTACCAGTTCTAATAGCGATTGATAGGTTTTTACCGAATGATGCAAACCGGAATGTTTGTCATCCTCGTTTCAAATGATTTGCGTTATAGGGCTTTTCCAATGCAAAACGCATTCGCATTTGGGATGACGATTTTTCATACAGCGTGCATTCGAATGTGAACGGGAGGTCAATCCACTTCGCGTATTATTAGTTGTTTAACATTAGAAGGATAATCATCTGATTTCTAGAAAATCGTCCTCCGCCTGCATCTATCAATCGAAAATGCGATTTCAATGTTTCGATATCAACCAACGGACGATTCATTCTATAAAAGGAGGATGTTTGGGTTCAGTGTAGCACATAACCTGAAAAATTTTGTTTGTTTTTCTCTGTTCTTGCTTCTTATACCGGCTGCCCCCTATACTTTTACACACGTTTTTCAAGAAAAGGTATATGGACATCAATGTCTGTTCTCTGTGTCTATAGTATGTATAGGCCAGTATCGACTTAAAAAGTAGAGAGGTTACGGAATTTTGTTCAATTTTACCAAGCGGAATTTTGACAATTGATCTGCATGGAACGAAATGTCACCTTCACTTACGGAATTATCGAGCGGAATATTTTTCCGAAAGTAAAAGTGACAGCTCCCATTAGTTTGCGTGGAAACCTTACAATTTTTTTGACGTAGGACTACGTCTGTGTTTTCAATATTGGGGTACACGTTAATAACTAAGTCATTCCACGATTGATTTCCAAAATGTTTGCACCAATCGATCGGGACATTTTCTACGCTTCGATTTCAATATTTAAAACTTTTGATTTTTTACATTCAACTATTGAAATTAACGCAAATATAAGGTGATGTCTTATAATGCCGATTTTTCAGAGTAAATTTACCAGATGCACAGTACTTTCCTATCACAGACTTCAAATTTAAGTAAGGAACGTTTCAAATTATCTTCATTCGCTCGGCAGCTATAGGAGCTGTGCAGAGCGACAATGAGCCAGTACTGCTCTGGCAGCTGGCGGTTGCAAGTACCTTGCAGGAGGGTACGCGGGCGAGCAACCAGCCAGAATGATGGCTCAGTGGCTTTCGCTAGCGAGTGGCTGGCTGGACAGCTATTTTGAATGCAGTCGTGTGCTATGCCAAGCTCGTGGCAAATTAATGAAATTTGGAGGGAAACATCACGATATTATGTACATGTATATGTAAAGATACAAATGTAGATGATTTAGAAATATATGTAGATGATATAGATAAATATATAGATGTATATTATCATGATATTGATATGTTTGAAGATGATATCGATATATATGTAGATGATGTAGATAAGACGCAACGTTGAGTGTTAAAAATCCGCAATCACTATGTCTATACAGGCAGAACGGCATCTTTCGGGGTAGAACCATCTGTGTTTAGCGCCAATAACTATTATATGATGTATTTCACACAAAAAGATCTCTTCAGGGCTACTATTCTGATTTTGAAAGAGAGTTATACTGAATTATTATAAAAGTTTGCTCATTGTATCCGCATGACACCTACCAAATTCCTAAATCCTGGCCGATCCTGAATTTCGCACAATTTCTGTTCGATAAATTCAAAATATTTCTTAAAATCATGTTTCGGTATAGAAAATAACTCAGGGTCGTTTAAAGTTTATTTGCCTCTTGCAAACGCAGCCCGCTGGTTGCTGGAATGTTATGATTTCCCTATTACAGACATTATTTTATTCTAACAAGTTGTTCAATGTTGGTAATGTTCTCTTCATAATCCAATCAGTGCTTGAAAGTATTTCTGTTCGTTTTAGTGCGTTGGATAGAGTTCTTACCTTGCAATAGGAATCAAATATTTTTGAGAAAGTGAAATATCGCAGAATATGCAAAGTATGCAAAGTATCAGAGCAGCAATCGGAGCGAATAAATCTTTAAGCTATTTTAAATAATAGCATGAGTTCAAAGTCGACTTTCAAACATTTGGAGAAGTTATTGAGGGTTTATTGAATTCCTGCAAAATAATTATCGTTTAAATTGATGACCAATTACCATAATGATTTTTATACAGTTACATATTCTTTAAAGAAACCTTGTATTTACTTGTAAATAAAATTCATATTTCGAATAGGTCCTCAACTATCTTTCATGCCATAAAGATCAAGCCCCTCTCAACCATCTTTGCAAATACGACCGTGTCCGTATCATCATTCAAACCACTCGGCCCTTTTCAGAGCCACCAAATGCTTTCTAAAGAGTGTACAATAGAATTTTCTCACATACTTACTTTCTAATGCTGGTCTACGAACACCCACGCTATTTTGACCTAGACTAGGTCCATCGACTAGGGCAGGGGTCAAATGAAAATTTGAAAAACAGAGACCATCACGACTATTTGAAACATTTTGAACGCTAATAACTTTATCATTTCTTGATATATTTTTGTGATTGTTGCTTCAATCAGTTGGAACTGTCAAGTCAATGTTCAAAAATATCATTAATAATTGACTTTGAATTTCCAAACAGACTTTCAACAATCTATAACGCGATAACGATAATGGTCTCCAGCTAGTCGATCATATCAACACAATCTCCACTGCCAGCACAGCCGTTGTCCTTTTATCATACCAACATTTAAATGCAGTCTAGCACCGCCGAAAGGTTTGTAAAGAGCAAATCATAGAATTTTCTAACATACTTACTTATCTATGCCGATCCAGCGTCCCATTAGAATAGCACCTACGTTTCAATGGTGCTCTACGAAACGAACGAAACTAATCTACGATGTTGAACCAGACAATGCCTCAAACGGTTTAACTTTGTCTACATAAACCGGTCGTATGTTATACACTGATTTTCGGCAAGGCTTCTTGATCCAATCGATCAATACAGCCTCTATTCTAATACAGGCAATTAAAAAGAATAATAATAAAATCATTACACATTGCTACGTAGCCCTACGTCAACTTTGCGTACAACCCCATTGAGCTGTCCCTTATAGTTTTTATTTAGGTTTACTGGCGGGACTTTGAATAGAGTAAAAACCTCTACGCCAGGCCTTTGATGATATCCTTGCGTAAATTCTATCGAATCATTTTGTCAGCCGTACTCGGAACATGTCATCCAAGAAGACGCTGTTGCAAATGATTCGGAAGGAGCCACAGTTTTTTGAGTTCTTTCGTCTGTTTTTTCAATTGTCTGTCTGTTAAATTATTAGTCAGAGTTACGTTTACAAGTTTCATACGGCGTTGGGTAATTTCTACAGTCTTTTGTAGTTCAGTCCGTGAAGTGTGTCATTTATGTGCTCTGAGAGTCTTCCGAAGCAGTTTTCTCGAACCAAAAATAAGAAGCTATTGTATTGCTCCTTGTGAATTGGAATGATATAACTTAACTCCTTTTTAAGCATTTTACCAGCCGTTCAAGGATCATGTCGTCCATAGAGACGCTGATGACACTGCCTAAAAAGGTGTTACATTTTCAAGTTTGCTTTCCCTTTATCTCAGTCATGTTCATGTCAACTGTTTTGTACGGTGTCGTGTCGTCTTTTTGTCTGTTAGTTATTTAGTTCGTCACGTTTATAAGGTTAACAAGGTGTTTTACTTATCTTTGTTATTTTTCATGATTTCTGCAATCTTTTGTAGTTGGGCTGCAAAATGGTGAGTTGACATCTGGGATGGAGCGTGCGTCCCGCAACATAGCTATGGTCCTCACAAGTTCCTACCTCATGCTTCCACGGGTCAAGAGATGACAAAGACCGCCAGCTAAGGGTTGCGTACTTAGCTGGTAGTGCAGCCTGGGCACTGTTGTCCTTCTGACTTCAGCTAGATTGAGGAGGTGCGTGCCGAGCGTCTGTCCACCAAGGAGGTGCGGCTCAAACAGCGTCTGTCCTGGCATCCAACGGTTGAGTAAGAAACGCTGTATCGCGTCAACTATAGGTGGCAGCCGCACCAAGGCGATGAAGGCAGCGTGACCCCGGTAAAGAAGCATGCGAAATCTTACCCTACCACGAAAAATGGAAGCATTCTTTATACGGTCCTACGGTCCTAATTTCAGATTATCCATGGAATTCCCAAGTATTGTATAATAATTTTGAATTGTTTTCTTCCCCCGTGGCTATGATAATGCAACTCCATCTACAATTGCAGCAGGATCAGCAGACATGCAGACATTACAAATGCAATTGTTATTATCATTTTATATTATAACATCCCTTCACAATATTTTTTATACTATTTTCAGCTTTACATCGTTGTAAGTTTTGGCCCACCTAACTACCGTTATGTATTTGAAAAGGTAGGATGGTTTTTTAAATTTTTTTTAGAGAGAGAGGATTATATACAATATTATAGACAAAGTCAAAAAAAAAAAAAAAAAATCTTCGTCCAAAATAATTAATTCAAAAACTAACATTAATTCAAAAACTAACATCCTACATTTTCTATTTTACAAACATAAAGAATCATTTATGTGTCCACTACGAAAAAAGATTTATCGAAGCATTTCCTGTCATTTATTTTTAATTTTTTTCGTTTTGGATTTATTGAGTTTCCGTTTTTAGGCAGCAATCATACCCATATGAAATTTATTTCGCATAATTGTTTGCTTAAATTTTCTTTGCTATTTTGCTAGGCTGCCAGGTGAACAACTTTATTTCATATTATCGCATTGGAATTTTCTCTATTTTAGAGTTTCAATAATCTAACATCGCAGCAGAAGAGGCAATTAGCGGCATTGAATTATTATTATAGGTACATTCTTTACAACATCGTATTATTTCGATTGTGACCAGGGCAACAGTAAATTAAAATGTATAAATGTTAGTTTTGTAAAATTTCAATAGATTTAATAAACTTTTTCAGGATACCTAAAATCAAGATTTTGGTGAAATGCTGCTATCGCTGAAAACGAACGAAAACGTTAACCACAGAACGCTACACTTTAATATTTTACAACATTTCTTGCATTTCAGGATCAACCGAATGATGATCATATATTACAGCTACGAATGGTTGTAGTATTTTTCATTTACATAAATATATACACCATTATATAAATATTTCATGGGAATGGAGGGACCATCAGGGCACCCTGGGGGGGCTTCGTTTGTTTTCCCCCTCTCTCCCTATTCTCTCGGGCCCATTCTTGCTTTTCTCTCATTTTCATATCTCATCTACATTTCTGCAGTCTTTTGTAGTTTGCGAATTTCCTTATCTTCTGTTTGTCTGCAGCCGCTTCGTGCCATTCTGTGATATGTATTCCACTCCTCTCAATGTCTTGCCATATGCAGTTTTGCCATGAATATGCGGGTCGTACTTTATATTTTAGGGCTGTTTTTAGTATACTTCCGTGATCACTTCTATATGATAATGTATCGAAAATAGTTCAGTCTGGCAGTTCTAATTGTCTTGTTAATGGTTCTGTTGTTAAGCCAATTCGATGCAATATGTGGATTTTCGTTATTATTTGCGCCGTCGTGATTTGAGTAGTTTTTTTGGCTTTCATTTTCTGTTTGTTCTGTTGAGTTTATACATCGCCTATTGCCGGTGCACACTCTAAAAGCTGCGTTTTCTTCAAAACTAGAATGTTCCTAGAATTAAATAAGCAAAATCGCCTCACGCTAAAATACCTCGATAAAAGTATAGCATCTAGGGTTACTATTCCCATTTTCATCTCATTTCTGATTTCGTACTGTTTATTTTATTTTTATTTGTTGTTGAAAGCAAGCTAAAAAAGGAATCAATTGATTGATACATCAATCCTACATTTTCGATTAATATGAATAAAGGATCATGAGATGAATAATGGAATAGTTCCCCTATCCATATGTGGTAATGCTTTCCAAAAGTATGCTGATTTGTGATAATAAACTATTTCAGCTTTTTCAACTGAGTTTATATGATCAAATGCAACATTTCAACTATTTGCAAATACTGTACTTGACCATTGATCACCATCTCAGAACTATAATGTTCATCGATAAGAAGTAATAGAGGATTTTCAGAAGTACTTTTGAGCTGCTTTTCCACTGATCTGGCAACACTTGTGTGCTTCTTTCCAAACTGGTAAAGAACCAGACCAGCCCTGGGACCTGGTAGTTGAAGTTAAACTTCCTCAAGGTTTTGCCAGTGCCCAGGAAACCCCTATACCAAGTGCCAACCTATTATTTTTCCTTTTTTTTTTCGGGGGATCTTCCGCAGAAAATTTTTTTTTTTTTTTCTTCTCTTTCTCTACACAAATAACATATGGTGGGATAGGGAAAGAAATTTCTTTCGAACACGATACCAACCTTATAGCCCTATACCAAGTGAATAAGTCGCTTTATTCAACGATCGGAAAGCTAGCATTTTTTAGATTGGTTCATAATCAAAAAAGTAACCTTCTGTACCGAAGAATACATCCCGATAACCGTTTTTACCACTTAAAACCCTTTAAACCCCCCTCATTTTCCTAGCTACAGGACACTCGATATTCTAATTATTATGTGATTTACCTTACGAACATGCAAAACAATTAAATGGAGGATTAAACTTAGAAATTTGTTTCTTATTAGTATCAATTTCGTAGAGGTCTTCGGAAAGAAGGAAATTTCAATTCCCGAGCGAATACATGCAGAATGTAAACAAAATATGTTTTTTTTCCAAAAAATTTTTCCCAATTTTTCACACACCCTTCTCTTTTCATCCCTACAGGGCTGGTAGCGGATTTATAGATAAATAATAGTGACTTTAGTGACTATAATAATAAAAGTAGTGACCAAATAGTGACCAAATAGTAACTAAAAAGTGATTTCCAAATTTTAGTAGTTTTTTAATCTTTTATACATTTGTTGTATAAGTACAGTAAAAATGAACTAAGTGATCATCCCCGTTTGCAAAAATGAATACTACTGCGGCGATGTATCACTTTCTGGGTTTTTTTTTTCGTGAAGCCTGTAATCAAGCGACTTTTTTTCTTCACGACCTCCTGCACTTGGTCGTCAATCATAGTTCATAGTTGACCTGAATCGGAAGTAACTTGGCGATATTCACAATATACTTGGAGCTTTCAATGGATGCAACGGCTGGTGGGTTGATTTTATTTTATAAACGAGTTCTGCAAACCAGACTTTTGACGTAGGACTACGTCTTTGTTTTCTATACTGGAGTACAATTTAAAAAAAAATCGCATTGCGACCGTCACGAAAAATGGTCAGGTTTGGAGCATTAATATCTCAGTCATTTCTCAAAAGATTTTCAAAATTTTTACATCAATCGATCGGAAGTATTTCTGCGTATAAATTTCAATAGAAGAACATTTTTGATTTCGGGCCACATACTATTGAAAAATTCATAAATGTTAAGTATTGTCTTAAAAGGTATATTAACTCCTTCAGGCCTTAGGGGTCATATATGACTCCTAAAGGATAATGGCTGTATAAAATCACACAGACTGAATAAAAGTGTACACGTTCTTCGGCAAATTTGTTTTCCATCACTTTTACTATCTGGAAAATATAAAAAATAACATGAGTTTTAAGCCCAATTGATGCCCCAGAACATCCTGAATATGAAGAAGTTCAGGAAGAAAAAAAATAAATGCCTTATTAATAGTGTGTTTTCGAATATTGTGCGTATGCATATTATATTCTCGTTATTATTAAATTCTCGATAATAAACGTTAAATATTTTTGTATTATTCTGGGAGGTTCTAGGTCATTCAAAATGTACTTGAGTTCATAACTTGAGATCTACAGTAGTAACTATAGCTCTTTGGGCAATACAAAGTTACGCTACGTATTCAACCATATTCAGTGAATATTTTCGAACGTAAAAAAACATTATGATATACACGGAGATGATCTAGATCTGCAGATAAGTTCTGAACCCTTTGTCAGTTTGGACGACCCAGCACATCTCAAAAATATTACTTACTTTTTTCAATCATTTCTATGTTATTGAGCACCAAATCAATCAGAATTCACAATATTGCTTGTATAAATTAGGCCTGAAAGAGTTAATTCAAAGAACATTGCATTGTACCATCTAAATGCCTTACATTTAGTATCGTTGACCTACGTCATCATTTTGAACAACCCAATTGGGCTGTACCTTGTAGTTTTTGATTACGTGCTTACCAGCAGCAACGTAATGCTTATTTGCATTGTGGAAAAAGTGGAGTTTGTCGATCTCTTTTGATTTGACCAGCTCTGCCATTGCTTCTTCTCCAACATAATCTTTTTCCGCAGGTAGCAAGTTCTCAATATTGTCCAAAATGTCCTCTGAAAGTGAAGTATTCGCGGGCCACACATTGGGCTACAAACTCGACCAACGATGATTCGCACCAACTGCACCAAATTATATGTATGAGTGGTTCTTCCCTCTAGAGCCTTTAGAAAATAGCATTGAAATAGATCAGTATGCTTATCAATAGCTCATATATCGTGATGTACCCATATTCTGCGCAACCTAATGCCCTAATTTTGCGCATTTTAAAACATTTCAAACCAATGTTTAGTTGAATATTCATTGAATTTAGTTCTACATGTAAATAGATGTTGTCCTCTTATGTATGGGATAAAATATAAAGTTTGACAATCTTGCAATTAACTGCAAAATTTTGGCAAAATGCACATAATTAGGCGCTGCGCAGAGTTAGGGTACTTCACGGTACTTAATCAAAAAATTTTAGATCAAATTCTACCTCACATTTTCTACAACTTTGCCAAAGCAATCAGGCAAAGTCAGAATAAACTTAAATAACTGGTGACTTATGATTATTTTGAATCTACTGTATCTGTAAGAATATTTGTCACCGAAATTTCCTAGAAAAAATATAAAATTTCAATGTACGAGTTTTAATGGAACTTTGAAATCATAACGCTTTTATAAACTAGTCGAATTGCACTGTATCCCGATTTCACCTACAATGGATTTCGCTTGACTGTCGGGATACGAACAATCAAATCTAGATTCAGAATTATTAAGTGAGTAACCGAAAATAAGTCCACAATTTGTGTCCACTTTTCTCGCCTATGTGGATACCAAAAAAGTAGTCCGCTTTTGAAAAAATTGAATCTAACAAAATATTTTTGAAAAAAATGTGAGTTTAAATAAAAAATGACTTGACGGACATTTGCATTATTTTACAATCGCCAGTGCGAAAATAGTGACTTTAGTGACCATTTTCCGAAAAATAGTGACTTTAGTGACTTTTGGATGCAAATAGTGACTTTTTAGTGACTAGACTCAAAATAGTGACCAAGTCACTAAAAAGTGACCTGCTACCAGCCCTGGCCTATACAACGCGCTATTTCCGACATTAGGTACGATATATGGATCGACAGTTAAATCGATTGCCGCTAGTCGATAAATTCGGTTCGATAATAGTTTTTGGCTCAGGAAGTAGCAGCACATCGGTCCCAAGCTTAATGATTCGCCCCTAATAATGTAACTCACACGAACACACCTACCAATTTTTTGTCAAAATAGCAAAGCAAATCAAAACAAAAACAATGCTTCCATCTGAAAAGCGCAAGAGTGTACTGCTAGGTGCAACCTGCTAGGTTTACTTCGTACCAAGGAGTTCTACAACAGTGAACCAATATCAAATCGCTAGTTGCACATTGATTGTTGATACTAGCATTGACAGGCGAATATTAAAAATGAGCAAATTTCAATGAAAAATTAACGAATTGGAAGCATCAGTATTATATATGAATCAGCAGCTAGCTTTGTTCTCTGTCTGTATGCTAGATTTTAACGGAATTTATACATTAATTTGTAAATTACGATTTGAAATTCTTCTTGCAATATTACAATCATCATTCCCCTTTTGTTTACATTCTGCATGGCCGTCCTAGTTCGTAATTTTTTTGTGATTTGTTTATTTATTTATAACGATAACTTGTTAGCATACACCTTATATCAAGTCAAGGAAAAAAAACTAGTTGGAATAATACATTTTTGGATGGACTATTAACTAAACAGAATTACGGATCAATGTGACAGAGAAAAAAAAATGCAAATTAAGAAAATAATTGAAGAGAAAAAAAAATAGCTCAAGGAAACTAGTTGAGCTTAAATGAGGCTTTTCATAGCGGATTTGAATGATGTTAATGTTGGTTTTTGCTTCAGTTCAAGCGGCAGACCGTTCCAGCAGGTGGCCTAATCGCAAATTGCTCCGGAATTGATTAAATATCGCTAGCGACTGTCAGCTTTACATTCTGAAAGAACGAATCCAATGTTTGTTGTTACAATTGGAATAAAAATTAAAATCAACAGATCAATTTTAGACAGGATGTTCAGGCGAATTTGAAAGCTGAAATTATCCAGAGTATCCCAATTGAGCAGTTAGCAAGTTGGATTAGCTCGATGATGAAGATACGTGGTTAACACCATTAGCAAACCCAACTTGTAATCTTCAGTTAGCTTCTCGCAAATCAGTCCCATGATATTAAGCATATTTAAAAACAATCTACAAACTAAGCCTCATTGTTCACCTACCTCCAACCCGGTACATGTTTGTTGTCATAGTGGCCGCGGGGTTGTTTTCGGCGTTTCCCTCTCAAACACCCCGTTCCACTACACTAACGCCACCCGGAGACTACCGCCAACAGCAGCGGCACAGGTTTTGGGACGGCTGGCTTGAACTACCACCCGCTCAGCGTCTATTTCTTTTTCTGCCTCGGTTCTTATGTTGTCTACTGCTGCTGCCAAGCGCGGTTCGGCTAAATTTCCTTGCTCACTCGCTTTTTCTCTCTCTCGCTCTAGCGCGCGCGAATAAAATACTCAGTTTGCCTTATTTTTTCTTGTATTTTGCTTTTAGCGCTATCGAATGTGATTATAAACTATACTTAGGGAAACAATTTCCTCGCAACACGAACACCGAAAGCACGCAACACACACTTGGATACATGCATACACATACACCGAACAACTTGCCGCCCGCGCGTTACTCTGACCGTGCGGTGGACAGAACACAGAAGCACCAGACGAAGATGAGAGGAGTGTAGGGCGCTTCTTCGGGGGGTGCTGATTGGGGAACTAGTGTTGTATGCTTGTTTTGTTTTTCTTCTACCACCCTCACACTTTTAATGGCTATTATGACAATATTATGACATTTACTTTTTCCTCAATGAACCGGGATGAGCAGACGGATGCTTTATCACTTTTTCCTCCGAGCCCTCCCTTGCTAATGCGCTAATTATTATTAATTCACACTCTCACTCGCGTCGATCTCGTTTTACATGTTTTGTGTGTTGCCTCACTTTCTTCTCGTTGTTTTGCTGGCTCGCTTCGCTTAGTGATTCTTCTGCTTTGCTTCAATATTCGCCTTGGTCGCCACACTCTTTGCGTGGAGGCACCAAGCGAGCGAATGCGATATAACTGTGCAATGTTGACCAAAACTGATAGCGTAAATCTATTGGTCAGTGAACGCACTCTGGTGATCAACCAGTGACAAAGAAAAACCGGATCAACGTTCGCGCGTCTCAACCCGGTAGCACCACAACCGTCGTCGACGACGTCGTCCGTCCAGGCCGCAGAGAACTTGGCCCACAAAAAAAAGCTCCCTTTTATTCCATTAATAAACGGAAGGCTTTGACAAGTGCAGGTGCAACCCAAAACGACCAACTAGGACAAAACGCACAAAGCTCTTCCGCGCTTCCTTTAGTGTGTTGCCAATATTATTTCCTGTACTTTTTTTTCCCGCAGAGGTCCACCAGGCAGCTCTCAATTTCACACACCACAGTGCGCGATGCACACTACTCTTCTTCCTTTTCTCCGCTTGCTCTTCTCCCGTGATGGTCCTCCTCCTCGTCACGAGCCGTTCTACTTCCAAGCGCTTCCCGACGCCGATTCTGCAGTACGGAGTGGCAAAAATTAGCACAACTCGATCGGATCCTTGTTCCGCTGTGTCAGGAACAAACTTCCGGCCCGGTTTCGTACACAAATCACACGTATTTCACTCAATTTCCGCGGGACACACACAGCAGGACGCGTCTCTCGTTTTTGCCAAGCTCCGCCATTTTGGCTTTTTGCGGTCGTCCGTCAGGTTAGTTAGAATGACGACAAACTTTAATTATATACTGAGAAAAAAGATTGGTAAACGCAAACATATTCTAGTTTCATTCAACCGGAATTTCACGTTGAATTGGGAACACACATATTAGCTTGATGCGACTACCTATGGTGGCTAAAACAAACTAAAATTTTGAGTAATTGTTTCAAGAATTGAGCAGTTAAGTTCAACTGACATCCGTTTGAATTTACCATTATGTTGGTTGTTTCATTTTGACAGCTACGAAAACAAACAGATTTGTTGGTTGATTCTACCAACACTTATGGTTTGTTTCAAACAAATTTTATTATGATTTAAACTGAATTGCTGTTTGAAACAAACAAACGAAAACGGTTGAAACAACAAACATTTCCGTTCACAATCGCCTACATTTTTTCTTTAATTTTCAGAATAATTATTTGAACAAAATGCTAACAAACATCAGAAAAGTACACATTTACATTTATAGACTTCTCTCAGTCTAAGAAAAATCTACAAATGTTAATGCGAGCCTTTCTACTATTTTTGGGGTTTAAACAAAGTAAAATTTTGTTTATTTCCACATTTTTAATAAATCGTACGCTTCTTTTTAGCATAATATTACTACCTCAATCGTCAACGCCAATCCAAGCGTGGCCCTGATCTCCCTGTACACTTCCGAATCGCAACCAACATCCAAAATGAAGCTCTTTGCATCTTCTGGCAGGGCGAGCAACTCTTTTGCTCGTTCTCACATCTATACCAGCATGTCGATGATCCGGGTGTTGTTTGTGTTGCGGGCTTCGTCTCCGTTATAGAACTGAAGGGAGAAATAAGGTGTACTATTTATGGGCTTCACGATTACCTTACCGGGACCTTACGATTTCAGGAGGATCCAGATACTCTGGCCTGTGACCCATTACTTTTTATTAGATTAATTACGATAAAATAATAGCAAATTATAAATAACGAATGAACTACGCTATTTTTTATATCAAATTTTCACCTGCAAAAACTTCCGCGAAAATACATATTTGGGTATTGTTGAATGACAGCGTCAGAGCATGCAGCGGGACCGGATGACTGAAAATAAAGTAACCCAAAAAATAGTTTGTTTCAAACTAAATTTTTAGTTATTTTTTCTCCAAACAAAATATCAGTTTGGTTGCTTCAAACAAAAATTTTAATTTGTTTCACTGAGTCAACGCAACCTGTTTTTTTTGGTAATAATAAACCCCTCTCAAGGTGGAAACAACATAAATATTAGTTGAGAACAACCATAATATCTTTAGGTAGAAACAACCAACTTGCCTGTTTGTTTCAAAACAAAATCGTTGGTTTAAAACAACAAAACGGATTTTTAAAACAACCAGTTTCTTAGTTTGGATGTCAACAAGCAAGTTTGTTGTTTCAAACGGGACTGTTTATTCTCCGTGTACTATTGTAAGACTACAGTGAAAAGAATGGCAGATACTAGAGATTTTATTATGTTCAACGATAAGATAACAATTAAAATTTTCGTTTTTCACCGTATAATCTATTGTTTGGTTTGGTAAATTTGACAATATAAATAGATGGGTTGTTATGTATCTGAACAATCAAAAATGCAATTTTTTCTCGAACAATTTCAAACAAAAACCATTTATTTTATGGTTTTTTACTGTCAAAATTTTGTCTTAAATAGACTTTATTAACAATGGTGATCATTGAGATTTTTTTAGTGGAACTGTATTTTCCCAACACCAAAATAATAATATTTTTATTTTTTTTTATTTTATTTTTTTTATTAATTTTTTTACTAATAATACAAACAAAAAAAAAAAATCTACCACACACAATAAAAAATATTTTTTTAAAAAAAAAAAACAAAAAAAAAAAACAATATTGCCCAGAAAGAGGAACAACAACCATTTTTAATATTCCCCCACTACTTTGACTACACAATAAGAAAATAATACCGAACTCGGTTGAATTTCAAGTTGTTGAATATTACACAGAATCAGATGCACATAGGTCATTCCATCGGTTATGTAATCTTAGGTTGTCTCGATGTACACAATAAAATGATGCACTGCTTATCGATGTTATTTGGTCGATGTAAACGAGACAACGTAACTCATGGAGACAACGTGAATCATCGCGACGTACTACATAGTCATGACGTAAAGGAAGCAATGTAAAAATTATAGTGTAAATGAAATTTTCGGATGTTATTCAATGAAAAAAGGCTTACAGTGGAAATTAAAACAAATAGTTGGTTTTATTATTATTTGAAATTTTCACATACCATCGTGCAGGATCATGACTCATTAAATTAAATTTTATTACGATGCAAAGTAAACATTCTCATCAAATGAAGCGTCCAGATTAACGGATTGTCCGGTATTCGAAGCATTACCAAACTGACACAGGAAGGCTCCATCAAAACAGCCACATCATGAGCTTAGAACGTTTGCCATCACTTAGGTACTTCCATTTGGGATGACTATCAAGGTTACTTCCAGGAATGAACAACTTCCACTCTCCTTTTCAAAACCATAGCAGATAATTCAACAACAGACACGTCTTCAACCACAACCGTCAGAATTGCTGATATGCAGCCACTTCAACAACCTTAATTCCCACAAGCATCCACTCTTGTCAAACAAATCCACCTGATTTTAAAAACCTTACTTTTTAAGCACTTTTGGTGATTGAAAAAACACAACACGCGTAAAACACAACAAACAATGGCGGAGCTTCACAGGTCACCACGATCAAACTTACGGGATCAAAAGAACAAGTCTGGCAGCGTTACGAGATTTAATTTTTACATAACAACTAAATGCGATAAAGCATCAAAATCGTGTAATTTAACATTTTTTGCGGAGTCCTTTATGTGCATTGGTTTTCGTGTAATATTTATGTTTTGTTTTCCTTGATAACATCAGTTTTTAATACATTAGCATCAATTACGTTGATGCATATTACTTTTTTTTTTTGCTGTGTAGTAATAAAACCAGTTTTGTCAGTTACATTATTTATTGATGTAAAAAATCCACATGAATTTTCCTATTTTCAAATTGCAAGCCAAAGACATAACATGCAATGTGTTCATGGCAGTAAAAACAGACTATAGCCAGCGGCTGGCTAGTCATGAAGAAAATGAATATATTTTTGGCTCAGGAAGTACTAGCACACCGGTCCCAAGCTCGGTCCCAAGCTTAAAGATTCGCCCCTTATAATGTAACCCACACCAACACACCCTCAAATATTCTGTCAAAATACCATACCGAATCAAAACAAAAACAAAGATACTAGTACCGAAAGGTACCGAAAAGCGCAGGAGTTATTGCAAGGTTCAACCTGCAAGGTGTACTTCGTATAAAGGGGTTCTACAACAGTGAACCAATTTCAAATCGCTAGTTGTACATTGATTGCAAAAACTCATGTGTCGGACACATAGATATTATCATTGCTTTTTTTATCAGTGTAGAACTCGATTTTTCAATTTTGATGCATGTAATTTTTCTGAGTGTGAAATCATAAAAAAAATGTACCCGTTGCTGAAAACTCATTGAAATATCTGTTGGCCCAACACACGCTAAGATGAGGATACCTAAAGAACCTTAAAAAGTACCGATAATCGCTCAAAAGTGCACATACCCAAATTATGCGTAAATACAGATTACCTATTATTGGGTTGAAGTATTGAAGGAAGTTAAACGTTAAAAAATACCGATTTTTTAGCGTTACTTTTTACTGAAAATTGGGTATTTTTTGTAGTTTTATTTTACAGAATGCTTTAAAAAAGACATGCAATTTAATAATTCAGCGCCATCATTTGATTAGGGTGAATCTGCTTTGTAAACAAACACTTTGTCTGCTAATTTATCGGAAGTTGAATACAACTCCTTCAAATTGAATATATCAGCGGATAGAGATAAAGCTCTTCTTCCTTAAAGAGTGCTCAATTTGTATTTGTGACCTTTTGTTCAAGAGAAAATGATTGATGTTGGCGCTGAATTTATCCACACTGTAACCGGCCGATACCCATTAATGGGTAAAAATGTACCCATATTTCATACTCATTTCCCAAATAACAAACGTTTTGAAAAATGGGTATTTCATACCCATTTCCCAAATGACAAGCATTTTAAAAAATGGGTAAAAATTACTCGATAGCCTGTCGTACAGGCTCTTTACCCATTAATGGGTAAAAACGTTTAACCCATTAAAGGAGTTAACCCACTTAAGTTCGAAATGGGTGATATTTTACGCATTAATGGGTACTGGCCGGTTTCAGTGCATTCCGATTAGTATTTCAAATTCTGCACTTAAGAAGAAACAACTGTTCAAATGTATTACAGAAGTATTTTTTCTGTAGTTAAAAAAAGTATCAATAAGGTATGGAACAATCCAAGTAGAGCTAAAGTGAGGTTAAACATAGTAGTATTTAAAATGAAATTGATAATAACTTTTTAATTATTTTTAAACTGTACGGAATTGGTCAGTATCGTCATTATCAACGATTTTCTGCTCTTTTAATCACCAATTACTTTGCTTGAAAAGCTCGAAAAATCATTTTTCAAGAGCTTCAGCTACGGCGTATAACCTAACTTTTGCGTTACCTGGATTCGTTCATTACAGAAATATGTTTTCGCTCCGGAGTAAAGCCGAGCACCTCGGGATTCACGTTGGTCCACAAGGATCGGAATCTGAGTCAAAAAAAGAAAGCAAAATTTGCTTCAAATATTGGGACAGGAATTAACTTTTTATTGAAAGATTAGTAAGAAAAATAATTACATTTTCACTTGAAAAAATATGGCGGCCACGTTGCTTCAATGACGAAAAATGTATTCAATTTTGGATAAATAAAACGCCCAATATTCGAAAATGAACCTTACCCAAATGTCACTAAAAATTACTGTTTATTATCGTTTAATTTTACCGATGTTTTGGGTATTGTCAACAATACCTAATTTTAGGTAAAATAAATATTAGGTATTGTTGACAATACCCAAAATAACATAGCGAATCAAAACAAAGCCAGTACTAGCACAGAGAACAGACATCCATATACCTTTTCTTGAAAAACGTGTGTAAAAGTATATGGCAGCCGGTATTAAAAGCATGTGCAGAGAAAAACAAACAAAACTTTTCAAGTTTTGTGCTAGGCTTTTTATTGATAAACATTGACATGACAAATTATGGTACAACTGCAGCGCCGCCTACCAGGAGCATAACGACATGCATTTAAAATGTCGGTTTAAAGTTTTACACAAGTAGCAGACCGAAGATGAACGTCTGTTCTCTGTGGTACTAGTACCGAAAGGTACTAAAAAGAGCAAGAGTGTATAGCAAGGTGCAGACTTCAAGGTGTACTTCGGAACTAGGGGTTCTACAACAGTGAACCAATTTCAAATCGCTAGTTGCATATTGATTGTTGGTTGTACTCCTTTAGTCTAGTAACTGTTTTTTAGTACTAGATTAAAGTATTTGACAATTCGTACAACACTGTACGTTGTATGTCTGTCCCAGGCATATGACAGACATACAACGCTGACCGTTGCACGGAATATCATACCTTAATCCAGTACAAAGAAAACGCGTACTAAACTAGCGGAGTACAACTATGTACGTTGTATGTCTGTTCCAGGCATAAGATTCGTTCTTCTCGTTCTCCTTCACGACTTGAAAATCGTCAACACTATCATTTTCTTAGTTGTCAGATGTTTTCTTTTTTTAATTTGTATGTATTGTTTTTCTTTTAAACCGGTTCAGCGTTTGACGCAACCGCACCAATGACGTCTAACGAAATGGGCACAGGAGCCGAATTCTGTTGCTCGCGGAATTCGAGGTTCTCGATCCGAACGAAGTTATACAAACTCGCCGCGAAGTGGATGTCTTATGTCATGTATGTCTTATGTATTTGAATGTCTTTTTTTTCAACAAATAATCCGAGATGCATTTGAAGTAAACAGTCCTATAGGAAACTATAGAACAATCCTAGTTCAAAAATGGACTTCAAGTGTCCTTCAACCAACTGCCAAAGTTTGTACAATTCAATCAGCTTAACAAGCTATTGATGGATCGGTAACATTCTCAAAGAATTTTCTTTCAATCTACTTCATCACCATGAACACATCATAAATTTGAATCGTTTTTATTTCTTCCATCTTATTTGTGTTGTTATATCATACTTTGTTTTAATAATAATAGTAATTAATTGATACGAATAAAATATATTTATTTGAAAAAAAAAAAAATACTGTACAGCTACTATTTCATAGAGAATTGTTTTCTTTCGACCCACATCTGTTTTTTTTCCTTCGATTTATATCTATTCCAACGATAGGCATTGCAACCTCTCTATCTTTTGAAATCGAGAGCATTTTTTTTTTCTACCGATTTTGCAAAGAAAATAACAAATTTTCTTTCACAAACATAGCTTTTATCCAAACCCATTCCACCGTTTTTTTTTTCAGTTTGTTTGTTTCTTTTACATAAATCATTTCGTTTCTTTAGTATAAGTCCATTATACATATAAAATATGTTTTTTTTTCTCTGCAGTACTGATTCCTAAATGGAAAGATATCGTTTAAAAAACTAATAATACAATAACTTAAAACTCGAAATAGAAAACCTAATGAAATCCTACAGTTTTCAACTCATGTCTTGCGGTTTTTGTTCTGTGGTTCCGTTGTATTTTTCACCTTTCAACCACGTAATAAATTTTGTTTATAGTATAAAAACGATTTATATTTTACCTTCTTCGTCGATTTGCTCTCCTTTTCTTCAATAAATATACACAAGCGAGAACCTAAAATCCTTCAAATCGTACAACTATATATGATGAGAACGATAGAAAAAAAAACTTTGCGCTTTATTCGATTCATGTCTTTCCGTTCGGATGGATACGATTTTTCAGACTGTCAAATTTGAATTCGAAAATAGGGTTTTGTGTTACTTTGTAGTTGTGGGTTTCTCTGACGAAAAGAACTATATAGCAGCTTTGTTTGCATACGTGTGTGTGATAAGTGTTGCGTATAGGTGTACGTAATCAATGCAGTAAAACAGGGATAGTGTTCGGTTAATAGCTGATAGTTTTTTTTTGTTTGTTTGACGTTATAAAGTCGGAATGTAAGCAAACTGTTAACGCCGCTTAGAACGCACACAAAGTTTCGTTTCTTATGAACCAATTCACAGGTAGCGGTAATAATCATAGGTGTTAATAACTATAAGCATAGGAGTCTCTCTGTCTCTATCAATCAAACATATATATGTGTGGGTGTGAGAAGCATTTCGAATGTTATATATTATAGCATACTTTATACAAAGAAATCTTCCAGTTTATTTCGTTTAATTGTTTACACTCTTAAAAAATAACAGCGCTTTTTTTCTTTCTACTCAGCCATCAATGTTAAAAAAAAGAGAACAATTTGGTAAACTAATGTTCATTCTCCGAACACTTTTATTAACTTAAAATTTGCAATACTCTTGGATTTTGAAAAGGATGCAAGTTTCCTTTGAAAAATTTGTATGACAAATATGCGAAAATAAATAGGTGAGTTATATTAACACGAAATCTACTGTTTTGTACAAATTTTGATGATGTCCGCTGTCCGTGATATCAAAATAAACATACTTGTGTATATTTTTCGTAATTCTAACTACAATGTATTTGTGAGGTGTTTAAGAACCAAAACGTGTGAACCAGGCATGCAGTCATTCGGGATTTTTACCAACTTTCGAATAAAAATTTTCACCAAAACAACTATTTAGACGATTTTTTTTTTATTCATTCGGCCGGTTCTTTGTATATGTATTCAATATAAATGCTTGTGTATGAGTACGTTTCTATAGTTTCGTCACTTGAAAAAGGAGGAAGAGACATATTCTGCACCACGAGTGAATTTCTAGAGACAGCGAGTCACTTTACGACAATCGGGGCGCAGAAAAAGCCTGTTGAAACTTGCTTTGGAATGTATTTGTGTGCGTTAATTTTTCAAAAGAAATTTTGTTCTGGAAAACTACATCGTTCTTACGTTATTATTATATGAAATCTGTGGCTCTTATAAGGTGGCATTTTTTTTTCTTGTACCAAGATTTTAAGATATGTTATTGTTGAATTTTTTTTACGGAAACAATGTTCTCCTGCAAACTAATTATTTGACATAAATATTTAGAAACGATTGTGGATTTTTAGATGGTAAAGACAAATGCTGGGAGATGAAAGTCCTTATATGCTCAATCGACCTTTAACAACAAAATGCAATTGTTCAGGTGATACGGAACGGGTTTCACTCGCTATTTTGTGGATGCACATCGCACACACTTATACCCCGTTCGCACTACAGCGATATTACGTGATATCAGCATCTGTCACCGCGTGCTAATTAATTTCAATCTAGAAGTAAGATGCAATAATCAAACCATATCGTCGTAGAAACCTATCCCGACGTAGACGCTAAATTTAAGAAAATGAAATGAAAAGAAGAACGAAAAGGAACGGTTGGCGGTTTACATAATGAGCTGCATCACTCGGGCGAGAACGCTTCACGCGCCCGAGATAAGAAACACGCCCGAGATAAGAAACACGCCCACGCACTGCTAATGAGCTGGCGCGAATATGTTAAACATGTCCTTTCTCTGTTTGGCCTTAAGCCAAGGATATGACTTAAGGAAAAAACGGTATAAATGTGCAATATTATAGCAAAATGCCTCTTCAGACCTGAGTTACAATAAAGATGAAAGTGCGAGGAAATAATGGGAAATCCCAGGTCTGAGAGGGGCATAGAATGTAAGTGAAATAAAACTATATTAACCTCTTCAACGACGAACGTACCGTCACCTAGTAGCAGTCCAAATGATAGAAAATCAATAGCACCTGTTGGGTTATGGAAAGTTCTGGAAAATTACATAAGAACTTTTAGGATTATATACGTTAATAAGAATCGAGAATGCAACTCGTAGGCTTAAGATAACTAGATTAAGAGAGTTTCAATAAAAGCAAGTTTGAAGCAAAACTTCCCGAACAAGGAGGTTCACTCCCTTATTCTCATTTTAGAATCCGAAACTTCTCACGAACAAATCCCGAGCCAGGAGGCCTTCGAAAGAACTTTGGAACTCGGTACTTCTCAGAAAAATCCCTCCAAGGACTTTCTGAAAGACTGAGTGCAGGCGATTGCAAGCGAAGTGACTCTTCCGAACCAGGAGAGGAAACAGGGCAAGCAGTTGTGAACGAGAACCAGAACACAATTGAAACCCCGCCGCAAGGGGAGGAGAAAGAGTTGTGGACAAGCGGTTGTAAGTAAAGTGGAGTTTCCCAACCGGGAAACGTAGCAGAAAGCAGTCGCGGAAACAGTGTCGAGCCTAGCACCAGTAAGCCCCGAACCAGGGCCGAATGTTGACTGAGGAAGCGACAGCATCTATACATTTAGTTTTCACTGGAAACTATGAGCATGTCGTTTGATATGAAGATACTCTATATCACGTAATATAGGTTGTACTAAGCCCTTTTTGATTATACGAATTCCAAGTGTGAACCAAACGAAGCCGAAGCTCGGCAAAACTTTATAATCGTTAAACCCAACTGTCTTTATCAAGACACTCCTAATACTGAGTATTGTAAGACCTCGGAGAGGCCGCTACATGCCAATGCAGCGAACTAAACCGCCAAGTGACGAAGCGCCGTCTACCTCACTGCCGCGTACTGAGTAATCGCCAAGGAGGACGTCGTCCCTTCAGGCCAAAACCATCAGCACCTAGTGACAAGGCTGATGTACCACGACCACCCGGACAGCCCATGTCTAAACATCGTCCGAAGTGAAGAACGATCCGCTATGGATCGAGGCTTTTGCGCCCTCCAGCGCTGAAGAAATGGTATCCATTGCCGAGAAGGTAAACCATTTCGTGGGGTTCGAGGGTTTGGCGAACCTGACAGCCGAAAGTTACCTACAGATATGCGCCCACAACAAGAACTTCAGGGAATCTGTAGCTGAATCGGTTTACGCTTATTATATCGTCACAACGCTCACGTGGAATCGAGCGTTATATCTACAGATAGTTTCTGACTATTCGGAATACACTGTTGAATATTCATCTTGTTCATTAGACAAATCAACAGCGATCTGTGATGGGATCAACAGAAGCAGTATCGTAAATTTATTCATTATTTAAAAATCATGTTGAAACGCAAAATTCTAACAGCAAGGGTTAGAGGATAAGGATGGCTTATCGTATTTAGTTCTCACGTGATCGATTCTCTTGATCGACTTTCTCTTCTGTGAATAATGCGGTTGCAAAAATGGTTTCCATAGAATATTGAATATGTTTGTATATTCAATATCAAAGTACAATAAATGAATAATCATTGGACTTTCTTTGTGTTTCAGAGAATACTTTTTATTCTTACGTACATTTCCAGAAAAAAACATGGGGAGAGCCTGAATTTGTTATTCCAAAAAATATCAAAATACGGAGGATCGGATTGATCACGAGAAGCCAATTGCAAAAAAATCTCAAAGAAAAGTAAATTTTGAAGATGTTTCTAGCAATCATTTATTGTTTATCATTTTGGAGAAATTTAATAAAGTTACTGGGAAATTTTATATTATGTATTTCAAACAAAAATGATTTTCTTATAGTCAATTTAATGATAGTCTATTAGTGAGAAAAATCTCTGAATGACCGCTAAAACAAAGTAGTTGAACGAAATGATTGGATGAAGATATTTCCGCAAATTGAAATGATCTCACCTATAAGAAATGTGTTCCTCTTTAACATCTTGCGCTTTAAATTTACGGAGAGCCTTTGACCGGTGGATTTGTTTATTTTAAATCGTTTTTGTTTTTTGGCAATGCACTTGCTCCTCGAAATTGTAAACGATATTACTTTGAACAGCAATAAAAAATAGTCGGAAAAGTCGGAGCTAAATTTGAAAACAATTCACTTAATCGTTCCAATTTAAAGGACGTCTATCAAAAACGTTCCAACTAAGAAAACATATTATGCTTTGTGTGGCAGGTTTTCAAATTTCTGGATAAACAATGGAAAAGGTCCTATTTTCTTCATGCACTTGCGCTTTTGATAACAGGCTGCCGCCTAACTGTTAATTTTCAAGTGGGTGAAAGCGGCTGTTGATTTAACTGCCTATCTCCTCCACTTGACAAATGAACGAATAGGGTAAGGGATGTTATGCCCGGTTTATATTTGGGCCCAATTGTTCGATCTTCATCCGATATCGAAGATCTTATAGATATAATAAAGCCATACCTGTGTATATGAACAATGAAGTACAATTCTGGATGTCAATCGAGTGAGTTATTCAGTAAATGGGCCTCAAAAACCGGGTCAAAATACATCAGTTACCCTATTTGTCCAACAAGTCCCAGTGGGATTATGCAAACTTTTTTTTTCAAATCTCGCGCTTATTATCGCTAAGGACGTAAGTGAAGCGAACGATTTCTTGTCGCGCTTGTTGTTACAAAGACGTAACTGAAGTGATCGATTTCTCTTCACCGATCTACTCGTCCGATAACATCTTGGCCGGAACAATCTTTTGTGTTGCTTTTAGTGATTATTCTGAAAGAATCAATCCTTTATCGCGGTGAATCGTAATATATTCCGTGAACTTAATCAATTTGCCATAATAATGCAAAGAGAAAGCGATCAATGCAGTTACATGTCGAAAATCCGAAGTGGCAATGCTAATCAGCCATGCTGGGGGTCATTTTTGTATTCCAGTGACCTTCACCTTATGCGATGGTCAAATTCTTAGTTCTAGCTTTTTTCTACAGGTGGAAACCCCCTCTGTGGCAGTAAAGCAGGAGCCGTATTGCGGATCTCGAAACGAAGAACTTTTTCTCACAGGCGTTCGTACAAAAAGTCGTTCGTTTCGAGCTACGAAATGCCACCCCAGATTTTTCATTATAAGGTAAATAATTTATACATTCAATTATAAAATCATCAAATTGAAAAACTCGTAAACCTGGTTCTTTGGTTTTCAAAAATCCAGCGAAAATCTCCATATATTTTAAGAGTCAAGCCAATAAATTTAGACTGCACTCGCCGTCAACAAGTGACGGCCAGCAGAATCGACTGCAATTGGTTAATTCCATGTACGCCATCCAAAACTTAGGGGCTATTCATAAACCACGTAGATTTGCTAGAGGGAGGGGGGGGGTGACCAAAGTCTACGCTCCATACAAAATTTCAAAAAAATGTATGGAAAAAAGTCTACGAGGGGGGGGGGGGGGTCTGAGATTTTCAAAAATGAGTCTACGTGGTTTATGAACAGGCCCTTATGGCGTGAAAAGACTTGGGACCTTATTACGGGTGTCTCTTCACGGTGAAAACACCAACGTGCAAATCACTGTCTTTATTACCGGTGTCACGGGTGAAGTGAGAAACGTAATAAGGCCCTTGATCTCTTGTCACCTATGCACCAAACCGTCAAATTTATAGAAAATCACGCGTGGCAATTACACGTCCACTGGCACTGGCAGCAGAACAGTTCTACATGATGTGCGGGACACTTAACTGATACCGCTTCTAACTTCGTGCGTTTGGAATTGAGAAGTAAATTTAGATAAAAAAATTTGAACAATATATGAGCGAAAAATAAATTAATGTTTAAAATCAAACTGTTGACCAAAGGGCACAAAGTTAGGGTGCCACAAGAACAAGTGTTTCAGTTTTTTTCTTATCAAAAAATTCTGCAGCTTTTGTTTACTAATGCATTTATGAACGACACAGCTTGAAAATGCATTCAATCACGATACGCATATTTTTGATCAATTCTACGTCCAATGAAAAAGTCAGTTCCGTTCGCATTCGCCAGTATTAGTTTCTGATGTTTTGATTGGTAAAAATACAATATAAAAATAACTTTTCATTCTTCACATACATCAGACCATAGAATGTTGATTCAAAATACGATTCTTTTATCACATTTCCCCTTCAATTCAGCAATAACATATCTTTCAAAAGCTTGGTATTTACTTTCAAATCAGCGAGCAGGTTAGCGATTCTTTCGTTTGAACTACTCATCCCATGACAGCTACCGATCTGAACTGGCTGCATCGTATTTGTGAAATTTTGCACACATCTTTTAACTCCCTAAACAAATGGAAATACACCTTGTAGTAGTCGTTGTTGGAATGTTATAGATTGACGGTCACAATGCTCTAACCTCTCGCGCCGTTCTTCCACTGTTTTGTTTGTTCTCATAAGATTTGTTTGTTAATTCTTAATCATTTCCATCTTTTAACATCATTTTTTTTTCACTACACAGCTCATACGTATTCATATTTATCGAAAAATATTCCACAGTAACATCCATCGTAGCAAAAAGAAACAAAAAATAAGAAAAAAAAATCTCGTGATCTCACTGTTTTTGTTCGGATTGACTTCGAAGTCTATCGCTTAGTATGGATGTGTTTATGTTTAAATTCATGTCTTTCCAGTTTGTTCTTTCTGCTGTATGTGTGATAAAATCCATCTCTGGTAGTAATTGTAGGTTAGGTTGACTTTTTTGGTTTATATTTTTTGTTGTTGTTTTGAAAGGCACACTTGTTTTTCTTTTTGTTTAATTTGTTTTCTTTTTCTTAGTTGTTGTTTCGTTACATTTGTTTCCTAATATGTACGCTCTGTTTTACTTCTTGCTACGCTGTATATAAGTTTTGATCTGATTTTATCTGGCTTCTAAGAACTGGAATTGGCCGAAACGGTACTTGTTCATTTTTTTTTCTGATCTACAGATATATAAAAAAATAGCACAAAAATATCTCTTCTCTCTCTCTCTCTATCTAAGTTTCTATTCAATTTTGTTTTTTCCCTCTTTGATTCCTAGTCTATTGATTTAGAGTAAACCGTTGCACTTGTTTTAGCGAATTTGATTGGCTGTTTTTCGTTCTCTCTTGAGAATGTGTAGTTTTCTGTTTCGGATAATTTGATTTCATCTCATTAAGTTTCATCATAAATGGCCTTTCAAAGAGACAATCTCTCACTCACTCACTCACTCGTCCTCATGCATTCTTCCATATATTAGATAAATTGATACACGACACACGCACAACGACCCCGCTAGAATAATAGTTCTTTTTGTTTCAGTCTATGGATAGAAATATACACATTACCATGTCCATTAAGCGACAATTCTTAAAACACAAAGTTTATAATATTACATTATGTAGGTAGGCGATGAGAAAATGAGATTCTTCTACGTATCTCTTCCTGCGGAGAAAAGGGAGGAGTGGTATCTTGAGGGAATGGGAAGGTTTCAATGAACATTACACACACCATAAAGAGATAAACACAGTTATTGACGGAGTTTGCGGGAATTTGGGAAAAAAGCGATTCGTTACTACTACACAATGAGTTATGGGATTAGTATTGGTTTCAGCATATTGATAGTTTTTAGTTTCTGGTTCTGGTTAGCTTTGCGTTTTTTTTTTAAAGGAACAGTTAAGAAAGTGGTTGAAACCTCGGGCAAAATGCAGTGTTCGCCAAAAGATGGCACCACTTTTTTTTTCTCAGGAATAAATTAAAATGGTTTTCGATACCATTTTCTTTTTGGCTGAGAATTGACACTTTCGAAAAGTGAAATAGTTTCAGTACTAAAATGTACCAAATAAAAACCATTCTTGTTTGTGTTTTAATGTTTTTTTTCCTTTCTTGTATATATAATATTTCTGTACGTGTATATGTAGATGCGTGTATATATGTTACATGTATATAGTTTCTCCGTTTTTTTTTGTTTTCAATAATTTATTACAACTTTTAGCAAAAATAGTTTTCTTCTTGTTTGTGTTCCTTATCTGTGGAAAATAGTGTAAACCTTGGGTTTTCTTTTGTTAATTTTTTTTTGTAGTCTGGACCCTTCTCCAAAATTTATCTTGTTCTCTTTGCTTCAAATATATATATAGGCTCTTAAAAACGATATACATATGTATTCAATGCGGAATCACACCAACACTAAAAAGCATACAACTAGTTCGATTTTTAGTTCACGTTTTCGATAAATATACACAAAATAGACGGTGTTCTCTCCTGTTGAATTCTGTTTTTGTTTTGTTTGTTTCATTTGTTTTTCTGATAAGGCGATTTCCAAAAGCCACAAATCACACTTACATGAACATACTGGACACGGTGACGACGATCATGCAATGACTGAGTTTTGTTTCGTTTGTTTCGTTAGGTACGCTAGGCGTAGTTTCTTGTTGCAATCTTATCGCCTCAGAGGTAACTGATGCAGTTACGGAACCGTTTCTACCACTTTATCCGACGTCTGTCTCTAGTGTTTCGACAAGTTGAGAGGAACATCTAAAAAAAAAAAAAAGAGAATAAAGGTTAGCTGGTATTTGGGTGTCAATATCCTTAATAAATAGGAGGGCGTCGTAAAAATAAAAGGTACAGCAGCTTAGAGAACTACCCCAAAATTTCAGAGTCGTTTGTTAAGGTTGATGGTATTTCGAAACAAGAAATAGTCTTAGACGTCAAATTCCTCTAAGCACAGAAGTTTTCAAAACTAGATAGATTTCCTATATGCTTCTTTTAATTTTTAGATTTTTTTTTTAGTTCTCCGTTTTTTTTTGTATACACAAATTTAAAGGTCTCATTAAAAAAACTAATCTATCTGTCTTGTCGGGAAAAACAGCGCTGTTGAGAATTTATTTTTATTTATTTCTGATCAAAATATATAACTGGAACGGCTAAAGCTCCCGAAGTCGCAACTGATTACGCGCAGAGCCTAGAAGCAGCGTTTCCGGATGACGGAGAGCTGATCGAGGCCCCCCTTGAGGAAAGCTGGAGTAGAGCAAGTCATTAACACCGCAGCAGCAGCATTTGAGTTTGTGGATAGAAATCGACGGTACGACTGGTTCAACGAGGAGTGTCAGAAGGTGCTAGACGATGATGCTACAGCGACGAACCCGGCAAAATGTGGATACAAACAGGAGCGAAGACAGCAAAAAAAAATGGAGCAGCTGTATCGTTCTCAAGAATCGCGAAAGTCCTACAAGAAACTTTGTGCCAGGTTTTGTGCCGCGAGCCGAAATGTGTTGGGATAAGGTTGGAGGTATCTTGACGGATGAACGTCAGGTGATCGAAAGGTGAAAGCAGCACTACGATGAACACCTGAATGGCGCTGAGGCGGAACATCAAGACAGCAGGAGAAATTACTTCATCGGAACGGGGGACGAGGGAGATGGGTCAACTCCCACGATAACCGAAGTTAAGGATACCATTAAACAGCTTAAGAACAACAAAGCAGCTGGGAAGGATAGTATCGGAACGGAACTTATAAAAATGGGCCCGGATAAGTTGGCAAATAGTGTGCACCGACTTATAGTCAAGCTCTGAGATACAGAACAGCTACCGGAGGAGTGGAAAAAGAAAAATATATACTCGTAATACACAACGAGAGTGACAATTTGGAATGTGAGAACTACCGAACGATCACTATTTTCAACGCGACCTACAAAGTGCTTTCCCAGATCATACTCCGCCGACGCTAGCAAGCTGATTTGTGGGAAGTTATCAAGCTTGTTTCGGTGGATGGACGATCGACAACAGACCAAATCTTTACGTGGCGGCAAATCCTCCAAAATTGTCGCAAATATCAAGTTCCTACGCACCACCTGTTCATCGATTTCAAGACCGCATACGATACTATTGATCGCGAAGAGCTATGGAAGACTACAGACGAGAACGGTTTGACTTCGTGCTACCAGACTAACTCGCAACGCGGTGGGTACAACACCAATGTCAGTGCTCGTGTTTTGACTTCGGACATCGTGTATGATGTTTCGGCAAACACCACAGCCGAGTGTTTCCGATTGTGTCCGATTGCGGAATACACGCGTGGTTAATTTATTTAATTTCTACCCGTGCCGTGCTTGTTAAACTCAATCAACTTATGCGCCCGACAGCCCAACAGCCAAGAAAATAAACCTAAATAATTATCAAATTTTTAGAATCATCCGACGAGCATCGCTCTATCCGTGGTAACCAGTGTCATACTGGGTGTATGTTGAGAGCTTTCTTGTTATCATAAACACTCGGCTCGGGTATTTTACCAAAAATCAAACACGGTGTCAAAAGCAAAACACGAGCTTGTACACTCGTGTCGCGTCCATTGCGTTGCGGGTTCATCTATACCTCGGATCATTGGTGACGTCGGATAACTACTGCAGCAGAGAAATTTGGAGAGGCATAATAGCCGGAACTCCCTGAACTCCACAAGACCCTAAGGTTTGGTAAACTTCACCCCTGTACTAAGTGTACCATGTACAAGACGTCGATAAGACCGGTAGTTCTCTACGGGCACGGAAGGTGGGCGAGGTGGGCGATGCCCGAGGAGGACCCGCAAGCACTTCGAGTTTTCGAATGACGTGTGCTTGGGGCCATATTTGGCGGTGTATGTGAAAACGGCGTATGGAGCAGAAGAATGAACTGCGAACTTGCGCATTTCAATGGCGAACCAGATCCCAGATCAAGACCTAGGAAGTGTAGGACGCTCGAAAAACTGGAGACAAGTAGCACCGAACTGAGAGATTCCAATAGATAATTTTTTTTAATGCTTTTATGGGCAGTAACAGGTCTCAACACAAGCATAGCAGACAACTAGAAAGCCCTCTTAACCTAACTAGTAACTCTATGGCAATTTTAAATATGTGACTAGAATATACATATGTCTAAATGTGAAAAACTTGTGAGCCATTTGACAATCTACAGACTCAGTTCCGAGCTTTCACAATGATATAAAAGGACCTATTAACTTCAGAACTATTCAAATTTCCAGAGAATAACCGATGTCAAACTAAATTTCAGATTTTACAACAATTGAGCAGCACAAATTGACACCTACCTGCTCCGTGGTCATCCTTGACGGCTGACGCCATCGATGGCGCAGGTAACACCGGTGCGTCATGTTGCGGCACGCTCCACGGTCCTGCCGCCAGGCTGTGGTGCGCCGTTGGATGGTGTGGATGATGGGAGGAAGCTGCAAGTGCTGCTGCACTGTAGTTCAGCGCAACGGCGGCTGGCGATGGGGAAGAACTACTACCGTTGTTGTTGCTGTTGTTGTTGGTGCTGCTGCTGCTGCTGCTGCTGATGCCGTTATTGTGACCAGTCATGGCTGCAGTAGCAGCAGCTGCGGAATGTATTCGATTGGAATCTCGTTGCTGTTGTGCGTCTCGGGTGCTGTTGCTGTGACTACTAGATGGTGGTTGGGGAGCGCTAGGTGGAGAAACGGCCGCCGCAGCGGCAGCTGCTGCGGCTGCATGCGGTGATATACCTTGATAATGCATCCAGAGAGGATTTCGATACGCCGCGGCTACGGCTGCCTGGTTGTACATATGCTGATAGTACGATGCGAGCGGCGATGCCGGCAGGAAAGGAACAGCACTGGACTGCTGGGCAGCTATTAGCGATGCGGCTATCTGCGGTGGGTACATGTAGAACGGATTCGGTACCGGGTGGTGAGGAGTTGGAGATGCGATCACCGTACTTGGGCGTATCACTGGATTCGGCTGAGAAGTGGAAAGGGCGGGATGTGCTCCATCGACTACATCGGAAGCGGAGGGACGGTCGCTATAATCCAGTTCCTTTTTAAAGTGAGCCGTTCGAGCAATTTCCGAAGACGACGATGAGGCATTTGAGTTGGAACGTTCACGTCTCGTGGCATCAGCTGTGGTAGACGGAGAGGACGATGGTGAACCGAATTGTTGCCGTAGGGCAGCCGTTTTCTTTGGAACAGTTCGGATGCTAGGAGTGGTGGAACTAGATGAAGTGGGAGTTGTTGCTGGTACCCGGATTGGTTCTACGTTCGGTGACGCTCGAGGTGACGATGAGGCATCTTTGCCATTGTTTCGAAGACTATTGCTCGGTGGGTAGTTCGCTTGGTGTGAAGGGGGTGGAGATCGGGCAAAATTTAGCGGAGATTGTCGGGAGTAGTGTTGAGGAGAGTTTGCCGTTGCCGGATTAGCAGACGATGGAGGAGATCCCCCAGAAGCAAGGTAGGCTGTTCGATACTTTGCATTTCCACTGTATGGCGAACTAGCAGAATCATTGGTATTGGGCGATGGGGAACACCGTGACACACTGGAATAGCTGCTTGGGGAAGATACTGAAGGGTGGATACTGTACGGGTGTTGTCGGTATCGTGTGAAACTATGGCCTTGATGTTCTGGACTGGGACTAAGATCCGGCGACCGAACCATGCCATATCCAGCACCGTATTCGGTAGCAGAATTTGGGGAAGCTGCATTCTGTGAACCATAGCTGGGAGATTTCTTCTTACCGTAGTATCGCTGACTTAGATGCGCATCGGAGGGAGATTTCGGTGACGTTATGACGTCCTTTCCGAGATACTGGTAGTGCGAAGAAGGTTGATGTTGTTGGTACGGATGATGACTAGTTGTAGTATTTGTTTCCTGTTTAGGTCTACTACTGCTGCTGCTACTTTCGCTAGACGAATTGTGTCCCAGTAACGAAGTTATACTGTAGCTACTGATGGGCCGAGAAACCGGCGTCGTTGGGATCGTTGGTGTGCGTGCTTCTACAGCTGACACCCCGTTGGTCAGCTTACCGTTGCTATTACTACTACTACCACTGGAATTGTTACTTCCAGTTCCATTGCTGCTAACTGACGCAAGGGGCGTCGCAGTCGTCGCCGTGATCACAGTACTACTACTGCCAGGTTTCGAACGAGATCTTTTCATAGTACTGCTATCTTCAAGCGAGACTTTCTCCAATTCTCTGAGTATTCTTTTCCGAGGCGATACGTGCTGCTGATGGGACGAATTGATCATACCCCTTATGCCAGTATGTGGCATTCGAGGTGCAATATTCGTACTGTTTGCTACACGCACAATAAGCTGATTTACTATCATGTCCAGATCCTTGCTACGTTTCAACATCCCTCTTCGTTTGCGAATTTTGAAATCTTTCGTTCCATTCTCCAAGGCAATTCTTCCTCTACCGTTGGCCTGGGGCTTTCCCCTCTGCTCATCTTCATCGCTGAGAGTCTCCGGTGATTTTCCATTGACCTCCATTGCCTCTGTCTCCGTAGCCACCGGAGGCACGTCCCTATTCCTAATAATCTCATAGTGCAATGAAACGTCGTTGGCGACGGATTGATCGTAAGGTCGCCTCCGTTTCAATTGTAACCGCTTCCACACGTCCCGAGAAAGTTTGAACCGAACACAGCTCGGTCGATGGTAGTACAGAGACATCTCCTTTGACATGTTCGACCTGGGATTGGTTTGCTTCCAGCAGTGATCCCGCTGCCATGGAGAGGACTGTATCGAACTGTTATCGTCGGAAACTGAAAGATGAAAGAAACGCAAGTTTAGAATTTTTGTTTGGTCGAGGAAGGAAAGAAAACTTACAGCTGAGTGAAGTGGAGCTTTCGTGCTTGTGAAAGTTGGCATTGGTGGAGCTGACCGTTGGTGGCCAAAACGTTTTGCGAGGAACCGAGATCCAGCTGGTTTTTTCACCCTCGTGGGCACGTGCCAACTCCAGGATGAATTTTCCATCTGAAAGAGAACAAACAAAGAAAAACGGCACGGTTAGCTTTTTCTCTACATTTGGTTTTAAAATCATGTTGCCCGGCTCCTCGCTCGGTTGAACATTTGTTATTTCCTAGCTAAAGCAAATCTTTTCACCCATGACTCTTTTCCCCACAAAGAGTAATGATGACTATTTGGCTTGATTGTTCCCCGAACACCGTAGATCGTATCGCATTTCAGCGCAACTTGCATTTGTAATTTCGTTTTTTTTTTTTCGAAGTTATCCTAACCAACAACTGCGATTGCGATGTAATCTATTAGATCATTAAAATCAAAACAGCACAATTACTCCATGTGCGCATGGGTTATAAAATCAAAGATAGAAATCAATATGAAAGTCGCATTACATGAAGAGAACGTTAAAGTTCTCACCGGAATCAAACTTTTCCCATCGTCCACCTAGCGGTACCTACAACATCAACACAAAAGAAAAAAAAACTCAGTCAACGACTAACAACAAAACTATGTTCTACCAAATGACGATAAGGGCGCGGGTGGCAGTGGTGGTGGCACGTGTCACCGTTTTAATATGTTAATTCCGCCATAGTGTGTGCCTTCATGGGCCGTTTTTCCCCTTGCTTTTCGATTTTCCCTCAACTGCGCATCGCTCGCTCCCCGGTATGTGCATATGGTTTTACCATACCGACCTACCTACCCGTCCCATACACAACCTTTCGCCTGCGTCGGAGAGCATAATTTAATACCCACAATTCAGTGATTTCCGCTCGAGTGCCCCCTTCTTGTTGGACCATTGAAAGAGAACAGAAATGAATGAAAACGAATATGTACGGACGCGGATGATGACGACGGCGACGACGACGACGTCGTCGTCATTTCTTTGCAGGTCGCAGCTGCTGCTTAGGTGCAAGGGGGCAGAGAAGGGACACGGGAATAGTTTTCCGCTAGAGCGGATTCCCGCTGCTGTTGGATGCCTGCCGCTGAAGAGTTGGCGGTGAAAGGGGACGATTGTTTGTTGGGAGTTGTACAACAGTCGATATGGGGAACACAATAATGGGCTCCGTAGCTTACCTTTCCGTAGTGGCGCAAAGACACATGCCACAGTGGGTTTTGTTTTGTTTCATTTCCTATCGTAAATAGCCGCAAAACAATAGCCCAGAGGAAAGCACAGTGAAACCAGTCAGTGAACGAAGTGTAGCACAGCGTATAATGGTGCTGTGCAGAGAGTGATGACCGGAGGATGAAGAGCTTCCACCCCATTGGGGTAAGGCGATCTGATGACGGCGATACGGAAGCTTGAACTTATGCCACCAGACTCGAGTCAACCAATCGGAGATACATTTATGTTAACTGTTTAACTTAGGGCTGCATTGGCGCGCGCCATAAAAGTTACAAGCCTTTAGCTGTGAAGTTATGATCACTTAGAGTAATTAGGTAAACATTTACGCGCATTCAACATTTTATTCCGTTATGGGATTCATTAATATTCGACTGTGTCATATTTTGATAGATGCAGAGATATATCGTAGATTTTTAAATTCAGAGCTCTTGCAGAACTATTCAAATCCTTCATTTGATCACTTTTGAAAAATATAAAATAAAACATTGAATCACTTTTTTCAAATTATCCCTAGTAAACGCGAGCAAATTCCTTTAAATTCCACTAGAGAAAGTTTATCTTTTCACAGATAGGCCTTTTTTTGTCTACGACTTACAGACTTCTTCAGTGTCGAGTGCTATAGGTCTATCTGTCAAAAGGCCTAGGGGTTCAGGCAAATGACAATGATAGAATGAAAGACCAAAGGGCATACCACGGGTTAATTTTTTAATCATGTTTTTCTTGACGCATATTTTTGCAATCACATAAAATGCCCTCGAATAACAGTGTTATTGACGTAGACTACGTCTTCTGGCGAAAATCAGAAAATAGCGACCGTCATGAAATATCGTTACAAATTAAACGCTCATAACTTAATTAATGCTCAATAGATTTTCAAGATGTTTACATCAATCGGTTGGAAATTCAACTATTGAAAATGTCGTAAATAAAAGGTGATGTCTTATCATTTTGTTTTGAAGGCTGAATTTACAGGGTGCGGCAGAAAATAATGCGAAAATGTTCAAACTTGAGTATTGGGTTAATTCGTGTAGCTAGTGACTAATTTCTGTCGAAAGTGTATTTGTTTATGTTTACTTTCAAGTGCTGCATCCAAACATTCTATTTTTTTTTATTGCAAATTCGTCAAAATGTTCGCGAAAGAAGTGATCACCAGTTTGTTGCTCGCCCAGAAGAAGCCGAAAGAGATTGCCAAGGTGGTAGGGTGCTATTTGGCAACAGTTTACCGCATAAAACAGTCCCTGCAGGATGATCCTAAGCAGTGGAAGCCGGGAAGCGGACGTCCGCGCTTTGCACGCACGCCGAACGTGATCAAATCGGTCCGTGCAAAAATTGCTCAAAACCCGGTGCGTTCCATAAGAAAACTTGCAAAGGAAGCCAATATTTCGGAGAAATCCATGCGGAGAATCATCAAAGAAGACCTGCATGCATCTTCCAGAGCCAGAGTGAAACGCCACTTGATTACGGACCGGGTCAAGGAACTACGAGTGACTCGTTCCAAGAGATTGCTTTCCTTGTTGAAGAAGGAAAAAAATATAATCCTGTTCTCCACCGAAAAGCTTTTCAGCATCGGCCAACAGCCGCACGGACCGGTTCATTTCACCGCAGAAAATGGAGAACGTTCCGGAAAAAAGTGAAATTCAAATTTCAAACCAAACATCCGGCTGGTGTCATAATGTTTGGCTTGGTGGCGTCCAACGGTTTGAAAATGCCGCCTGTTTTCATTGATGCTGGAGTTAAAATCAATACCGAAGTGTATATCGATATTTTAAAGGACCAAGTGCTTCCTTGGGTGAAGGCCAACTTCTGCGAGGACCAAAACGTTGTCCTACAGCAGGATGGAGCGCCGTGTCACACGTCCAATCGAACCCAACAATGGTTGAACGATAACATGAAGGTTTGGCCAAAGGATTTGTGGCCCCCTTGCAGTCCAGATCATAATCGGTTGGATTATTCGATTTGGGCATATGTTGAAGCACGAGCCTGCAAAACAACACACCCTAGTGTGAAAACCCTGAAGTCAACCATAACACGCCCATGGCAGTCAATGTCGGAGGACTACGTCCGAAAGGCATGCTCTGGCTTCCAGCGTCGGCTCGAGGATGTTATCAATAAAAATGGAGGACACATTGAATAAATTTGTTTAAAAGGACTTGATTATTGCTTGAATTAGTTGAAAAACACACCAAAACACACGTAAAACAAGAAGTAGTTTTTCTTGAGTTATTTGTCCAAGTATATCATAGAATACTTGCAGCACTCCAGCATACAATTCATTAAGGTTTGACCTGTGAAATCTTCGTAGTTGCCTGGATTCGTGCCTACAATCGAACTCAATCACCTCCCGCATGGTGTTGCGCCTTCACTGATTGAGTTTTGGGAAAAATATTTACTTGTTACGACTGTACGTTCCTTTTATGGTGTGTCCCAATCATGGCCTATGGGAACTCAATAGGCCATAAGTGAAACACACCATGATGTGAGCGAATGGCCATACATTTGTACATTATTTGCATGTTTTTAAACTTATTTTAACCAAATTCATGCATGAAGTTGATTTTTTTTTCACAGCGTTACTTTAAAAACATAACAGCTAATGGTTGTGGCGCACAACTAGTGATCTAACAACTGTTTATTTTATTTGTGGAGATTTGAGCCTTACCAAGATAGCTATTTTATTCATATTAAATAGTGAGGGCAGCCAAAAATAAAATATTATTCTGTCATTCTTTGAGTGACCCTTGTGAAAAAGTTAAATAATATTCGTCACTACCATAATAATCACAGATTCTGGAAATTGCATAATTAGCACCTTAAGACATTATTGTGTCAAACCTATACAATAACAACAACCTCTAGAAATCAACGCTTTGCTAGTCTGTGATAGGCAATATCAACACACATGTCGTCGGTAGTTTGCATTTCATTTGGATAAATTTCAATCGTTATCACTGTTGTGGTAATGTGCAATCGAACGTTGCATGAACGTAACATTATTTATTGACTTTATGTTCCGTTCTCATTACGTTGCAGATGTGGCTCAAAAAACGCATTTTGACCGACCAATTCAATTTTCCTAGCTAAACAGTTTGTTTGATTGGAATTTAAATAACATCCCGTTCCAAATTCTTTCCAATTGGCAGCCAGCGGTGGCTAAAAAAAGGATTAATTTTCCCTTCGTAGCAAACCAATTGGTTTGTGTAAAATTTCTATAACGGATCGGAAATTTAATCGATCTAACATGTGTAACATAAGTCCTGGGAATACTTCCAGGCGTTTATTTGACAGCATTAACAAACACACATATGTCAACCAATGTACTTGTCACGTTCATCTGTGTTCCTACTGAACTGTCAAACTCAAATTGCGCAGTAGTTTCCATTAAAAATGTCGTACAAGTTGGATTTACGAGCACAAGTCGCCAACCTTTTTGAACGGCTTAGTACAAGTGAAATTTTGAGCGTGTTCAAAGACGAGCCAATATCAAAATCAACAATATACCGTGTTTTGAAAGATTGTCGTGATGGTAAAGAACCGGAAAATAAAAAGAAAAGTGGTCGCCCAACAAAATTGAGTGCCAGAACAACGAAAAAGCTGCTGTCAAGCGTTGAAAACAAGGTTGGCCAATCAACACGCAAATTAGCACGAAAATTTCAGGTTTCAAACATGACAGTCCATCGGATTTTGAGAAAACATAACGTAATCTATCGGAAACGTCAGCGTGCACCAAAATATACACAGCAACTCGAAACAATACCAAAATGCTGCCGTACACTTCGTCGCGAGCATTTTGCAAATGGAAAGTGCATAATTTTGGATGATGAATCTTACTTCACGTTTTCGCACCATGAATTGAGTGGCAACGATGGTTTCTATACGGCTAACATTAAAACAACACCAGACGATGTTAAATATGCCAGCAAATCGAAATATGAGCCAAAGGTGTTAGTGTGGGCAGCCATGTCATCGAAGGGTATCTCGGCGCCTTTGATACGCCCAAACAATGCCAAAGCTGTCAATTCTGACGTGTATTTCAGCCAATGCTTGCCGAAATTGAAGCAATTCATCAACAAATATCACGCTGACGACAAAATCATGTTTTGGCCGGATCTTGCAAGCTGTCATTACGCGAAAAAAACATTAGATTGGCTAACTGAGCAAAACATACCATTTGTACCAAAAAAGGACAATCCACCTAACGTGCCCCAGGCTCGTCCAATTGAAAATTTTTGGAGTGTTCTCAAACGTATGGTGTACGACAATGGCTGGGAAGCTAACAATGAGCAACAATTGGTTAATCGAATCAAGCGGAAGATGAAAGAAATAGACATAGACACCGTCCAGAACCTGATTCAACATGTTCGCCGTACACTGCGTAAAATCGAAGATAATGGTCGATTGAGCGTACTGTAAATATATTTTTCAACAATTTATTAATAGAATAAAATAACCTGAAGAGCATTTTAAAATCCGATTGTTTGATTTCAAGTACCATGCTTTTGAATTTTTCTCAGGACTTATGTTACATATGTTATAGATTATTCCGAAGCGCAAACATAAAGCAAGTTTACGGCAAGAGTAGCATGCCAATCAGAAATTAAAAAATAATTAATAGTTTTGAGCAACATTGTGAAAGTGATAATAAGTGCAATACCTAATCGTTTTGATTCCAACCATATGCGCAAATTTCGGAAGCGTGTTAAGATTGATCATACGGGAAATCCTCCGAAACTACCAACTATTGGTTGGCAACTACTGATTGAAACGCAGGAGAAAGGCCTTCAAATCGAGGTAGAAAATTAAATCAAGTGGTTAACCAACTTGACAAAGTGCAAATACTGAAGGCGTAATTCACTATTTCCCCTCTACCCATAGCAAGTTTTAATGATATTTCACAAAAATATTCATGAAATAATTTCTAAGGAGCGTATCATAGAATTGCCTAATATTCATACTCACTTGCCGAACAAACATACTACACTTACACTTTGATTGTTGTTTGTTGTATTCTCCCAATACGCGGAGTTCACGATCTATGACGAAATTTATCAGAAGCAGATAATTTCCCATCAACATGAGAGGATCTAGGAGAAAACAGTAATTTATTGCTAGAACTAAGAGAAATGAAGAGAAAGTATTGATAGTTTCGTTTAGCGTAACGGTAGGTTTTGAAAATTGAAAGATACAAGTTGAAAACGAGCGGAGGGCATATGAAGGTAGAATACGATCGGGCGCATAATCTTTTACCTAGCTACCCGATGCAGGATACTACACTTACTCTAACGTCCCATTAAAACAGGACCTGCGTTGCAATGTTCCTCGACGAAACCAATGAACTTAATCTAACATGTTAAACATAATAATGTATCAAACGGTTTAACGTAGTCTACGTTAACCGGTCTCGTGCTATACACAATCCCTCTGTTTTTTTTTTTAAACGAACAAAGCATCAATTCGCATAGAAAATGTGCTCAAGGAGGTTTTTATGGGATGTTCCTTCTAAGATAGGCAACCAAGATAAAAACTGCTGCATTTAGTTTGATGTTTAGCAATTTATGTTCGATAAGATAGGGTTATGGGTTGTAATGTCAGCCTAGTCCCTCCATTCGGCCTGTGTACCAAATATGACAAAAATTCTGCGAAAATTTACATCATCATGTGGACATTATGGTGAACAATTTATTTTGTAGCAACTGAGACATTTTTGTTTCCTCTGTTCGGGACATTAACCACTGCGACCAGACATTTGATCTATTGTAGTATATCCCGTATCTTTAGTTTACTGTATGTCGAGTTACTTCTTCTTTATTGAGAAATGATATTCGGTGTTGTTACAGTTGTCATTGTTTCTTTTGTTGGTAATGAATCGACTTTTATTGTAAGTTTCCGCTTTTTAAACCCTTTGAGGAGTGAGAGGACTCTTCAAACGCGCGCCTTTTTATCAGTCAAAACCAGATTCATTGCAAAGAAAACAAACTATGACCCCGACACTGATCATGCATCAGAACCCTAGTCATAACCAATTCAAAATATAGAACATCGAATAGAAAATGAGAATTCACATAAATGAAGACTAACCATGTTTTCCTTATTCCAAACTCATCCGCGGTGGCAAAATCCGAGTATTGTCACTTTTCACTAGACATATAATGTACTAAGGACTAAGATATGTTCCTTTGACTACAAAAAAAAAAAAAAAAAACAAATATGTTCCCTCGTTTGAATTAATTCGGACAAGGGTTCGGTGCTGGATCTGATACCCCATAACGCACCACGAATTGTAAAGAAAGATTTATAATTATACACTTTCGTGAGATTATCGATTTCCTTAATTTTTTAATCACCACGAGTTGAGCTGGTAAAACCAGATAATCTTCACTATTTTCTAATGACCTAAATTTGGCCAGTTTTTTTTTATGGTTATCAAGTTGGAGCTGTTTGATAGCTTGGTTGTCAAGGTTTGACCCAGGTGAGTAAATTTCTTTTTTATTTTAAACAATACCACAGTCGGACTAGCCTATATTGGAAGTTTGAACACTGTGTTCTGTGTATTAAGGCAAAACTTATAATATCGAAGAAATTCGACCTAAACTAAATAAATTTAAGCATATAACCTCTATGACTATAGACCCCAGTTATTGATTGTCACTTAGAGAGTGCAACCAACATAAATATGATATCCTATGTTCGAAAGTTGACACATATTGGCATCTTATCCAGAAACAGAAACAGAAACAGAAACAAAAGCGTTCACGAAAATGAAAACGGACCGTGAACTAGTTCACGTTTTCAGGATTTTTACCTAAAAACGTGATTTAGTTCATGATTACGTGATTCAGTTCACGGTGTATTTTTGCTTGTTCTCGAATTCATGACTGCAGTTCACGGATCCGGGCACTGATTTTTTTTCCGTGTAGAATTGCGCGAAACGTTTTTTGCAGATGAAAAAAACATTTAATTAATAATACCATGCCTAATCAAATAACTGTGAAATTGTAAAATGCAACATGAAACATTCAAACCGATAAATTTGAAATAGCTTTATGAAAATTTAAATCCTAAAATTTATCACACTATTTTTAATTCCGCGTTATCCCTAAGCTGTTCAAATGCTTGCTTATGTTTTCGAAAGCGAGACCCCTGCGTTCTATTTCAAATTTCTAATGAGATTTTTCCATGATCCTTACAGTTAAGCGAAACATGTTAAGAAGGATCAATGTATTTAAGTTGAGTTTTTCTTTATCTTTTAGCAGCGGATCGTTTGTCTGGAGTGACACCGATCAACTCCTAAAGGGTGTATATAATAAAAATGTCACACACATATTTACTCACGAAAATTAAGCCGATTATCGAATTTTCCTGAGTTATGATATACAAAATTTGTTTTATTCAATTTCATCTCCCATCTCGAATCCCCGCACCTTCCTTAGCACTCCAGCCATCCAATTTTGTACAACCGATTTTCCCAGTGCTTTTGTTGTTTTTATCTAAATTTTCTTCAACTCCAGCTCTGTTTCAATAGTTATGGGATGTTTGCGAAGTTCCGTGTTCATAATTGCCCAGAAGTTTTCAACTCGGCGAAGTTCCTGTGAAGTTGGTGGGTTCATATCTTTTGGCACAACATTCACACTTTGAAAATTTTACAGTATACGGTAATTTTTTACCGAACTTTCAACAGCTGAACGTTCGGTAATCCGATTTAATGGAATTCGGTAGAATTTGACAAGTTCCGGTAATTTTTTTATCGGAATACTGTAAAATTTCACCGAAATCCGGTAAATCGGATTACCGAATTTAGAGTGTGTGAATCACGATTGAATAGTATCTAGACTTTTCAGTAAATTCCACTCAGAACGTCGAACGATAATTGCGCTACAAGTAATTGGATAAAAATTCTGAGCTGGATGCAACAACGGATACTTCGATAAGAATTAACTTGGAGTCCTAAAAAGAGAAAGACTTGGGTTTTTCGGTTTAAGTGACGGTAAGAATGGTAAGAAAACCAGATTGAGTGATGTATGTATGTATGTATGTATGTATGTATGTATGTATGTATGTATGTATGTATGTATGTATATATGTATGTATGTATGTATGTATGTATGTATGTATGTATGTATGTAGGAAGCCAGCATCCTTGCGTGGGCCTTGCCCTGCATGTGGTTCCACTTAACAGAAAGATCATGCTTTGTTACCGTTTAAAATTCAACATACTGCTGTATAAAGGGCCAAAAGGGGTTGGGCAGGCCCGTAAGCAGACACACTTACGCGAAACCTGCGGGAATAAGATAATCTCCTTCCAACAATATGATCCGATAAAACGAATAACAACATATGCAGTTCAGTTAAGCTCTCCACGAGATGGTTTGTTTGAGAAAGGCGCGCCAAATTAATTACAAGTGTTGGAGTGGAATGTTCTAATCATAAATGATAGACACATCCTCTCCTAGACTCCGGTTGGCTGTCCACTCCATTGTCCAATTGAAACTTCATTGATGCCCGTATGCACCCTCCCATCCCAGTATTTAAATGTTTTAAATCAATGAAATATAATTAGCTTCAGGCAATTTATATCAAATATAGAGTATTTAAAAGAATTAAGTATATAAAAAAAATATTTAATTTGATACGGCAAAATGGGTAGCCTGTACTGGATAATGTTTTTAAAATTGTGCACCTTGCATGTCGAAATTTCCTTCTGCTGGTTCTATGGAGCAATAACATGTAACAGTTGATGTCAGAACCTTTAAACATGGTACAATCAGAATTGTTAGAATAACTAATTTCAACTGCCGAGCCTGTGAAGAAGAATAATAAACCAACAAGGAAAACTAATCGGACTTTCAGAAATAACCCTAGTAGCACACTTGTTGCCATTCAGTTGAGATACCATAAATATGACTTGCTAAGTCATAATCAAGTTACTACAATTAATTATGACCCTAGTGTGCTACTTGGGAAGCACGGATGTCTACCGCAGACTCAGTCGAATCCTCATGTATTGAAGGCACTATATATGTCTTAATAAGAAAAGGATTGAGAAGGGGTTAAAAGATAATTGGACATAATAAATAATAAGCAATAATATAATTAATCTATCAAGTAAAATAAGTACAATTACAATAACAAAAATAACGATAACAACCCCCCCCCCCCAACCAACAAATAAAAAAAAAACAAAAAAAAAAAAAACAAATAAAAAGAAACACAACAATTTTTTCCTTTCCACACCCCCCCGCAAACCCATATTGTCACTTTTCACTAGACATATAATGTACTAAGGACTAAGATATGTTCCTTTGACTACAAAAAAAAAAAAAAAAAAAAAAATATGTTCCCTCGTTTGAATTAATTCGGACAAGGGTTCGGTGCTGGATCTGATACCCCATAACGCACCACGAATTGTAAAGAAAGATTTATAATTATACACTTTCGTGAGATTATCGATTTCCTTAATTTTTTAATCACCACGAGTTGAGCTGGTAAAACCAGATAATCTTCACTATTTTCTAATGACCTAACTTTGGCCAGTTTTTTTTTATGGTTATCAAGTTGGAGCTGTTTGATAGCTTGGTTGTCAAATCTTGACCCAGGTGAGTAAATTTCTTTTTTATTTTAAACAATACCACAGTCGGACTAGCCTATATTGGAAGTATGAACACTGTGTTCTGTGTATTAAGGCAAAACTTATAATATCGAAGAAATTCGACCTAAACTAAATAAATTTAAGCATATAACCTCTATGACTATAGACCCCAGTTATTGATTGTCACTTAGAGAGTGCAACCAACATAAATATGTTCGAAAGTTGACACATATTGGCATCTTATCCAGAAACAGAAACAGAAACAGAAACAAAAGCGTTCACGAAAATGAAAACGGACCGTGAACTAGTTCACGTTTTCAGGATTTTTACCTAAAAACGTGATTTAGTTCATGATTACGTGATTCAGTTCACGGTGTATTTTTGCTTGTTCTCGAATTCATGACTGCAGTTCACGGATCCGGGCACTGATTTTTTTTCCGTGTAGAATTGCGCGAAACGTTTTTTGCAGATGAAAAAAACATTTAATTAATAATACCATGCCTAATCAAATAACTGTGAAATTGTAAAATGCAACATGAAACATTCAAACCGATAAATTTGAAATAGCTTTATGAAAATTTAAATCCTAAAATTTATCACACTATTTTTAATTCCGCGTTATCCCTAAGCTGTTCAAATGCTTGCTTATGTTTTCGAAAGCGAGACCCCTGCGTTCTATTTCAAATTTCTAATGAGATTTTTCCATGATCCTTACAGTTAAGCGAAACATGTTAAGAAGGATCAATGTATTTAAGTTGAGTTTTTCTTTATCTTTTAGCAGCGGATCGTTTGTCTGGAGTGACACCGATCAACACCTAAAGGGTGTATATAATAAAAATGGCACACACATATTTACTCACGAAAATTAACCCGATTATCAAATTTTCCTGAGTTATGATCTACAAAATTTGTTTTATTCAATTTCATCTCCCATCTCGAATCCCCGCACCTTCCTTATCACTCCAGCCATCCAATTTTGTACAACCGATTTTCCTAGTGCTTTTGTTGTTTTTATCTAAATTTTCTTCAACTCCAGCTCTGTTTCAATAGTTATGGGATGTTTGCGAAGTTCCGTGTTCATAATTGCCCAGAAGTTTTCAACTCGGCGAAGTTCCTGTGAAGTTGGTGGGTTCATATCTTTTGGCACAACATTCACACTTAGAAAATTTTACAGTATTCGGTAATTTTTTACCGAACTTTCAACAGCTGAACGTTCGGTAATCCGATTTAATGGAATTCGGTAAAATTTGACAAGTTCCGATAATTTTTGTTATCGGAATACTGTAAAATTTCACCGAAATGCGGTAAATCGGATTACCGAATTTAGAGTGTGTGAATCACGATTGAATAGTATCTAGACTTTTCAGTAAATTCCACTCAGAACGTCGAACGATAATTGCGCTACAAGTAATTGGATAAAAATTCTGAGCTGGATGCAACAACGGATACTTCGATAAGAATTAACTTGGAGTCCTAAAAAGAGAAAGACTTGGGTTTTTCGGTTTAAGTGACGGTAAGAATGGTAAGAAAACCAGATTGAGTGATGTATGTATGTATGTATGTATGTATGTATGTATGTATGTATGTATGTATGTATGTATGTATGTATGTATGTATGTATGTATGTATGTATGTATGTATGTATGTATGTAGGAAGCCAGCATCCTTGCGTGGGCCTTGCCCTGCATGTGGTTCCACTTAACAGAAAGATCATGCTTTGTTACCGTTTTAAATTCAACATACTGCTGTATAAAGGGCCAAAAGGGTTGGGCAGGCCCGTAAGCAGACACACTTACGCGAAACCTGCGGGAATAAGATAATCTCCTTCCAACAATATGATCCGATAAAACGAATAACAACATATGCAGTTCAGTTAAGCTCTCCGCGAGATGGTTTGTTTGAGAAAGGCGCGCCAAATTCATTACAAGTGTTGGAGTGGAATGTTCTAATCATAAATGATAGACACATCCCCTCCTAGACTCCGGTTGGCTGTCCACTCTATTGTCCAATTGAAACTTCATTGATGCCCGTATGCACCCTCCCATCCCAGTATTTAAATGTTTTAAATCAATGAAATATAATTAGCTTCAGGCAATTTATATCAAATATAGAGTATTTAAAAGAATTAAGTATATAAAAAAAATTATTTAATTTGATACGGCAAAATGGGTAGCCTGTACTGGATAATGTTTTTAAAATTGTGCACCTTGCATGTCGAAATTTCCTTCTGCTGGTTCTATGGAGCAATAACATGTAACAGTTGATGTCAGAACCTTTAAACATGGTACAGTCAGAATTGTTAGAATAACTAATTTCAACTGCCGAGCCTGTGAAGAAGAATAATAAACCAACAAGGAAAACTAATCGGACTTTCAGAAATAACCCTAGTAGCACACTTGTTGCCATTCAGTTGAGATACCATAAATATGACTTGCTAAGTCATAATCAAGTTACTACAATTAATTATGACCCTAGTGTGCTACTTGGGAAGCACGGATGTCTACCGCAGACTCAGTCGAAGCCTCATGTATTGAAGGCACTATATATATCTTAATAAGAGAAGGATTGAGAAGGGGTTAAAAGATAATTGGACATAATAAATAATAAGCAATAATATAATTAATCTATCAAGTAAAATAGGTACAATTACAATAACAAAAATAACGATAACAAGAGTTATGCTTCAGTAATGATAATGATAAAACCGTAAAATCAGTACCTAGCTAAATGGCACACAGCTCTGCATGAGTCAGGTCAGCTCAGATTTGGTAAAATGTCTATTTGCGTAGCAGAAAATGAAAAATACATTTAGGTAAGAAAACCAGATTGAGTGAGCAAGGCATTTGCTGTGAATTTGAACCATTAAAATTCAGTTTACATTTTTGATGATTGTAAACATTATGCATTAAAGCATGCAACAACCTATCAAGAATATCTTATTCTCGTTCTTGTTCCACTATCTGTTTTGTGTAACATGATTCGTGTACGATAACTGTTTATTGAAAAGACTGGTTTTAAGATTTCTTGTTTTGAATGAACTTTTATTAAAACGTAACATAACTGGCACACAACTCACATTCTGTTATGTGTCAAAGAACAACCCGTGTGCCAGTTCAAAATCAGGTTACATTAGTTCGCACCGATTCAAAGTTCGCCAATCAATAGCAACTTTCCAAGTATTTGGAAACCATACAAACCAACGATCTGATAACTGACCCCTGATAGCTTCAAAATGTTCGCTCACCACAAAACTCATCAATCCCATTAAATAATATTGCCGATTAGCATTGTCAAACTCAAAGGCCCACATCGCCGAGAGATGTTCCACGTGCAATTATGATGTGCAAAACCGATTTCCAAACTCGATTGATTTACACAAACCGATTCAAAGCGAGCCTCGTTCGATTCGTTCGGGCCACCTTTTTTCCCTTTTAGCTCCAACAATTTGAAACCGACTTATCGAAAGCCCAGCAGCAGCGTTGGGAGAGCAGGAAAGAAAATCTTTAAACCTCATCGATTTAAAGTAAATCATATTTTTGTTTATTGTTTGCGCCTTGCTTTTCCCCCACAGATCCCTCGCGGACACGTGGCGGGGGCCAACGAAACCGAAACGAACGAAAAGGGGACAAGAAGCGTGTTGGTTAGGTGGGTAGGGCAGTCAGTAATCGAGAGGAACGAAAAAGGTTTTCAGGTGAAACTGATTGATTTGTAGTTGGTAGTATTTGTGTAGTAGCGGTGTGGAAAGTAATGATAAAAAAAATAATGAACGAAATGAAAACAGCATGGAAAAATATGGTGAACGAGCGAGGAAGAAAATAAAACTGAAAATTATTAAGTACACTCACCGTGTGATTACACGGATTTGGTGGGGAGAAACGAGAAACAGGCAAAAGGCAGCGCATAGTAGTAATGTAGGAAATAATAATGTAAAGTGAGACTATTCCGAGGGTGTGCTACGACCACGGGTATTCGCCGTGATGAAATGAAATGGGAAGGGTGGTGTGGGAGCGAGGGAAAAGAACGAATGCATATCTATGCTGTTTTTTAGATCACACTCGCTCACGCGCCAACCAGCTTTATTCCGCCGACGACCGCGGCGACTGCCTGCCAGATATGCTGCTCTGTTGTGGTGGGTTTGCACTAATGTCGTAGATTTGTGGATTGAGCAAGAAGGTGCGAGTGCGGGAAAGGTAGGATAGATCTACATAGAAGAAGAGGGAGCCGGGAACGGTTTGGTCTGAGACATTATGCCAGAGCGGGTTGGTGTGGTGTGGTAATGTGTTCGGTGTTGAATGAGTGTTGTAAAAGCGTGAAGAACAGAGGGTTGTCCGGAAGTTACGTGACCTCAGGGGGAATGCATGACTGATGAAATATTACAGCGAAACTATTTAACGTTAACGAAGAATGGAAGAATGGAAACGAGCGTCATCTTGGGATGGTCCCTAGATAATTTAGTGGTGAGAGACCATAGTAGAGCGGCTGCCACTGCCACCGAAACAGGAACTGAAGGATGTGTGTGGCGGTGTCGAGCCGTAGATAGCGAGCAGATACGTAGCTAGGGGGCAAATCAGATATTCTGTATGGGGCAACGATTGATTGTTTATATTCGGTTTTTGATTTTGTAAAGCGACCCTAATACATTTCGTATGGTTTCTTTTCTTAACGACCTATTTGGGGTATCATCCAAACCATTAAAGAAATGGTTGGAGGATTTGTGATATCGTTCGTTTAAGGTAATTTTTTATCAGGGGAGTATTTTATATTCCTTTGTTAACTTTTATTTTTGGTCGAACTTCTTAACGGAATCCCCTATGAAGAGTTTCCCGAAAAAAAAATCTCATTGATTTACAGTTAAATGTATTGTAACCATACAACAGGATCTATAATATGTGAAATTAAAAGTATTGTTCACAACCATAAGATGGCAATAGGAGTTATTGGTTCCACAATAGAATCTAATGTTAATTGAGACATCGACAATGGAAAAGGGGGTTGTTATGTATCTTAACTATAGAACAAATCATTTTTTTCCGAACAAAATTGAAGCAATAACTATTGCTTGTATTGTTTCACAATTTTTGAAAACCCTAGCATATGGATTGAATAATAGATCTATTGTAATGACAATATGCATTTTTCATATATCTTATTGATGGACAATAAGATTCATGGTCGGAAATAGATTGTAAGGTTATTTTATATTATTGTATTGTAATTGTTTGGTTATTTTTATCCGGGTTGCTTGCCTTTGACAGATACAGGCACTATGAAAGTCTACAAGTAGAAGACGAAATACGCGTATCTGTCAAAGGATTAGCAATCATTAAGGAATTAAAAGGAAATGCCTCAACTCACTCAAAAGCTCTTCAACGTTCGTTGAATTAATGTCCATGTTATTCGTTCCATCCCATTTCACGTAAAAAATGTAAACACGGGAAATAATCGACACATATTTATTGGCAAAAATACATGGTAAATTCCACATAACACTGATGTGTTCTTACATAAACATAACCCTCTGGGAAACACAAAAGAAGTTTATGTGACAAATGAAAAATATGCGTGGCCACACATAGTGGTTATGTATACACATAGGAAGTATGTGTGGTTACAAATAGCTATCATTTGTTGATCGCATTCCAAAATTCATGTGTCGGACACATAGATATTATTTTTTATCAGTGTAAACCAACAGATCAGAAAAATTAGAGCTCACATTTGATAACTACCAGCAACTAACCTAATCTATTATCTGCACCTAATCCACTATGTACCTATGTACAACTAGGAACTACAACGAACGTAACCTACCCACTTCACTGAATATGTGTACACATGGTCGGTCTGCCGTGTGGCAGTTCGGCTCAAATTAACTGTTAATATTTCGTTTATTGAATGTCCAACGTGCTTGCTAGAGTTAACATGGCGAATAGAGATTTTTATATGGATACTAATAAAACATTTTGGCCATTTTCTCCGGGACGCGGTTTTTCAAGTAACGCCATGTTCAGCCGGTGAGTGGTAAAGAAAATTCGAACAGCTCAAGAGAAATTTCAATGAAACATACTCTTTAGTCGGCAAATCGATTTGATCGTCCTGAAATGGACGGGTTTCAGTTGTTTACGGAGGGAACATGGTTCGCGATTGAAATTTTCTTCTCAGTCTTCTTGGGCTGGGGCGGCCTGGATGTTTAGCAGCTCGTAATACTACGATAAAAATAGAAATTTACACCGTCTTCAACTCGAGGTTGTACAGACTGAACATTGAACATAGAGCGAATTACAACGAACAACTTAACCTAATACCCAGTGGACCAGTATAGACGCTTTCATTTTCCGAAAAGTTCCACAGGCTGGAGCGGGAATCGAACCCTCACTTCATGGCAATCGCTTGAACGAAGGGTCACACCGCTAACCACTTGACCACGAAGATGACGTGGGCGATTGATTTGGCAATTTTCTCCGGGACGCGGCTTTTTAAGCAACGCCTTGTTGAGCCGGTGCGTGGTAATGAAAATTTCGTTGAGCTCAAGAGAAATTTCAATCAAACATACTCTTTAGTTGGCAAATTGATTTGATCGTCCTGAAAAGGACGGATTTTAGTTGTTTACGGAGGGAACATGGTTCGCGATTGAAATTTTCTTCTCAGTCTTCTTGGGCTGTAGGACGTTTGGCAGGACACCACTCTGTGAAATGGTCACACCGGAGAAAAGTTTGTTCAGCTCCTCGTCGTTGCGAATGGCCAGCTGCAGGTGACGTGGGATGATTCTGATCCTCTTGTTTTCACGGGCGGCGTTTTCTACCAACATGCACGGCGAACACGTCTGTCGCATACGGATCCACAGCAAGAACTGATCGGTCGGTCGGTTGGTCGGTCGTCCCCACATGTTTCATAATCACTGGCACGGTAACTGTGGCAGTATGAACCAATCAGAGCGTGACGCAAATATGATGTCATTTCCGGAGCAATATGCAATTAGAGCGTTCATCCAAAATGTAAACAAAATGATTTTTCAATGCAATGCATAATTATTACCAAAAAGTCTTTAGTTTTGAACTTTTTGTCCTGATTTTGTTTTAATTTTATTCATTAAAAATGGTTTTCGCAAAGGGCGTAGAGTTATTTCATTATCAAAACAATTTACTTTACGCTTTACGCCATATTGATTGCTGACAAAGTGAAAGGTGTAATTTAAATCAAAACCTAAACTTGGGATAAAGTAAAAGGCGATACTGACAAAATAATCAAAACAACGGTAAAAAGCAAAAGGCGAAACCTATGAAAATGTCAAACATAGGCGAATAGTATAGGGCGATATAATTATTTCCAGTACTTGAGTGGCTTCCATTGAAAATGGCGTTATCAAACATACTAGCATTAACAGGCCAATATTAAAAATGTGCTAATTTCAATGAAAAACGAACGAATTTCCATCAGTATTATATATGAATCAGAAGCTATTATTTGTAAATTACGATTTGAAATTCTACTTGCAATATTACAATCATCATTCTCCTTCTGTTTACATTCTGCATGTTCGCCCTTATCACAAATTGCTCCGGATTTTTTACCAATAGCTTTGTGCGTTCAGACAAAAAATGTGTCCAAATGAAGACAATCATTTAGCATCACAGGGAAGCCGTCCAAATGAAGACTGTAAATCAGCAACAGTTTCCGGTGAGATCTATCTGATTATAACTAAATTTGAACGATACTGCTAAATACGTGCCATCCTCAAAACAATAAGATTTGATGATGGAAGTGTATGCACAGTACCTATATCCATTTGATGTTTGTACTGTGTCTATGCGGGGCTTGTTGTAAGTGAAAGTCACCTCGGAATGGACGAACCAGGCATTCTGAAATGGCTCACTGCAACCCAACAGAGCTATCACCTTCCAACTCCCGGGCTAAAAATGTTTGTCGAGTCAGCAACAGTTCGTTTAATTGCAAACATGTTTCTTCCATAAAAACACTGCCGGACGGTGGGCGTTGGATTGTATATACACACACAATAGCTTTGTGCGTTCCGACATTTTTCTTTTAAGTACTTTTTAATTAGTTTAAACAAATGAAATGAATTAAGCTAGCAACAGGGATTTAGCTTTGATGTTCTACCTTTCGAATGAAATACTTATCGTAAAATTTCTGTAGCCCAGAGAGGAGATACTATCGTTCAAAATCTCCAAACCTGCGTAACGCTTTCGATTTCAGAAATTCTAGAACGGCGCCCCTATACAGGAAAAAAAAGAGAGACGTAAGTCGAAAGTCAAAAAAAAAAATCCTCTTCAACTGCGTACTAGTTCAGCAAAAAAATAAACCTTCAGGCCAAGGCAAAATACTGATACTGCTACAGTCTGCATTTTAGATGTTCAGATCTTGAATATGAAATTGTTGTATTGGACAATACATTTGTGTTGTATTCAAGTGACCAAAAAATATTTATTAAAGTGACCAAAAAATATTTTTTATTTTATGGTGCGGCACTTTTATGTATCATTTAATTGTTATTGTTATTATTTTCATTCCATTTGCAAAGTAGGGTCGGGATATAATGTAAGCCTAGCTCCTTCATGCTGCCTATGTATCAAATAGGCAAGAATGTTTTTAACGAGAAACTTAAAGTTGTTTTATATTAATTTGTTTTGTGAAATTTTGTGTTGAGTAAAGCAAATATAGCTTACAATAAAATGAATTGAGTAATTCAAGTAGTGAGAATCATAAGAAAGTGCAGTGGTATTTTTCTTAAATGTACGATACCCTGAGATATGAAGGAAGCCATTAGTCGTTCTGTAGGATGTATCATATAAAGAAATAAATTAGTTAGAACGTTTGAAGGAAGGTCTGAGAAAGTTCAAGGATGTTAAGGCACGAACAACGTTCAGAAAAAGTTTAAAGCTTCGAGAGGCTTGGTAGTTTAACAGAAGGCGTTTTAAGGACTTTACTAATACGTTTTTAGCGTTTCAATACAGACTGTAAACTATTTACCAATTTATAAATTTTTACTTATTATTCTATAGTTTTTCGGTTAAGACGTACAATGCTATTATAAGGAAAATATGCTTGAAAGAAATCCCAACGAAGAAATAAACATAAATGTATAACTACAGCCTTCCAAAGTAATGCAGATGCAGAGTTTTGTGGTGAATAAGGTTCGGGTTGGGCTTTTAAAATTTAACCTTTCTGGGGCCGCATTTCAAAATTTGGATCGAAAACAACAGAAAATCTACGTCTGATTTACGTTAAAAGATACATCGTATAAGTTCACGTTGGAATTGTCATTGCCCTGCAGAGTGATCCGCGGTTTCAGCCCTTTTCTATTTAAGTAGTGAGAGGTGCGAAAAGAACCGCGATGGTTCTTTTCCGTTTCGCAAAGCATTTTAACGTAGGACTACGTTTCTCTTTTCTATACCGGGTCATTTCAAAATTTTAAAAAATGACAGCGTTACGCAAAAGTGAAAGGTTTTTGAACGCTAATAACTCTCGTTTGACTGAACATGACTTCATTTATACACCATTTGATCAGAAAAACTAACAAATGTTTTGCATTTAAATTTCAATTAAGTAATATTAGTATAAGTAGTTCAATTTATCATTTAAAGATGACCTACTTTTGCTCCCATACAAATCTACACATGAACAGGTTGAAAATATAGTTTTCCCTCTCCGGGTCCTCAAAACCGGGTCTTCTTTTTATTTCATTTAGTTTTTTTTTCATGTTAAATACAGCAATAGTCACACCCCTCAGCTGTAAAATTATTTTGCTTTGTTGCCGGTGCCTGATTTTATAACTGAAGCTTGTCCCCTCTTTTGAATTTTGCTTCGTACTGCATTTTCGTGCCTCTCTTCTTTGGAGGCAATGTTATCAACACCAGTACAAAGCACACGATTTGAACCAAAATGATTTCATTGGGATATTCAAGTTCGATTGAGCGACGGTTGTGTTTTTCGCTCTCCCGTTACGAAGATTTTTTCTCGGTTTTCCTTTATCTCATCCGTTTTCTTACGATGGCGCGTCTGGTTCGTAAATTATCGCCTGCGCTTCCTCATCTACAAACCAGAAGGAAGCGCTGCAAAGTTTTTCAAGTTTCCCCGCTTGACCTATTGCCGTAAAAATCGAGAATCCGCGCGGGCGCCATCCGCATCCGAAGCCTTGCCGGAGCCGGGCACCTCCCAGCGCAAAACGATGTTTGTGACAACTAGATTAATAGAATCATCCCAACTATCTTGCCATTCACAGCGACGAGGAGTTTACTATCCGGATTGAATACAGCACATTATGGTGTCATGCTGGCCAACTAAACCGAAAATATAAATTAATTTCTTAGGCGTATCATAATCATCGTCCTTTTCAGAACGACCAATTTAATTTTGCAATAAAAGAGTTAGTGTTGAAGTGAAATGTTCGTGATTTACAAACTTTGCATATTATCAAAACTAGTACATTTTGGATTGTTTGAGGCATTCAGTCGAGAGTGGTGAATTCGGCAGAGATTTTTCATCAAACCCGAACTGATTTTTTTTGCATTAGACTTTACCGAATTTCATAAGAAGGGATGGGTGAAGTAAAAAAATAAAGACATTTTAATATTAACCAACTATATGTGTTATTATATGTATAAATAAGATGATACCATTATTACTATGCAGCAACGCGGTCCTACGTGATCCCCGCGGTTATATCCCTGATATAACCCACGTCAAATTTTTTTTTGCTGTAGCATGGCGTTAAAAATATTTTTTTCCTCAACGATGCACTTTTGATCTGACAGAATCCATCACCTTATAGAACGAGCGATTCAATTCCTAAATCTTCAATCAAGTGTATTAATCTAGCAGAATAAATACGAAACTTATCGTCATTGCACACTTGGAAAATTTTACAGTATTCGGTAATTTTTTTACCGAACTTTCAACAGCTGAACGTTTGGTAATCCGATTTACCGGATTTCGGTAAAATTTTACAGTGTTCTGGTAAAAAATTACCGGAACTTGTCACATTTTACCGAAATCCGTTAAATCGGATTACCGAACGTTCAGCTGTTGAAAGTTCGGTTAAAAATTACCGAATACTGTAAAATTTTCTAAGTGTGTATACTCTTCGGCGGCCTGAATCCGAATAACTGAGCTAGGGGTGCGAAAAACCTTGCTACTGCTCTGTGTAAGAGCGAAACGTGCCCTAGCCAAGAGTGAATCGAGAGGGATAGAGAGCGCGAGCACAACTAGCAACAAACAGAAACGGTTGACGACGAGAGGGTTACCGCCGCGGCGTCGCACCCCGCTACTTGCCCAGTGAACAGATATTTAGAGTAAAGTGGGGCTCAAATAAGCTCTTAGTTTTAGTGATCATGTAACTTTTGTAAGATGATCAAAATTTACAACCATTTGTAATTAGAGTCCTCGTTAATTTAGCCAAAATCTGTTTATCAAAATCATGAATATATTTATTACATCTTGCGTGTACCATGTCATATGACCTGTCTTGATATCGACAATTATACATTTAGTTTATCATGGAAATTATATGTATGATAAAAGATATCATGATACTCAATATCAAATGATTTAGACTTGAGTGCAGACAAGGTACTGGACAAAAGTCTATCAGAAAATTTGTCAGCTTTACGCTCAGAGGCTGCTTCATTTGTGTATGCAGGTAAAAAGTAGTGAGGTTAACATTTATGGAAAGAATAGAATCGTTGCCTGCTTTGTTTACTGGAAAATTTAGATTCATAACAGAAATGAATTGTTTGGGTTATAATCTTCATCTGAGATAATATAATTCTGTTTCCAAAAGACTTATACTTTATATCGAAATGCAGAAATTTGAATAATTTAACGAGCTTCGAACTGTTTCATCATTCAGGTGTCAGATAAAAAATCAACAACTTCTTCTAAGATAACGACGTTTCTTTTTCCAACGGGCCAGATATGATCTGGTCATGCCATTGCAACTGGTGGGATGGGGTAGGGATGTTAGTTCGTCACTTATTTAAGAGAGATGCAGAGACATTATGCAGGATGGAATTATGCTAGTAGGAAGCGTAACCCGTCGCCAAGCCGAGTCCACATGATGCATTTGTTTAAACAATTATGGGGATAGTTCATCGGCTGTCCGTCTTTGCTGCCCGTAAGGAAGCCAGTACTTCCACGCAAAATTACTTAATCAGCCTCTGGCCCCACTTCACCCTATTATGTGGCTCTGTTTAGAGAGTGCTCGCTTCGCGCGTCGTTGAGGTTGATAGAGGAGAGGCTATATGGATGTGAAGAAGAAGTGGGTGCGAGATACGAAGGTACGGACAAGAGTAGGCGAGGGGGCGGTTGAGGTGAGTGAAAAGTAAAATTGTTGATGTTTTCATTACCCTCGGCGCGTGCTATTTGCTCGTTGAGGCTGGCTTTAATATGTACCATGTAATAGCAGCAGCAGCAACACAGCCGAAGCGATTTGGTTGCTGGTTTTGGACGATTTGAAGAATCGATGGAGTAGGGGGACCAAGGGTGACAGGGGGCTGACTATACAATGAGTGCGCTGTGTGGTGATATGTGTAGTAATGTTGGCGCGAGCGCACCGCTTAAGGGATTGACAGCCAAGTGACTTCGTCGGGTGGATGAAGAAGAGGCAGGAGAGTGAACTTGGGGATTGCGGCAAGTCTTAAGCTATTGGTATAAGCTGGTTGTGGTGCGGTTGGGTGGGGTCCGGACGAGGACTGTCCAGGTCGCGATGGTGCGGTTTCAAGGGGGACTGAACTTAACATTGTGGCTACGACAACGACTACAACGACGACGAGGAGAAAGAGTTAGAGAGCGCTGCTCATAAAGGCGTGTTATAGTAGGAAGGATTGAGAGCATGCGCGCGCCTACCTGGCCGGCTGCGCTGGAGTTGAAAGCAAAGAAGAACAACAACTTTTCTACGTCTGGTAGGGTGGGAGTATTGTAATTGATGATGTGGGAATATCCGCGGAATTTTTCTCATACTGATCTCACCTCAGAAGGATCCGGGCGCAGTGTTATTCAATGCAAATCCTCGATCTTACCCATAACGGCGCTGGCTGGCTTGCATTCCAGCGCTGAAAATTCTTTGTCTAGACAATTGTCTACAAAGCGCAAAGAATTAGCTCATTGTCTTCTGCAACAGGTCCCAGTACCCAGCTAAACGTTGTTCAACGGCGTGCACTGTCACTTTGTTTGTAGCGAAGCTAATGGGAATGACTCGTATTTTCACAGTCATGACGCCGTTGTATTTAACTAGCTATGACAGTTACGCTGCACCTCTCCATAGTAATTAGGTCTCAAGCGGTAAGCTTCCGCAACCGCGAGTGCACCACGCGAATTTTGAACAATTCCCATACCGAGGTAAAAATCTACATTTTCCTCCTCAAACATTTGCTGACATTAATTTGTTTTATTATCTCTTTCTGTGTGTTTTTTTTTCAGTCCCTCTGCTCTGCTCTTCTACCATTTTTTATCATAAGCTCTTCAATCACCATATTCGAACATTTCTTATGTGTCTTCTTACCCTATTCGGTTTCTTGTGTTTTCGCTAAACTTTTTTTTTATCATCGACTGACTTTTGTTGTTTTGTTGTTGTTATTATTGGCCGTGTGGTGCACCTACCTCAATCGCGTACACGTCCGCTCTACGCTGCGCGGAGCCGCAGTCATCGCAACACTAATACATCGTCACTTGGCCGCCGTGGGTCGCGCACGGAACGGAGAACGAACCATCGTCCTCCTCTTACCTCTTTCTCTTCGGACAACAAACAAAAAAAAAACTAAACCGAACCGTGCCAAACCAACACCAGCAATAATGTTGGAACGTGCGCGCGGTCAATAAAAAGAGAGTGTAGCGCGCAATGGGTAATAGTCGTTCGTTGCCTCGGCCGTCGCCACCCGTTCCCTTCTAATTCAGTGAAGTTTTATGACGGAGAGGAAGCAGAAAAAAACGCTACCACCAAATAGGCAATAACAACCATAATCTACACCGCGTGCCCTATCAATCCCTTTCGGTTTTCGTCGGAAGGGGGTGTGGGGGGGTACCGCTATTGCCACCGTCGCCGCTGACGCTGCTGTGTACAACTAAAATAGTGTTGTTTCTACCAGCCAGCCCAGGCCAGAGCAATAACGTCGGCCGATAGATCGACCCGCTACCAATTGTCGGTAGGTGGACTACCACCACCCTAGATGTAGTTTGGTTGAAGCAGATGAACAGACGAAGAACAACACAGTCCACAACAGGGCAGACGAACGGGAGTATGATGTTGGCTTATGTGCTCGAAGCGTTCCGCGGACCCAACTTCCCATTGTATGCTAATTCGATTCCAAACAGTGCGCGGTATAGTTATTATCGTTCGCACTGCTGTGGTTTCAATATTATCGTCACAACTGAAAACCGGAATAATCCACTAACGCCAAACGATTTCACTCTCGTTCTGTACGATTGCATTGTAGCGCATCTAGTGCGCTGTACAGCGCATCTGATGTGCTACACTGCGCACTAGATGCGACACTTCGCGGCCATGCGGAAAATCAGTAAAATTGATTAGGGCGAGGGTTTTTTTTCGGTTTTGAACTGCAACGAGAATAGATCGCAAACGAGTGGACCAACCAGGTTCGGAATTGGGCGAATTTCTTGAAGACTCGGACAAGACACATTCGAATGCTGTGAATGAAAGAGCACATCTATTTACACAAGGAATCAAATGAGCATTATGAGGTTGACATATTATTCCCCCCCCCACCCCCCCCCACCCCCCCCCCACCCCCCCCCTTCTCCCCCCTCTCTCTCCCCCCTCCCCTCCCCCCCTCTTTTTTTTTTTTTTTGTGTGTGTGTGTGTGTGTGTGTGTGTGTGTGTGTGTGTGTGTGTGTGTGTGTGTGTGTGTGTGTGCAATCCAACGCCCACCGTCCGGCAGTGTTTTTATGGAAGAAAAATGTTTGCAGTTAAACGAACTGTTGTCGACTCGACAAACATTTTTAGCCCGGGAGTTGGAAGGTGATAGCTCTGTTGGGTTCCAGTGACCCATTTCAGAATGCCTGGTTACTCACGTCCATTCCGAGGTCACTTTCACTTACAACAAGCCCCGCATAGACACAGTACAAACATCAAATGGATATAGGTACTGTGCATACACTTCCATCATCAAATCTTACTGTTTTGAGGATGGCACGTATTTAGCAGTATCGTTCAAATTTAGTTATAATCAGATAGATCTCACCGGAAATTGTTGCTGATTTACAGTCTTCATTTGGACGGCTTCCCTGTGATGCTAAATGATGCATTTATGTCTCTACAGAAGTAACACTCCGCTATTCAGCACATATTTTCACATCATCCTTTTCGAATGGAACAGCCCGAATACAATTAGTACTTCGCGCACAAATGCAATACAATGAAAACCACAGGTAAAAAAAGCACTTCCGAGAACAAATTTAACTTGAAAATCACAATCTCATTGTGCAACGAAAGAAAAAAAAACTTCACAGCACTCCATCTGTACAGCACGTGATGAGTGCATCTGAAATTATATTCCAGCCACTCACGCGCGCATGCGCGTTAGCTTCGTTCTTTGCTTCTGACCAGCAAATGGTCGTTTTCTACATTGCACTGGTTTTCTTTTTTCTCTCTCCACACTTTGCCAATAATCAAAATCCCCCGCTATGAGGCGACTCTATATCGACTTCTAAACTGCTTATAATCATCAATTCACTCGCGACCAGGCGGAAAAATATCATTATAATATATAACAACGACACACACAACCCACACCACCAAAACAAACACAACAAACAAAAACAAACCCCCCCTCCGCTTACTCTTTCTAAAATAATTAAATATTTATTTTTATTATTTTTATTAAAAAAAAAAAAAAAACAAAAAAAAAAAAAAAAACAAAATAACAAACAGCCACCCCCCAACCCAAAAAAAAACACCAAAAAAACACCAAAAAAATCTTAAAAAAAAAAAAAAAAAAAAGATAGAATTTCTTTTTTTTTTTAAAATAAAAAAAAAAAAAGAAATTCACTGCACGTAAATTTATCAACACATTTTTTTATGGAGTTTGCTTGGTCGATCAAGATACGAAATTTTGAACGATTAACTCATAATGGTGACTAACCTTCAATCAGAATGCCTAATGCACTGTCATACCCGGAATGAGTTTTCCTTATAAACCTCTACAGTATTCTTTAACAATGCTAATATGAACTGCATTATCTCTCGACGGATTTGCGTAAAATGCTGAGCCTAATTTGTTCAAAATTATTGTATCAGAATCCTGTGCAGGATTCGCAATAACTCCATAAACATTTTGAGCTGATTAAAAGCTGAACAAGCAACTCTTAGCTGAAGTTTTTGCCAGAAAAGCCCTCATTCAGACCGATTTTTTGTTGTCACCATGCGCAAAAATATCTAAGAATTCTATGTTGGATTAAACTGAAATGGCACATGTTCCAGATTTTAATGCGTTTGAAATTGAACAAAAAACTCTGAACAAGCATATATCGTGTGAGATTTTTTGAATTCCGATAAAATATAATTGGAATGCCGAACAAGACACTCTCACAACAGGAGAAAGATTTCATCTTAGGATGTCTTAGATTTCTCAGCAAGTAGTCTTGCTTACAATTTCTCAGAATTCAATGAGCATACAGTTTCAATCCTAATCAGAATTCTGAACTTATAATGCAGGATCCCTTCGAATGAGCAAGAATTCCTTCGAAAAGTAGAATTCGCTCAAAGATCTGAACAGAGCTCGATGCAAAATCGTAGCTTGATTCAACTCAACATCGCGGAAAGGAACTTTGAAAAATCTGAGTTTGGCGTATAATATGCTTAGAAATTCATTTATTTTAAATGATCATTGTCTAGTTCAACAAGAACCAGCGCCGAGCCAGCTGTTTGTATCGATGGTCAAACATCACGTAATGTAACTAGAAAATAAGAAGAATGATTAGTAATTTCCATTTAATTCCAACTACCTTTATTGCTTATCTTGACAGATACGCGTATTTCGTCTACAATGTGCAGACTTCTTCAGTGTCGTGTACTAATACTCGACTAGTATTCGTCGAGTATTAGTACACGACACTGAAGAAGTCTGCACATTGTAGACGAAATACGCGTATCTGTCAAGATAAGCAATAAAGGTAGTTGGAATTAAATGGAAATTACTAATCATTCTTCTTATTTTCTAGTTACAGGTATTCCACTAAACAGCTCACACTCTCCATAATTCATCACGTAATGGTCTCGTAACGTAATCATCCGGTAATTCGAAATTTACGTATCTTCCTACGACTATATTTCTATCAAGATTCTTCTTAACATTCAACTGAACTGAATTGTTTCAACCTCAATTATACTATGGATTCTTGGTATGGGTTGAGAGATTTTTCCTTGTTTTATGAAAGAGTATTTATTAATTTTAACCGGGGGTAAAAGAATCTAGTTCAAAATATTTTCTTGCTGTTCGCTAGAGACTGTAGAGAGACAACCAAGTTAAGGTCCTTGTTGTGAGAGTCGACGATAAAGTCACGTAAAACCTCACATGTCCTACACAGTTTTAAAAAAACATTTAATTGTCTGCGTTATCTAATGCATATAACGGGAATACTAGATTTGGCATAAATTAATGGGATATTTCATGTAAATTTAAGCCAGATATCGCTGGAATCAGGTCTGTTGTATGGAAGATTGCCAACAATGTTGTATGCTGTATTAAAGATTGCAAACAATTACGTTGTTTATGCTTGCTTTGGCTTACAATTAAACGAGGGAAAATTTTACGCGTCCGTTAAAATTCATTGTTTGTTTCTGTGTATATCATAACCAAAGCTTCACGAAGTCTCGGTTTCGTTTGTCGTGTGGCAAAAGAGTTTGAAGACGCCATCTGCTTAACGTCACTATACTGTTCATTTGTGAGATCACTTTGGAACCGCAATTTCCAAAATGGTGTTGAACGTATTGAGTCAAAATAACGAAGTTTTGTTCAATACGCTCTTTGAAAACTCCCTTTTAACCTTACAAGTTACGAGAGCCGCTGTGTCATGATCCTCTTGGACACTCTTCCGAATCGTCGCCCAACCGTGAAATCACCCATGATCTACTGTACGATCGAATAAACTGCCCTTCACTGCTTGCCGATATCCAACTCCATTCCCGCACTCGTATCTTGCAAACCGTCTTCCATCTTAGAGTGCCACTCAGGAAAACCTTCTTGATCGCTTTACAGCGTGCTTTTGAGAGGTTGTTCGTCTGCCTTATATTCTTGTTTTTTTTTTTATTCATTTGGACACTTATTAAGTCTGTTGCCAATTAAATCAATTAAATAAATAAATCAATAAATAGGAAGAAATCAAATAAATGAAATAAATCACAAAATCCCGGTACAAGCGAGATCCTGTGTATTTGCTCAGTACTCTGAGATAAATGAACTCAAAACTGGTGACATTAATTCTTTAGATACAGGGTGCGGCAGAAAATAATGCGAAAATGTTCAAACTTGAGTATTGGGTTAATTCGTGTAGCTAGTGACTAATTTCTGTTGAAAGTGTATTTGTTTATGTTTACTTTCAAGTGCTGCATCCAAACATTCTATTTGTTTTATTGCAAATTCGTCAACATGTTCGCGAAAGAAGTGATCACCAGTTTGTTGCTCGCCCAGACGAAGCCGAAAGAGATTGCCAAGGTGGTAGGGTGCCATTTGGCAACAGTTTACCGCATAAAAAAGTCCCTGCAGGATGGTCCTAAGCAGCGCAAGCCGGGAAGCGGACGCCCGCGCTTTGCACGCACGCCGAACGTGATCAAATCGGTCCGTGCAAAAATTGCTCGCAACCCGGTGCGTTCCATAAGAAAACTTGCAAAGGAATGATGATGTTTGGCTTGGTGGCGTCCAACGGTTTGAAAATGCCGCCTGTTTTCATTGATGCTCAATCAATACCGAAGTGTATATCGGTATTTTAAAGGACCAAGTGCTTTCCTGGGCGAAGGCCAACTTCTCCGAGGACCAAAACGTTGTCCTACAGCAGGATGGAGCGCCGTGTAACACGTCCAATGGAACCCAACAATGGTTGAACGATAACATGAAGTTTTGGCCAAAGGATTTGTGGCCCCCTAGCAGTCCAGATCATAATCGGTTGGATTATTCGATTTGGGCATATGTTGAAGCACGAGCCTGCAAAACAACACACCCTAGTGTGAAAACCCTGAAGTCAACCATAACACGCACATGGCAGTCAATGTCGGAGGACTACGTCCGAAAGGCATGCTCTGGCTTCCGGCGTCGGCTCGAGGATGTTATTAATAAAAATGGAGGACACATTGAATAAATTTTTTTAAAAGGACTTTATAAAGATAACTGTTGTGTCTACAATCTAACACCCATTATGGAAGAAATCTGTTTACAACAATCCAGCTTTAATCGGGGGGCTAGAAAGTGATAGCTCTACTGCAGATCCAATAACTCATTTCAGAATGTCTGAAATCATTTCATACCGATATCATTTGTATAAGGGTACTGCAACACACTTCCAGATTTGGAAATGTAAAATTACCAAACCAAGCACGTATTTAGTATTATTTGAAAATAGGATTATTGTTATTTAGTTATAATCAGATAGATCTCACCCATAGCCACCTTCTTAATGACACTATCTAGTTCATTGCACTGGTCTTCTTTTTGTTCACTCCACACTCTGCCAATAATCGAAATCCCCGCTGTGAGGCGAAAACAAAACTACCACTAATAAGCAAAACTAAGCAGATGTGGTCCTATTAATTCTTTAGATAGATATTGCAATAATCAAACATAAAATTAGAACAGCTTTGATTGAAGTTCAATTGAAAGATGGACACCAAATGTGGCAATATATGTTTGACCTGGGTGGTACTTACTGAAAACCTTGGAAGTTATTATTCAATCGTTAGTCAGAGCAAAGCATAGATTTGTAAACAGAGCAGGTTAGAGCGAAGATCAGGTACCACAAAAAAAAAACGAAACAGTATGTATCCAATAGATCCTTTCGAAGTTTCAGTATGATTTGAATGAATTCAGAATCCAAAATTGGATCGTTACCCTGAGGAACATTCGCTCACAATCCCTAAAAAAGACTATGTCATTATCCAATGCTACGTTCACTCAAAATATAGTGTAAGTAGGATTTGATCGAAATACTAATGATAAAATCAGCTTTACCGTGAGAAAAATCCACCTACCGAATAAAGCAATACCGCATACATAATCTTCGAATTTTGGTGAGTAAGATTTGTTGAAAAATCTAATAACAAATATTCACTCGAAAACTCTAATAAGATTCGTTTGGCAAAACACATGATTCTTTCAAACTGTGTCCTTGCCACATAATCATATTAATGCAAAAATGGTAGGGGCCTCCCTTTGCTCAGTCGGCATAGGCGCAGCTATAAAGCAACACCATACTGGAGGTGGCGGGGTTCGATTCCCGGTCTGGTCTAGGAATTTTTCGTTGAGGAAAATTGCCCGACTCCCTGGACATAGGGTATGATTGTGCTTGCCACGCAACTATACTGATGCAAAAATGGTACCTGGCATCGAAAGCTCCCAATTAATAACTGTGCAAGTGCATTTAGAACACTAAGTAAGTAAGCCAAAATGGTACCTGGCATCGGAAATTTATTCAGAACACCAATTTGATGGCAAGCCAGATACTTACTGTGACAGCAATAAGCTTGAAAAGCTACGAAAAAAGAAGAAAAATTGCTTTAATCAATTGAATTTCATCGAACAAGAGAACTAGGTGAGACCATTCCAATTGAAGAAAACATGTTGAAGCTCCCTTTCAACAACTATTACCCTGGCGTTGCGACGGTTAAATGTCTTTTCTATATCTAGCACAGTTTGTTGATTGAGAAATCGATGCTATATTTAAATGGTTTGCAGTTTTCGGGCTATACCAGGACTACCAGGACTATTGCTGATCGCATTTAATAGATACTTATACTTACAGTATTTTCTCTCTTATATTAGTTTATACATAAATATATACATATTGCATACGAACACTGGTTGATGGAAGGGACCATAAGGGCGTTCTATTGAAGCAAACTGGATGGGGAGAGTAGGAATGCTAACTTCACGTTGCTAACAGTTTGTGAATCGATGGCAGGCTCTTCTCCCCACCCATTGGGGCATTACTCATATTATATAGCTCGTTTTTTTATACCAATTGTTCAATTTTGTCGTTGGAAAGAGATTCATTATAACTCTGTGGATACGTGCCTGTTGATCCACCCAACCCGTATTGTGCCCTTCATTTAATGACGTAAGGAGAACTATCAGTGGTTATTTCAACTTGCTCAAGTCGAACAGAGAGGAGAGCACTTGCTGTCAGGCTTTGTTGCGATGGAAAGTAGTAAGTATCCATACCTCTTAAGCTAAAATTACGAGCTCAAATTTCAACTATTAACCAGTCATGTTTCATTTCAAACATTCCTACAATGTCTTGAAAAACATGAAATATCTTCGAAATGTTCACGGTTAAAAAAATCATTGTATGTTTTCAAATCTGGAATCTATGAAAGTAGACAAGCTTTGAAAAGTTCGGAAAGCCTTAGCAAACGTCTTAGCACACAAGGCATACTTTCCAATCCAAATTTCATTTAATTCACTTACAAACATTTATCAAAGCAAAGGAAGCCTCAAGCCAAACTCGCACCTCCCATGGGATTTTCCTTTTCAATTTATCTGATTCAAGCTCGCCTTGTTCATAAAACAAATGACCTCAGAGTACTTCGTAAAAATCAATTTAACCTGATTTGCAATAAAATGTACTTTCATAAATAAAACTCCATTCCCCATTGGTTCCCAGCCTGCCGGCGGATACCAACTGCTTCGACCTCAAAGGTCACACAGATCTAATTGTATTAGATCATAAAACACAAACCATCAGTGGCCCTCTGGCCAACTGCACTAACCAACGCCAGTGATTGGATATATTGCCTCGAAAGATTTACCCAATCTTGGAAACGACCCATAAAACAAGACCACAGTCTTCGGGAGGGGGGAGAGCTCTTCATCTTCTTCGGTTCCGTCACCCATCCCTCATGCTGCATTATAAACGCATCAGCAAAGTTTGGCTCGAGCCAATCCATGACAGCCAACGTCTTCTAGTGTGTATGATGAAGGTTGGGGTTTGCTGATAGTGGAGCGCGCACGGATTCCATCACCACCGAGCACCAAATTTGCACCATTTCTCTCCGGGTCGTCTTCGTGCTGCAGTAGCGGCATCAGCAGCGCCCGTGCGGACAGGAATCCACCACGGTCGGAACTTCGTGTAGCGCGCTGCACCCGTCGAAACCGAAGAAAATTGTTTGACGTGTGCGCAACAACAGCAACTAATCCATTGCTGCCGCTGGACATGGCGGCGGCGGTGGTGGTGGTGGTGTGGTACAGCGACGACGACAACGGCGACGAGCAATGCGCGAACGTGTTTCTTTTCTTTTTTCAAGAAACGGGACGGGGCCCCTTGGTCGAGGCCAGCGCACGGTATCTTGTGGGGGGAGCTCTCTGGAACCGACACGGAGAGTTGATGGAAAAAAAATCGACTTGATTCACCTAGCAGTGAGTGAGGGAATGGTGGTAGTTTGTCGTTATAGTAAAAAAGCATGCATTTTAAGATTTGCATATCAATTCAATTCACACGTTGATGATAGTAATAACGTTATACCACGTTATAACGTTATACCAATGTATTCCTTGTTTTCTACAACGCAATTAATTTGTACTTTTCATGAAGCTGGCTCCCTATGCAATACCACATACGCTGTCAAAAGACCGTAGAATTTGTATATTCAAAAAGAACAATCGTGCATTGCATGGAAACAGTACAAAGAACTACGCCAATTTTGTTGGAAAAAAGGAAAAAGATAAGTTTCGTTGGTGCCCTTACCGCTGCATGCATTTTTGACAGTTCTGCTTTATCGACTCGACAGTTCTGGCTCGAAATAGACCTAAAAATAAGCGCAGGGAGAGGTTTGGTCGTGATTCTTAGGTCTGATTTGGTCAATACCCAATAGGGACGACCTGTTAATGAATCAGTGGTTCATTCATTTAGGCTATGATGACCTGTGAGAAGTAGAGAGATAAATGAATATGAAGTCACAATTTGCGACGCTTGCAAATTTATTTCGATGTGAACAAATGATTTTTGCCGCCACAGTATAGCAACACCAACATGTTCAGGTACGATAAAGCCTGTCCACGTTAAATTTCGGACACTTTTCTAGCAGTGTAGATTTAGAATTATTTCACGGATCGCTGAAACGTTTCTCTTTTATAACAGCAGAAACTTTCCACTTTGTTTCGTGGTACAACATGTTTACATCCTTGTTACATTCAGTAAAATGGCGTCGAATCAAGTGCAAGTGCAAAATCCGAATTTATCGGTACGCGATCTTGCCAAGAAACTAATACTACTGAAAAGTACCGTGTTTTGTGTTTGCAAATCATTTGACCAGCGCTTGACTGTGGATCGGAAGTTTGGAAGTGGAACAAATCGAAAAGTATGCTCCCGACACATGGACAAGAAGGCGGTAGCCATTATTGAGAAAAATCCCAATCTTTCTGTGCGAAATGTGGCTCGCAAAGTTGGGAAGTCGAAATCATACGTACAAAAAGTGACGCAGAGGCAAGGACTGAAGGCGTGCAAAGTGAAAAAGGTGCCCAACCGTGATGACAAGCAACATTTCACTGCCAAAAGTCATGCTAAGGAGCTCTACACCAGTTTTTTGCAAACATTTTCTTGTATCATAATGGACGACGAAACATACGTACTCGAAGACTTTAAACAGCTTCCGGATCTGGCTTTTTATACCGCAATGCAACGGAACGCCGTTGCCAAGTATTTCCGGACAAAGAAGGTGTCCAAATTCCCGAAGAAGTATTTGATTTGGCAGGCCATATGTAGTTGTGGTCGAAAATCGAAAAGTTTCGTCTCTACCGGCACTATCAATAAGGATGTGTACGAGAAAGGATGTTTGCAAAAGCGGTTGCTACCGTTTACCAGAAGCCACGACTCTCCAGCTCTGTTTTGGCGTGATTTGGCCTCTTGTCAGTATGCAAAATCCACCCTGGAATGGTATAAGGTACAAGAGGTCAAATACGTGCCAAAAACAGCCAATTCACCAAAATGTCCAGAACTTCGCCCAATAGAGAAGTACTGAGCTCTAGTTAAGCGGAAACTCTTCGAAACTAAGAAGAAAACAAATGGTACCGATGATTTCAAGAGGAGATGTAGAATCGTCACGGCGGGCGTATCTGAGGATACCGTACGGAACCTGATGGCGGGTGTACCACAAAAAGTTCGAGAATTTTACAGAAAGAAGGATTAACATCTGAATCAACTTTTTCTAATGTAGATATAACTCAATTATTGTGAAATAAACAATCAGTTTGGTTGAATTATGTGTAATTTTTTTTGCTGCTATTATTTTGGTTTCCGAAGTTTAACGGGGGCAGGCTTTAGTAAAGGAGCAACAATTGACTGGTCCTAACGAAATTCACTTCGTGCATTGTACGAATAAGGTGTAATGAAAACATTTTACTGATGACAAGCAGTGCATGTTGCTTACTAAATGAGTCACGTGTTTACAAAACGAGCGTAAACGACTTTACGAAACAAAATATCAGTGTGTCGACACTCATGTCACGTCCCTGCACACTACCCAAATGTCATGTAAATTTCTGTCCCCTGAGGCCGACACATGCAAGCGTCCTTTCGCACATAAGAATGAGTTGAAAGAGATGAGAAAATAAATTCAATCAAACACATCTTTCGTCGAATGGCGTATGTGTCAGTTTCAGGAGACAGAAATTTACACGAAATCTTTGTTTGATCACGGTCCCCGATTTTTTACAAGCATGAATTACATCTCAATGAAAATTCATAATTTCTAAGTGTGTGGCTCAATGGCGGCAACCAGCCGAATTTTCAATAAACCATTGAAGCAAGCCATATAATCATTCTTATTATTGTCTCACCCTTGATGTATTAAGTTCAAGAACCGAAGCTCAACGTCATGAAGCTTCCGATTTAGGATTTAAAATAAGCATATTCTGGAAATTTACTCATACATACAGTGACGGACAAAACAATAAGACCACAGCATAGAGCAATTTTCATGCATGCGTCCTAACCGCCAATTTGAATTAAACGTATGCGACATCAAGTGGCGAGCACATGTACTAACTTGACATGAGATTCCACAAGCTTTTCAGTCTCGGAAATAAACATTCCAAGCCAGACGCATCGAAAGCTGCTAGAGGACCGAAAAACGCGTGACAAAAGTATAAGACCACTTCCACATTTCATCTGATTTTGTAGCAAATACCGTCGTTCCTCTGAAGTAAGTTGTTTATCGATGAGTCGTATTATTCTTCATCATATTGTTCATCTAACAAGACATCATATTTCGTCAGTTCTAGGAAAAATTCAGCAAAAATGGGCCTAAGCTATCACTGCACAGAGAATCAAAGGATTCATATCCGGCAAATGGCGAAAGAAGGAAAAACTCAACGAGAAATTGCTGCATTCTTAGGACGGTCCAAAACATTTGTTTGCAATGCTCTCCGTGACCCGAAACCACGAGTGGGAACTGGACGTCCCCGGAAAACTACCTCTAAGGACGACGGCCACATCAAACGACTTTCTAGCATTGATCCATTCAAGTCAGCAACGAAGATCAAAGAAGAACTGAACTTATCCGTGAGTTCCAGGACAGTTCAGCGACGGCTTGTTGAGAAGAATCTGATTGGAAGAAGTCCTAGGAAAGTTCCAATGCTCACACTTAAGCATCTCCAGGCCCGTCTAAAATTTGCTAGAGAACATCTGGACTGGATTGGACCCGAAAATGGTAAGAAATGGCGGAACATCCTTTGGTCAGATGAAACAAAGGTGAATTTAATCGGATCTGATGGAAAACGCTGGGTTCGCCGACCTGTTAATTCAGCTTTCAAAGCACAGTACACAACAAAAACATTTAAACATGGAGGAGGTAATATCATGGTCTGGGGATGCTTCTCCTGGTACGGTGTTGATCCACTCTTTTGGATAAAAAAGATAATGGACCAGTACGTTTACGCTGAGATCATGGAGAATGTAATGCTACCACATGCTGACTGGGAAATGCCATTGAAATGGCAATTTATGCAAGATAATGATCCTAAGCATACTGCCCGTACTGTGAAGCAATGGTTTGAGGATCACAAAATTGATGTAATGCAATGGCCGGCACAATCCCCGGATCTCAATCCGATAGAAAATCTTTGGCAGATAGTCAAAAAGTCGGTGAATCCTTTAAAATCGAAAAATAAGGAAGAACTATGGAGCAAAATTCAGGAAGCATGGTATGCCATCCCTGCCAGCACATGTCGAAACCTCGTGGAGTCAATGACGAAGAGAGTGCGAGAAGTGATCCGGAATAATGGTTATACCACTAAATACTAATGATCAAAGCTGATGGAAACGATTTTTTGAATGAATTAACGAGTGGTCTTATTTTATTGTCGCATCATTTTCTTACTTTTCTAAGCTGGAAGGGCAGTTTTTTTTCTTTATTGTTTTTACTACTTTCAAACCATTTTGTTTTGTTGAGTTATTAAATAAACTATTATTTTTAGTTGAAATTATTAAATGTTTTGCTTTATTGATTGAGCCCTGCAACTGCATCTTTTACAATGAGCGGTGGTCTTATTGTTTTGTCCGTCACTGTACATTTTCAAAACTCAAAAATGAACTCGATTTTTTTTCCTCGCACACTGTACAGCGCATCATTTCGATTACACCATTGTGAAGCTTTGCTAATGACTTCGCTTCTTATACAAAAACAAAAACGGTACAGCTATCACACTTGGAATATTTAATGTAAAATTGGGTCTTAGGATGCACCCAAACGAAGCAGCTAAAAAAAACTTGAATTTACGTCCTGTTTCAACTTTACATGAACCAAAAGCTAAATGCTTATTTTTACATGCCATAACGTAAATTTCAGTTACAACATCATTATAGATTTTTAATATTTGTATATGAGTATTCTAAGAACAATCAAATGCTATTGTAGGTATAAATGATTATTTGATTTTAATCTTCTGTTAGGGCTCACGCAACGCTGAGAACGAAAATACCATGAAATAAGTCGAAACCCTTGGCCATCTCGGAGCAATCCTGCCACTGAATTCGATCTTATCGGCTAAAAGATTGTATGCTAGCAACAAAGTAAACGTGGCAATCCCTAGTCAAGTTGCGTTTAGAGACAAGAAAAGCATGGAAATGGTTCTCTCTCTCGCAAAAAAGAAATAGGAAAGCTCCTTTTAACCAATATTGATCACACTTTTCCGGTGAATGGTAAAGCAACGATCATTACTTTATGATTTCCCGTATTTTGAATGTATGTCAAAATGCAGCAGTCATTAAATAGTTTTCATGATCACATCGATGATTTGAACACGTCTTATGGAATGATTTTTCCGAACAATTTGCGTGTCTTACAGTGGAATGTTCGGGGTTTAAATGACTTACAAAAATTTAATGATATCTTTCTGTCACTTGATCACATTCTTTAGAATTTCAAGCTTATTGCTTTCACAATTTAAATGTTTCAAATGCACTTCTACAATTATTATTGCATCAGTATGATTGTGTGGCAAGTACAATCATACCCAATGCCTAGGGAGACGAGAAAATTTCCTCAACGAAAAATTCCAAGACCAGACCGGGAATCGAACTCCGCCACCTCCCGCATGGTTTTGCTTTGTAGCTGCGCCTTTACCGACTGAACTAAGGGAGGACCCGAGTCACTTGATCATATCTTGGTTTCAAATGATGTGATTATCATCGGCGAAACCTGGATTAAACCCGGAAATACCATACTGTATCAGATAAAGGGTTACACCAGTAAAGAATACTAATATGGAGGTAAGGTATGTTAAAGATAATATTAAATTTAATACTGTTGCGTCTGCCAGGATGGCTTTCTTCATGTTAACGTTGAATTATTTCTAGCTGGAGGAGTATTAAATGTTCATGGCGAATATCGTCCTCCGTCGTACGATTTTAATATATTCCATGGGAAATTAGTTACAACTGTCATTGTTTAATTTTCGGAGACTTGAAAGTCCCAGTGAATCTGCCGAATAATAATTTTGTTCTAAAATACAAAAGCTTTCTACAGTCTTTCGGATTTATATGTTCAAATGTATTTTCAACGAGACTGCTAAGCTCCTGGTCTTGATCTTATACCAGCAAATATAATCAAAATTAATGTCATTACTTTCTCTAGGATTTTATCTGATAGCATCAATTCATTTATTGAAAGAAGTGTTTACCCCGACTGTCTGAAAGTAACTCCTTTCATCAAGTCAGGAGATGCCACAAAATCCGATAACTATCGACCTATATCGACTTTTTCAGTTTTCAATAAGATATTCGAAAGAAAAAATAACTTTATTGTGCGTTGTGTCAGAGCGTTACATCTGGACTTAAAGAAAGCGTCCGATACATTGAATCACGGCATATTGCTATGTAAATTAGATCATTATTGAAACAGAGGCGTTGCAAATAATATAATTCGAAGCTATTTGCAGAATTAAACTCAACTTGTAACATAAAGGGCGATACGGTCAAAATTTGGTCAATATCAACTTGACGTATTTCTTTCAATTTTGCATTTAAAAAACCTGAACACCCCTCATTTTGAAGGTGTGTGTGTGTAGAATGTTGCTCCTATTTTGATTTTGGAATTCACTCTTCAGTTGTCAAAATGCCGTCCAAGCAAGAAGAGCAGCGTATCAAAATTTTGCTCGCGCATCGCGAAAATCCGAGCTACTCGCACGCAAAGTTGGCAAAATCGCTAAAATTTGCCAAATCAACCGTTACAAATGTAATTAAAGTGTTTGGGGAACGTTTGTCGACAGCCAGGAAGTCTAGATTGGGGGGAAATCGAAAACCGGAAGCCGCTGAGACCACAAAGAGAGTTGCCGGTAGTTTCAAGCGAAACCCTAACCTATCTCTCCGAGATGCCGCAAATAAGCTGGGTGTATCGTCTACAACCGTGCATCGAGCCAAAAAACGAGCCGGACTATCGACTTACAAGAAGGTAGTGACTCCAAATCGCGATGATAAACAAAATACGACGGCCAAAGCGCGATCCCGGAGGCTGTACACGACGATGCTGACGAAGTTTGACTGCGTGGTAATGGACGACGAAACCTACGTCAAAGCCGACTACAAGCAGCTTCCGGGACAGGAGTTTTATACGGCAAAAGGAAGGGGAAAGGTAGCAGATATTTTCAAGCACACGAAACTGTCAAAGTTCGCAAAGAAATATCTGGTTTGGCAAGCCATCTGTACCTGTGGCTTGAAAAGCAGCATTTTCATAGCTTCCGGGACTGTCAACCAAGAAATTTACGTGAAAGAGTGTTTGAATAAACGTCTGCTGCCTTTCCTGAAGAAACACGGTTGTTCCGTACTGCTTTGGCCGGATTTGGCATCTTGCCATTACGGTAAAAAGGCCATGGAGTGGTACGCCGCCAACAACGTGCAGGTGGTTCCCAAGGACAAGAACCCTCCCAACACGCCAGAGCTCCGCCCAATTGAGAAATACTGGGCTATTGTCAAGCGGAACCTAAAGAAGACCAAAAAAACTGCTAAGGACGAGCAGCAGTTCAAGGCAAACTGGCTTTCTGCGGCGAAGAAGGTGGACAAGGTGGCTGTACAAAATCTGATGGCAGGGGTCAAGCGTAACGCCCGGCAATTCGGATTTGGAAAAGCGGAAGCCTAACTGAATATTTTTCCTGAATTTTATACTAATTGAACTTGAAAAAGAAATTTAATTTGATTTTTTAAATAAACGATTTCACCGATTTACACGCGTTTTCCCTTGACCAAATTTTGACCGTATCACCCTTTATGATGAGGAAATAAGTTCTTTAAGACCAATAACAACTGGGGTACACCAAGGATCCCCTATTATGCCAAATGTACATAAAAGACATTAGAAATACTTTTCATATGGGCATTCCTAGACTTTCTGCCGATTATACAACTTACAGTTTTATCCTAATGTTAATACAGGTTCAATAATATCTAGTATAAAAGAAGATCTTCGAATTCTCCAGGATTATTTTTGTGATATCTTACTCTCACTAAACTTGAAACAAGAAACTGAATATATGGTCTTTAGATTGCCACGAAAAGTCCTTCCAAGCGTTCCAAACTTAAATGAGCTGTCTTATTAATCGAAAAGCTTCACTTATGCTGTATTTTGCACACATTCACCCCCAATTGAGATATTTGATTATTGCATGGGGAAGAGCTTGCAAATTTAAAATTTAAAAACTTCAAATACTACAAAATCGATGCATTAAAATAATCTACCATGTCCGTTTCCAACAGCCCGTTTGTATGTAGAACCTCCCCATAACATTTTGCCTATTCTAGGATTGTATGAAGAGCAAATATTACACCTAATCTACTATGTGCTACACAATACAGCAAGTATCAACAATTTTACTATAAGCCTGACATCACAATTACATCAGACAAATTAATTATCTCTCACGGTCTCTTTGGTCAGAGACGGTTCAGTTTTGTAGGCTCAGCTAAATATACCATATTGCCAAGAGACACACAGATGGTAAACAATCGTGTATTATTGAAGTCAAACATTAAACGTTATTTACTTAGTTCTGCTTCAAACCCTCTAATTTGGAAATTGATATCTGTCACCCGCATTGGGGTAGCTTGGTAAAAGATTGTGTGCTTGATCGGATACTGCCGATAAAAAATAGTCCTCCGCTCAATTTTCAACTGCTTCTATTCAATTTCACAGCCTGCCGTACTCTAATATCTATCAATCTTTGGTTCTAGCAGAAATTGCTGTTCACTCCTAGGATCGCATGTTGATGAGAAAATATTTCCATTTCAAAACATAATTATTAATTACGTACTTCACGCATCGAGTAATAAAAACAAATTAATAGAATGTGTTATTTACTGTGCCATATACCCACACTTATGATATAAACTTTTCTCTTTGTGTTTTGCATATATAGTACAAAACGATTAGAACAATGTCGTACGCAGTCGCAGATTAAATTAATTTATTCGTTTGTTCATTTAACAATATTTTATTTTTCATTTTTTCTTACAACTATGCTTCTTTAAAAGGATACTTCATCCACTAGATGTTGTTAGTATTAGGCTCTCGTTTGTTGTAGTTTGCAAATCAATACATGCTCAGCCATTTCATTCTAGTTTTATTCAAATTCATTCAAAGCTGAGTTCCTAGTGTCCACTACCAGGGGGCTCAATAGAGAGCCTTTTGGCTTGGGAGGGTCACGCAAAAAATAAAATAAACATAAAATCGCATGTTCAGCATGTTTAATCAAAGAACGTATTATTCATGCATCCTTTTAGAGAAGCTTCTTCGAATATTACATCAGTCAACAAACGATTTCTCCTTGTAAGCATGCATAATTATGGTCAATTGAATAAATCGATTGAATAATTGCAATAACAAAACTATTAGATGTTTTAAAATAATGATCAACGGCGAAAAGATATAATGCGGTGTATGTTTTCAATGCCGGCCAAGCAGGAGTGTCGGTAGAAGTCAATCGCCCATTTATTTTTAATTTTTGCGGTCGTGTAGTTGTGTTTTAACCCATAAAATTAAATCCGCATGACCTTTTTGCAGCTCTTGGTGTAAAATTGCATCACAACACAATAGTTCGCATTAAATTGCATTTATTTTTAAGTGACAATGAATATTTTTGAGTTTGCATCTACACATAAAATTCAGTCGTTTAGGTATTTACATGAAACTAAATTTCAATCTTTTATCAATTACAGCTCATGTGATATTCATCATTTTCAAGAGTGTATTCAGTAGTAGAGCATTTTCAAAGGTTTAGGTGTATTGATAAATAGCATGACCACCTTACTCTACGCTACACTGAGAAAATTATACACTTTAAATTAAAGTTACTTTCAATTGTTTGTCATTGGGTGCAAAAGGTTAAACTTGAAGTTGAAGTTGAAAAGGTTTTTCCCTTTTCCCCGATCTTCAGTAAAAAAATCTTGAAATCAAACAATCACAATACTATTCATTGTTTTTTAAATATAAAAAGCATAAAATGTGTACACCCAGTGGAGTAGTACAAAGCGAAAAAAAAAATGTCAGAAGAAAATCATCAAGACGAATGGGAGTTGGGGGGCAATGTTGCGGTGTTGGTGGCATGAGGCAGTAAGTACGGAAAAAAGCGGAGAAAAAGAACTCGCGCGAGGGCAAAACAAGTGTAGCAATAATGGAAGAAAATAATTATTTATTTAGAGCATGACTGAATAAAAAGACAACGGACTTTCGCTGGTGTACTACTAGGCGTTCGACGTCGCGCTTCCGAAGAGCGCATGCTGCTAGCTGCTACTGGCACTTTGGATTGCAGAATACACCTTATATCTGTACATATAAGGCCCCGAACAAGTCTTCTGAGCCTGAATATCGTGAGGGCACAAGTAAGGGAACGTAGGAACTCAGAACGAAGTTGCATTGCTTCGACCTTGTTCTACGAATCAAAACATGTTTTACCGGGGACCCTGAAGGGGTAGCGTTGAGCATGGTGAATATCTATCTTGTGTTTCTTTGCTGTACCATACAGAAAGCTGATAATTGCCACGGTATGCACAAATCAGCTACCTCATTCGCTTGGTGTATGCAAATATATTTGCACATCAAAATGTGTTCGGTAATACATATTCACACTTATACAAATCCATCAACATCTTGAACAGAAAGTTCCGATTAACGAAAGACAACACCCCGGCTAAAAATAATTATACAATTAATTTACTATGATATACACTAACAATGCGATCAATTGCCGACCATAAATCTTACTGTTTAAGTATCAGACAACTGAAACAAGCATATTGTCATTGCAATAGATCCACCGTTCATACCGTATTGTTAGAATTTTCAACAATTGGGAAACAATATAATGAATGGTAATTGATTCAAATTTGTTAAAAAAAATGTCTATAGTTAAGATACATAACAATCCTCTAATTCTATTATTGATGCCTCAAACACCTATAAATTATTTTGTGGAAACAATAATTCCTATTGTTACCTTATTGCCATAAACAATACGATTAAACGTAAATACTATTTATTCTGTTGTATGGTTAGAATACATTTTATTGAAAATCATTCATTCCTTTTTTTCATGGGCTGTCAAATAGAAACTTTCCAATTACGTCACGCGAAATTCTGGAAGAATCCGCGGTCACGTTTTTTTTTCTCATTATATTTTCTGCATTGTTTTTTATTAGATTAGATTACTGCGCCCCTCTCGAACTTTAAAGTATGACGTACTTAATTTATCGCCTCGTCTCAAGCTGGGAACAAGTGGGAGTTGAACTTCCAGTGCGTCAGGCAATTTTTAAACCTCTACTCATAGCTTCGCGCTAATTTTTTATTATATCTTATAGCCCCGAAGTGGTTTATTTCCGGCTTTTCTTTGAAAAAACGACATCATGAAAATCGTGTTATTTGTTCGTGATTTCTCAGTCTTGAATAAACCGTTCAAAATTAATGCTTTTCAATTTTTCCTCAAGTTTCCTTTCATCAAACCTCGGGCATTATTAGATCTTAAGTATATCGAATTTCGTTTGCGCTATATTTTCGATGTAAACACGTTAATGATTATTATTTGATTATTTTTGTCACCACCATGTTTTCTCTTAATGTCGTTTATTTATTTCCAGAGTTCAACAAATAATTTTAAGAGGCAAAACAATTACCTTGTGCGATTTTTTACAAGCAAACAATCCCAAACAATCAGGCAAGTGCAAAATAGATCTTGTGACTGGTTTCAGTATTGTTTTTTTTTATCTAAGCGTTTTGCTTTGATGATTTCTATACAAAGATCAATACATGATTGTGGCATTCTGAAGATGATGTTTTCTCATTTTAAAAAGAATCTTAACGTTTAGCTAAATAACTGAATACCTAACCAACATACTGTCCTTTGAACGAACTTTCTAAAATTCCGCTGCCATTCGTATCTGAATGGGCAAAAAGAGCCTCAAGTTATAGGCGTTCTTACACAGCCCGGAATGTAGTGATCTGATTATTAGTACCAGAGATCATTTAAGGCCAAAAAAATACAAATCAGTACAGAATGCGCCGTTTGAAAGAAAATCTATGTTTTGAATGTCATGCCACCACTGTGAACTGTTATCATCTCTTTACTTCGGAACTTTGGAAGAATACTCCGAATTCCACCGTGTAACATCGGAACTCTTGCAGGACTATACCTTATTGTCTCGATAAAACAACTGTTGGATAACCTTGGAAAATGCGTACCTGGAACAAAAGAATTAAGAGAAGAAAAGAATTAGTATACTGAATATCTAGTCGTTCTGGAAAAATATATATATGAAAAAAATGCACAAGTTGATGAGGTTGATCAAGTTGTTTACAAAAATAAGAACTCGAATGTAATTATTTCGTACACCGCAATGATCGTCTTGATAGTCCAGGTGGTGGCGTTGCCATAATTGTTCATAGGCGTTTCAAACATCAAATTCTTTCTTCATTTGATACCAAAGTTTTTGAAACTTTGGGGGTTTCTGTTGAAACAAAATTTGGTCAACTTACACTATTAGCTGCCTATTTACCATTCCAATGCGTAGGTCTGCAAAAGAATCTTCTCAAGGGTGACCTACAGAAGCTTACCCGTAATAGGTCAAAATTCTTCATTATTGGTGATTTTAATGCAAAACACCGTTCGTGGAATAATGCTCAAAGTAATTCCAATGGCAATATACTATTTGATACTTGTTCTGCGGGTTATTACACTATCGAATATCCAAACAGCCCAACTTGCTTTTCTTCTGCCAGAAATCCCTCAACTAATGATTTGGTCTTAACTGATTCATGTCAACTTTGTAGGCAATTGGTTACCCATGCTGACTTCGGTTCGGATCACCTTCCAGTAACTTTTGAAATATCTCAAGAAATAATTTCTAATCCCAACAGTTCTACTTTCAATTATCATAAAGCTTGTTTCAGATAGAATTGGAACAAAAACAATTGCCTGTATTTCAGTTATTTATTATTGAATTCAAGATCTTTTTTTATACAAATTTAGCGTTTTCTTCATACTTTTAAGAAAAAATACGGATAAAATTATTCGTCACGGTTTCGAAGGAATTCTCGAATTTTTCCTCTAACACGGCTCATTAGGCGGCGCACACCTTCTTCGTCCATCGTTTTAGCTATCTTATTCCACCTGTTCTTCATCTGATTGATGTCTTTGACAACCTTTCCCTTTGCCTTGATTCTCCTCTTGATGATTGCCCAGTATTTCTCAATAGGGCGGAAATGGGGGCAGTTGGGTGGGTTAAGGTTTTTCGGAACAACCTGGACCCCTTTCTCTGCATACCATTCTTGAACGACTTTGCTGTAATGACAGCTTGCCAAATCTGGCCAAAACAGTACGGGATGGTCGTGGGATCGAATGAACGGCAAAATTCGTTTTTGGAGACACTCTTTTTGGTATAGTTCCGACGTCATTGTCTTATTTGTAACGAAAACTTTCGGATTTTGGCCACACTATTCTGTTTGCTAGCTCGATACGACTTGATTCCTTCCCGGATTCGAGTTCTCCTCACGGTACTATGGGCAGCACCGAATTTTCTGGCCAAATCACGGTCCGACAGATTGGGATTCCTCTTAATCGTCTTCAAAATCTTACCACGCAGTTTCCGGTCGACAGTTCCACTCCGACGATTGGCATGAGGCTTCCGAATCGTCGTCAATGTTTCCTTATACCGTTTGATAACGCGCCATACGGTATTTCTGGGCAATTTCAGCTGTTTAGGTAGCCTAGATGCAGACCACAATGGATTTTCCAAATAACTGTGCACAATTTTTTCCCTTCTTTCGGCTTCCATGTTGATTGTTTACAAAGTACAGTCGATTTGCGGAATGTCAAAAATACATACGTGAAGCTGACAAAATTCCCGACACGTGGGCGCCAAGAACTTCCAAATCCGTCCACCAGGAGCGCCACAATATGAGCAAAAGTTTGTTCCAATTCTAAATGAAGCAAGCCTTAGAGCTGAACCAATATCAAACATTCATGGAATATAACTTTGATCCTAATATTCCTTTGGAAACTAAAAATGATATCAATAATGCTCTTGAATCTCTGACTACTTCCATAGTTGAAGCAAGAGCTGTCTCAGTTCCAAACTGCGAGGTAAAGTTCAATACAATTATAATAGACGACGATCTTCAGCTTTTGATCCGTCTGAAAAATATCCGTAGAAGACAATATCAAAGAACACGCGATCCCGCCATGAAAGTTATCTGGCGAGATTTGCAAAAACAAATTAAAAAACGCTTCTCTGCCCTGAGGAACAAACAATTTGAAAATAATGTGTCAAAATTAGACCCGAGCTCCAAACCTTTTTGGAAACTCTCCAAAATTTTGAAGAAACCTCAAAAGCCTATTCCAGCGTGAAGAAGGTGATAAAATATTGCTAACAAATGTGGAAAAAGCTCAAAAACTTGCTGAGCAGTTCGAGAGTTTACATAATTTCAGTTTGGGTCTTACTAGTCCTATTGAGAATCAAGTTGCTCTTGATTATCTGAATATTTCCTCATGGGAAAATATTTTTGATGAATCCTGGGGTACTGATTTGGATGAAGTAAAAACTATAACTAAAAAGTTAAAAAATATGAAGGCTCCAGGTGATGATGGAATTTTCTATATACTCATCAAAAAACTCGCAGTGAGTACCTTGTCTTTCATGGTAAAATTATTAAATAAATGTTTTCATTTGGCATACTTTCCTGAAAAATGGAAAAATGCCAAAGTTGTTCCGAGAAAGATCCAGCTGAAGCTTCTAGCTACAGACCAATAAGTTTACTTCCTTCAATCAGTAAACTTTTTGGAAAGCTAATTTTTAATAGAATGATGCTTCACATCAATACAAACTAACTGATCAACTACCTGTTAGAGCTGGAGTTCCACAGGGTAGCATTCTTGGGCCGATACTATATAACATTTTTACTTCCGACCTACCTGATTTGCCTCAGGGTTGTCAGAAATCCTTGTTTGCCGATGACACAGACATATCCGCTAAAGGAGGAAGTCTTCGTGTCATTTGCAGGAGACTGCAGAAAAGTTTGGACATTTTCTCTTCTTATTTACAGAAATGGAAGATTTCTCCCAACGCTTCCAAAACTCAACTAATAATATTCCCACATAAACCTAGAACCTAGTGGTAGTCACATCGGTGCTCCAATTTCCTGGTCAAGCCTGGTGAAATACCTTGGTCTATTACTTGATCAAAAATTAAATTTTAAAAATCATATTGAAGGCATCCAAGCCAAATGTAATAAATATATAAAATGTTTATATCCTCTTACATATAAACAAAAAATCCAAACTTTGTCTGAAGAACAAACTACTAATATTTAAACAAATTTTTAGACCGGCCATGCTTTATACTGTTCCAATATGGTCTAGTTGTTGTGCTACCAGGAAAAAAATACTTCAAAGGATTCAGAACAAAGTTCTGAAGATGATTTTGAAGCTGCCTTCTTGGTACAGTACTAACGAAGTACATAGAATTTCTAATGTTGAGACTTTAGAACAAATGTCCAGCAAAATAATTAATAATTTCAGACAAAAATCGTTGCAATCTTCTATTGCAATGATTAATTCCCTTTATGCTTACTTAAGATTAATTTTAGTTTGTTTTTAGTTTTAAGATTATTATTGTTATACTGACACGCAGGAATAAAAACTTGTTTAAAATACTGAACTGCTAAGGCATGAACAATGTAAACAAAATTAGGTACATATTTTAACAATTAAGGTAGATACGTTACGGTAGTAGCTGGAGCACCTAGATTAACATGAAATGTAAATATGAATAAATTTGGAACAAATAAAGAGTTTAAAAAAAAAAAAGAACTCGAATGTACCGCAAATCACTTCTTTTTTCGGCTGGTTCGCCACCGCCACTACTAGTGCCGACTAAGCGTACAGATACGAAAATCTAGAAAACTGAATAGGATCCAATTTAATAAATTACGTTGTCTTTCATCGCTTACGGATGTATTTATGTAAATGCTTGCATAATCATTTAAGACATTATTTATTTTTGACACAACATTTTTCTCATTTTAGGGTAAAATTCCTATACAGGCAGATGAATTATCAATATCAAGTCCACTCTTATTATACACGGCTACTTAAACCGTCTGTCATAACATAGTGATGCGCATATAATGCTTATGTGTAAACCATAACCTATCATAGATAGAAATAAACTGTTGTTGACCATTTTCAAGCTCGATGCCGATGGAGAGTTCTTGGAAGAAACCGAGCGGACATTTACCCTCGAATTTAACGATATCGGTTTAAGCAACCGGAAAATAACCAGGATAATCAAAAGAGGAAAAACCGTGGTAAGGAATTTTCTGAAAAAAAAAGGTGAAAGATATGACGTTCGGAAATAAAGCAGGAACTTATCCTTACCATTACTAAGAGATATGTTCCTCATATTTTGCGATGATCTGGACATCTGGTATACCTAACCTTACCTCGATCAAAAGCACATTCAAGGGAGATTAGATTTTGTCGAACATCACATGTATTGAATGGAAGGCAAAATGGGAAGAAGTGATTATTTTTCAACGAAAAATCTGGTTTAAAAATTATTGTAATGATCTACGAAAAAATCCCCAGGTAAAATGTAATAAAAATTTTGGAAGTGGTTGCCTCACCACGTGGGCCGCTTTTACGCAAAGAGGTTAAACTCTCATTGTCACAATTACTACCAGAATGATTTCAGATAGCTATGTGGAGCTACTGTCCTGTGTCGTTCTGGGCATTATGAATAAAAAAATCTTCTTCCAATAAGATAAGGCTGCTGTTTACGTTTGCGAGATGTCTTTGACATGGTTTTCCGGCTTTGTACTGGACAGCTTGGACTTGAATCCTATTGAAAATCTATGGGGGATCCTGGCGACACCAGATTAAAGTGGTAGATGGCAATTTGGAACATTTCATGAGCTACAATCTGAAGTTTTGGAAAGTCTTATGGACTAAAGTCAAATCCACTTTATGAAACAATTCAGAAAAAGCACAGGGTGTACAAGCTGCAATGTGGAAAACAACAGATGGCACAAGTAAAATCCGAAGCGGAAGAAGTAAAGAACAAAAAACAAAGCGGTAAAAAAAGCGGGCAAGACTGAAAAAGAAAACACAGGAAAAGTAAAGAGAAATGGGTGAAGGAAGGAGTGAAGAAAAAAAGAAGAGATTGACTGAAGGGACAGCGGAAAAAATGAAACGCATGAATGGAAGCCAAACGAAATAAGTGAAAACAAACAGAAAAATACATTGAAGAAACAAAAAATAAGAATAGAAGCAAAGACGAGTATTACAAAAGGAGAAGTTGAAGAAAATAAATGGAAGACCAATAACAGAGGAATGTAGCGGAAAAAAGCAGCTTTACAATGAAAAGAAGCGGAAAAAGATATATAGAAGACGAAATAGTATGCAGTGATAGACTAAATACAAAAAAAAATAAAAACACGGTGGAAGTAGAAGAAAAAATAGAGATAAGCACAATAATGTTAAGCTTGAACTGATATAAATTAAATGTAATAACTGAAACGAAAGCACTTTTGTGTAAAGTGTCACTAATAAAAAAAAAAGAGAATTGCTGAACCAACCAAATACAAATTTCTGAAGTTTCTTGATTTGAACCAGTTCAAATCAATCATAGTAACCCATGAGTCAGCAGATAAAATTTGACAGCTCTATCAGTCGAACTCTAACCGTGATGGCAAAAATAGTGAAGCAACTCCGTTCAGAAGTATGCACGTTCAAAGAACGGAACCCCGCCGCGTCGAAAACGGACATCGTGCGGCACTTTGTGGACGCCGGATACGCTCGTTCCGGCATCTACAACATCTTGGCACTATTAGATAACAATAAGAGCCCAGTTCCGGACGGCCGGCGACCTTGAGCGACAAGAAGCTCCAAAGGATGCTGAAGAGGAAGACCGAGGGCTTCCGGCGTGCGCTTAGCCGGGAGGTCGGTTCAACCGGCCAAACAGTGAAAAAGTACCTGGCGAACATAAACATACATGTCAGGAAGAGTCGCGTCCACTGGTTTCGGAGCTGCAGGCAATGACGCAGCGGCAGCGGCTGAATAAGATGGTCAACTCGATTTTCCCGGGGAACCGCGACGTGGCGGTGGTGATGGACGACGAGACCTATCTCACCCTGGATGGCAACGACTGGCAGGGCACTTCGTATTTTACTTCCCCCACGAAGGAAAAAAGCTCCGAGGTGAAGTTCATTTCACACACCAAGTTCCCCAAGAAGGTGCTTCTGTGGCTGACAATCAGCGAGAAGGGGATGTCAAAGCCGCTCTTCTTTCGCTCCGGACTGGCCGTGAACGGGGAAATTTATAGAGCGAAATGCCTTCCGAAAGTTGCGTCGTTCATCAAAAAATACCATAAGGGCGAAGACGCGGTGTTCTGGCCAGATCTGGCGTCGGCCCACTACTCGAAGCGATCGTTGGAGGAGATAGAGCGGCTGAATATCGATGTGGTACCCAAGTTGGCGAACCCGCCCAACGTCCCCCAGCTGCGTCCCATCGAGAATTTCTGGGCCAACCTGAAGCGTAAGATCTACTCCAACAATTTTGTCGCGAAAACTGAGGAGGAATTGACAAATAAAACGAAGAAAGAACTCAAAAACATGCCTACACGCATGTTTTTGTTCGCCATGGCGAATGTTACAGTTAACTGCCGGAAGGCCGCTCGCCAGGGCGTAGATTTTTTTGCAAGTAAGCTTAAATAATTACTTTCCATAGGAAATTTATCAAAAGCAACTATCAGTCTCACCATCCGAAAAAAAAGTCCATTTTTTTAATGCAAACGTTACAGCACTGAAGCCTGAACTAAAAACGACTAGGATTGGCCTTTGCATTTCTCCTCCATGCGTAGTATTTATAGGGTGACCACATTTGAGCAATCGATTGTTTGTTTGACGCACTATATCCTATCTCTCAATACATGCGTGAGTTAATAGCTCACATCACAATTCTGAAATATTACAAATTTTGTCATCATTCCATATTTCCGGAAAATGCAATGTCCACCGATGAATTGAGATGGCTATTGAAAAACTGCCATTTTATAGCAAAATTATGACAATGCTTGATAAAGTAAGTTATTACATAGACGAATATTTCCTACCGATTGACGTTTTGACGTTTTAAGAGATTTTTTTTACTTTCTCGCTTTATTTCTAAACTTTGAATGTATTGTTAAATAGGTTATGTTGAAAATTCAGCTTATTTTCAATGTGCGGTGAAGGAAACTGCTTCATTTATGGCTTGAGAGCTGAGATACAGGGTGTCGAACTTGAGCTATTTGTGAATGTAAATCCGAAAAAATAGCAATTGTACTGACTTATATTGTACATATGAAACACTTTAGGTTACTTAATTATCACAAAAACGGCTGTGTAATTGCGATGAATTGGACCCTATTTCTTGCATGAGTCGCATTGCGATCCGCATTTAGCTTGACAGCAGCTAATGCTGGCAGGATTGCTGATCATGCCCTGGATAGTAAGGTGGAGAAAATTGTGCAATATATTTTCATGTGAAGCTATAAGTGGGTTTTTTTTCCGTCGGCCTATTTCCTCACATGGTGACAATCACCGACGCCAGGAAGGCGACTCCACCACCTGGACCTTAATGAATATGAGCCGGGACCAACGGCTTTACTTCCCTTCCCAAGGAAGACGTGACCAGATTTTTTGGCCTAAGAAAAACCACCGACGTCGACTGGGATTGAACCCAGACCCACTGGGGTGCCAAGTAACAGTCACGCACACCACTACACTACCGACGCCGGCTCTATTAGTGGGCTATTGATGTTTTAGCCTAAGGAATGAGGATTAATTCAAGTTCACCACAACAATCATTATGACTCTTGATGCGATAATGCTTATTTGTGTACGTTTCTAAAATATTTAGTTTTAAATCCATCAGAGGCGTCTCGTCCTGTGCATAGAGTTCAATCTTCAATCTGAATGCATGAAATTTTTGTATTTTAAAATCATGCACAAAAAGGTATTTAAAAAATCAGTCCATTCTTGAGGCGTTCAATCGTGTATGCTTTACGGAGCCGGTATTTCACCGTCTAGGTGAATTGGAAATTGAAACAGGTACATTTCATCGATTAGTAGAACTGGGTGAGACCATTCCAGTTACAAAAAACTACATTCAAATTTAGATTTAGATGTTTAGATTCCCAACTTTTTCGTTTTCAATGCAAATCAATAACTCAAACGCATATTATCAAGGTGTAGGGAAATGTTTTTTCTGTTTGATAATGGTATTGCTTTCGACTAAATGTCGTGTAACCTGTGCTTAGATGCGGTATTACTATTAGTATGCTTTCGATGCGGTATTAGGATGCTTTCGATGAAATTTGGAAGACATCGCTTAATTTTTTTTTATTTCTTGATTATCGAGGTTTTCAGCCCTGGGTTGGTTCATCTCCCGCCGTAGTCACAGTCAAATACCTTTTGGGTAACTTGTCCGGGGGTGACATTCGAACTCGTAACTTTAGCGTGAGTGGTATGGATGCTAACCAACACGCCGGTGTCGCCCCCATCTCTGAAGTTTTTGCTTAGGAAAAAAAAAGAAAAAAGTAACTTATGCATACTAATTGCACCGCAGATTTCTTCATATTCAAATCAAGAGATGGCTCTGATTTCATGCTGAGAATTATACCTTTACATCTTAAATAATTGTTTGTTTTTATCAGGGAGAGAGAGAGAGAGAAAAATCACTAGGTGATAAAATTTGGTACTTGTATTTCGGATGGATTAAAATTCTGGGCTACGATTTTTGTTTTGAAATGTTTCAGGAATCGTTCATGTTAATTATCAAGTTGATTTATAATCCGACCAACTGAGATACGATAGCCGTGATAGTTGAAACATGTATCAATAACAATTGAACAACAGAAGCCTAAAACTGTTAATTCGCTGCTGATCAGCACAACAAATGATATCACATCTATTGTAGAGTTTTTTCCCCAAAGGAGTTACTCATTACGTTCACTTCACAACGTTGTTTCGACCTGCGGTTGGTTGAAACCTTTTGCTGCCTTCGAGGTTGTTGAGCCTGGTAATAGGATCGTAGAGAGTAAATGACTTTCCTACCGTGCTCGTACATCTTTTCAAAGCAAAAACACTTTCCTCCTGCGCCTTTCGTGGTCTAATTCAGTACAATTTCATTTCGTTTTTTTTTTCTCTCTATAATACCTCATAATAGCGAATAATAACAATAATAGTACATACATACAGCAAACATAATCATATCATCTTCTTTACTTCATGGTTATCCCCGTCCCGATCGTCGTCGTCGTGTCAGCCCTCGAAGAGTGCAGAATGTTATTTGCCCTAGCCAGAGCGAACGGAGGAACATGTTGATGGCATGGCAAAGCATAACAGCAGCTTCAAATTTCTTCGCAGCGGATCACACCTTGCTTGTTGTTTAGTCGGTTCGCCACGCTCGTGCTCCCATATCTCTATGATGGCATGGTCGGTCATTACATCCATAGCATCGTGTGCCACAAATCTCCACTTTATAGCAGCTAGCGTGTGCCCTCACTCTTCACACAAACATCACCGCGCGATCAACGATGCGTGAAGTTCAAAATTGGGCTGCTGCTCCTCCACCATATGCTTGCAGGTAGAAATGTAGGTAGGTAGTTTTAGAGCCAGAGATTCAACGAAGCAACTAAGGAAGTTGGTAGGACCTAAGTCATAGTAAGTGCGCAACCCAAGCGGCAGCACCAATGGATAGATCCTACACACGCCAACGATTCCATTGTTTCCCTCAGCCGTATCATCTTAATGTGGCAACTGCGTAGCCATGTGCGCTGCATGTGTAATGGGGCCCATCTCTCTAAGCAGGGTCCTGTGCTACGGTATTGTTCACGTACCATCCAACAAAGAGACGGGGAAAAGCAGCCAGCTGGAAAAGTGTGTATTGTTCTTATGTATTGCCTATGGCCGGTCGGTGGCACTCTCGTGCGCCAATTCTCACATATTAATGATTCACCCTAGCGTCGCACGTCTGCTGTGCTGCCTAACTCGATGGGTGCTGATGAGTGAGGAGAGGGTCGGCTACATGAACAATACTGGTTCGTTCCCCATACTCTATTTTTTTTTTGTATACGGTGGTGGTTGTTTACGTTTCGCCCAGTCCAAATACAACACACGGGCTAAAGCAACGCTCAGGTGAACCGGGACTACATAAGTTTAGCTCATCAGCGAGCACTCACTGGAAAAGATCACCATCCGTGGCGGCTGATGTGGCTGTTCCTGTTGTAAAATTCTAATTCTTGTTTCGATCCTTCCCTATGAATAATTTGGATTTTTTTAGAATGAAAATTTCAATTTTATAGTTTAGAGGAATTTTATATCCGTACTGTTTGATTTCCTGCCAGTTTTTAGTGGATATTTGGAACGGGTACCCAGGCACTAAATCAACATACCATTTTCATTAGGTCGAGAGTTCCAAAACACACCACGTTATCACTGTCAATCGAAGCTCATACTATTACACTATATAATGTGAAAAATTCACCTCGATTTTGACTTATCATCAGTAGTCACCTCTTTTGCTCCAAACCGGTGAAGAACTATTTACTCCATTTTCCGACTTCTGTTAACCTGAAAATACTCATTCCGGGTCAATTGAATTTATTTGTCATAACTCGTTTCAGAAGCGGAATTTCATGTTATGACGTAGTTGTACTTGGTTCTTTCCTAAAATTTACAAGCTTATTGCTTTCACAATGAGCTTACTGCCCAATGTCAACTTAGTGTTCTAAACGCACTAACTGCCACAGTTGTTAATTGAGAGCTTTCAAATGAATCCTACTGAATCGAAATGATTATTTACATGGGCTTCAAATGGTGAGTTGACAACTTCGAAGGAGGGTGCGACCGACCTCTGGTCCTCACAAGTTCCTACCTCACGCCTCCACGAGTCATATGATCACAAAAGACTGCCAGCTGAAACATGGAGACGCTGGTTGGCGTAGCCTGGGCAATGTTGTCATTTTGACAATAGCGAAGTGAGGGGGTGCGACTAAAGATCGTGTACCTATAAATCAAGTTGTATATCCATACCTGTAATTCATATCATATTATTTTCCATTCTCATTTAATTAATAATTTCAGCACGCTTTGGAATCATCTTTGCATTCCAAAACCATTTAAGAGCCTGGAGCAACATGACAAGCATCAAAGGCTCGATTTCTTTTTCAGGATTTCAGCATAACATTTAATTTAATTTGCACTTCAGAACTTCAACTACTATATTCATAAAAGACTGGCATGTGCTTATAAGCAGTGTAGGATTATATTTAAATATTGTGTTTAGTGGTATTATGGTAAGATAAGCCATTTATTTCAGAAATCATCAAACCGGGCTCTTCGATCACTCCAATTGCTATCTTTGAAATGTAACTAGAACGGTATAAAGAAGAATTTTAACAACATGTCTTATAAAATAATATCTTTTATTGAAATTTTATCTTAGATATTTGGAATGATCTATTCTGTTTTCAGCTTTTCCAGGACTAGTAGGATATTAATACATGTCTAATTTTTATTTATTTATTTTTTTCAGTAACAATCCAGTGGATGTCAGATATATTTTGTACATACGCATATTATGTTCTCGTATTGACTTACTGTAGCCGCTTTTTACATGGTCAAGTAATTTAATTTGTGTAATGTGTAATTTGTAATTCCATGTACATCATTCAAGTTTGAAATTTAGCATTTTTGTTTTTATGATATCTTAATTTTTTGTGTACAAATTATACTAAATATTAAATAACATAACGGGGAAAGGGAGGGACCATCAGGGCACCCAAGTGAAACGATTTGGATAGGGAGCATGGGACTGCCTCCTCCCTATTGTTAACATTTCGCGGAACGAGGGCGGGCTCTTCGACCCCATCTATTGGGTTTATTCTGTCAATCGAGGGCTCGATTCTAGTGCTGTGAGTGTGAACTTGCTTTTGGAAGGAGATTCTCTTCCCTATATTCGCGGGTTTCGCGTAAGTGTCTCTGCTTACGGGCCCGCCCAAACGTTTTTGGCCCTTCATACAGGAGCTTGATGATCACAAACAACAATAGGATCCTGATCAAATCGTTTTTCAGATTATTCCACTGCTATGGAAAGTTACCTTGCTACAATATAATAACACACCAACCATAACACAAAAACCCCCAAAAACCCCCCAAAACCCCAAATCCCAAACCAAAACCTTCCCAATTCTTTTTCTAATATTTTCTCTCAGGATTCTCTACAAATATAACTACTAATACAAAAACAACACCCCCCCAAAAAAAAACACACTAAACAACAATCATCCTACCAAACCCCCCCCACCAACAATCCCCCCCAAAACACCATAAAAAAAAAAAAAAAACCCCCCCCCACAATAAAAAAACAAAATAACCCAAGTCCACCCCTTCCCACCCCCCACAACAAAAAACCCCCACCCAAAAAAAAAAAAAAGAAATTTTCTCCACACCAAAAAAACACAAACTTCCAACACATTTTACCCCCAAATTTTCTTTGGGTTCCCCCCCTTTGCCTTTCCGGGTATCTAAATATTTTCTCTCAGGATTCTCTTCATGATTCTTGGGGAACTGATGTGGATGAAGTTAAAACTAGAACCGAATATATGAAAGCACCAGGTGATGATGGAATTTTGAATAGCCTCATTGAAAAAAACTCCCTGAGAGTACCTTGTCTTTCTTGGTAAAATTATTCTGGTTTTAATGTGGCAACTTTCCAGATAAACGGAAAAATGCAAAAGTCGTACTCATTTTTAAGCCAGACAAAAATCCAGCTGAAGCTTATAGCTACCGAGCAATCAGTTTGCTTTCTTCAATAAGTAAGCCTTTTGCAAAAATAATTTTGAATCGAATTATGTTTCACATCAAAACAAATTCAATTTTTGCTGATGAACAGTTTGAATTTCGCCATGGGCAGTCAGCTACGCCTCAGTTCTTGAAAGTTACAAATTTAATTTGTTCAAATAAAACTGAAGGCTGCTCCACTGGAGATGCTCTTCTAGACATATAAAAAGCATTCGTCAGTGGCATGACGGTTTGATTGCAAAACTGAAAAAGTTCAATTTTCCACCTTACATCATAAGATTAGTTCAAAACTACTAAACTGATAGAACTTTTCCGGAAAATTAACAGAATTCTAAATCTGATCAATTGCCTGTTAGAACTGGTGTTCCTCAATGTTGCATTCTTGGGCCAATATTATATAAAATGTTCACTTCAAATCTCCCTGATTTACCTCAGGGCTGTGACAAAGCTTGTTTTGCTGATGACACAGGCATTTCCGCTAAAGCAAAAAGTCTTCGTGTATCGTATATCCAGGAGACTACAAAAAAGTTTGCACATTTTACAGGTTATTTTCAAAAATGGAAGATTTGACCTAATCCTTCCAAAATTCAACTTATAATATTCCCACACAAGCTGCATTTTCAAACCAAGTAATAGTGATATAGTCACTATGAACGGAGCTCCAATTTATTGGTAAAATCAAGTAGAATATCTTAGACTAATACTTGATCAAAAATTAACTTTTAACGACCACATTGACCACATCAAACCAAATTTAACAAATATATTAATTGTTTATATCATCTTAGAAACAGAAAATCCAAACTTTGTTTGAAGAACAAACTTCTAATATTCAAACAAAGTTTTAGACCGGACATCCTTCATGCTGTTCCAATAAGGCTAGTTATTGTGCTACTAGGAAAAAAGCATTTCAAAGGATTCAAAATAAAATTCTGAAAATGATTTTAAAGCTGACACCCTGGAACAGTACTATTGAATAACATAGAACTTCGAACGTTGGGACTCTGGAAGAAACGTCCAACAAAATAATTAATAATTTCAGACAAAAATAATTGCAATGATTAATTTTCTCTATAGATAGGAAATAGCTTTAAGAAATCAATTGTTATTCTGACACGCAGGCATAAAAACCCTGTTTAACGTACTGAACTGACAAAGCAAAAACAATGTAAAAACAATTAAAGCCTGTCCACGTTAAATTTCGGACACCAAAATATTAGCAGCAAATAAAATTTACAAATAATTCAACAAAACCGATTGTTTATTTCACAATAATAGCGTTATATCTACATTAGAAACAGTTGATTGAGATGTTAATCCTTCTTTTTGATAATTTCTCGAACTTTCGAACCATCCGGTTCCGTACGGTATCCTCAAATACGCCTGCCGTGATGATTCTACATCTTCTCTTAAAATCATCGGTACCATTTGCTTTCTTCTTAGTTTCGAATAGTTTCCGCTTAACTAGAGCCCAGTACTTCTCTATTGGGCGAAGTTCTGGACAGTTTGGATTGGCTGTTTTTGGCACGTTTTTGACCTCTTGTACCTTATACCATTCCAGTACGGATTTCGCATACCGACAAGAGGCCAAATCAGGCCAAAACAGAGCTGGAGAGTCGTGGCTTCTGATAAACGGTAGCAACCGTTTTTGCAGACATTCTTTCTCGTACACATCCTTATTGATAGTAGAGTAGAGACGCAACTTTTAGATTTTCGACCACAATTACATATGGCCTGCCAATTCAAATACTTCTTCGGGAATTTGGACACCTTCTTTGTTCGGAAATGCTCGGCAACGGCGTTCCTTTGCATTGCGGTATAAAAAGCCAGATCCGGAAGCTGTTTAAAGTCTTACGTATGTACGTGAGTACGTATGTTTCGTCGTCCATTATGATACAAGAAAATGTTTGCAGAAAATTGGTGTAAAACTCCTTAGCACGACTTTTTGCAGAGAAATTTGTCACTTTGCACGCCTTCAGTCCTTGCCTCTGCTTCACTTTTTGTACGTATGATTTTGACTTCCCAACATTGCGAGCCACATTTCACACAGAAAGATTGGGATTTTTCTCAATAATGGCTACCACCTTCTTGTCCATTTGTCGGGAGCATATTTTTCGATTTGTTCCACTTCCAACCTTCCGATCCACAGTCAAGCGCTGGTCAAATGATTTGCAATCACAAGGCACGGTACTTTTCGGTAGTTTTAGTTCCTTGGCAAGATCGCGTACCGATTAATTCGGATTTTGCTGCCATTCGTACAAAATTCGTTTTTGCACTTTCACTTGATTCGACGCCATTTTACTGAATGTAACAAGAATGTAAACATGTTGTACCACGAAACAAAGTGGAGAGTTTCAGCTGTCATATAAGTGAAACGTTTCAGCGATCCGTGAAATAATTCAAAATCTGCACTGAAAGAAAAGTGTCCTAAATTTAACGTGGATAGGCTTTAGATAGTTACCATATGAGGGTTGACATGTTAATTACTCAGCAGGAGCACCTAGGATAAATAGGAATGTAAACTAATCTGATATTTGTTATAAAAAAAAAGTTGAAAAAAAAACTTGACGTAGGTATAATGTACCTATTCAAAACAATTTTGTAGCATTTTATTTAAACCTTGGACTGGACATTGTCGACTTGACTATCAAATGGCGAATATTTAACTAGTTGAATCTTTTGCAGCGCAACTGCGATTTCGAATATTTGGTAAACACTTGTTAAGTGAGCTTGATTTTAAACAAACTAACTTCAAGGATATATTATTGTTTCCAACACAATTTAGAGAGAGAGTTCAAGGCTTATGTGCGCTGTACACTTTTTGTTAATCCAGCCTATAAACCGTTTTCCTTCCTATCCTTTTCCTTCCCTTCAGTTCTTTGCTTCTGCCACTCAGAAGAAAAGATATAAACTGTCATTCTACGCATAGCTGTCCCATGTTATATACAATCCTTATGGGTGGTGGGTGAATTATGCGTAGAACGGCAGCGAAGCAAATTTCAAACGTGACATATTCGGGTCACTGGTTTGTGCTATTGGACGAACTTGTCACAAACCACAGTACAGTCTCTCAATTCTTAGTGTAACACTCTTGGAATCATAATCGTAATTCTTAAGTCTTTTCAGAAAGTTTTTTTTTAAATATTCTCAAGCATTGAACAAGAGAACCACTTGAAATTTAGAACTCAGAACTCTGCTTCAAAAACACGTTGTGGATTTTGTCTGAATCACAAGGAAAATAGAAACTTCCTTTTCTCTTCGAAATTCACTTGAATTTTGTGGTTTTCTTAATCATTTAGGGGTTCCTAGTTGTTTTGGTAAACTCACTCTAGAAAGACTTAGAAATGTGAGCCGCATTTGTTATGTCAAAACAAGCTAAACCTAAACTTAAAAAAGTCACTTTCAAATGAACATTAAGAGCGTCATCCTTACGAGATTTGGAATAAATTGAAGAATGAAAAGTAAACTGAAGAACAAAAACAGTGAAAACACTGATTTGAATTTTTGTGAGAGTCTTTGTTTTGTGTTTGGCACCGTAAGCATTACTTCGGCAGCGGACTCATTTCCGCCAATCATCGCTATTACTAAACCATATTCCAAATGTACAGTGTAGTGCCTAATCATGTACAAAAAAATCGGAAAATTTAACTGCAGTTCATTTTTCGACGCATCATTTCGAACTGCCAGAAGTTCGTGTCATTCTACCCTTGCCTTTTTACACAATATGACAAACAATCCGAAATGAAGCGTCGAAAAAACTTCTTTTCTAGAAACCTGAGATGCATCAAAGCAACCCCTACAAACAAAAATTAAATTGCGAAATCAGCAATTCCCAGTGCCTTCAATGCCGATGAGTAGCCAAATACACCCAAACACCGAGAGCGCTGATCCGCACTGATGATAAGCGTGCTCGCTGTTCGCTGTCGTCAGCCGGAATGATAAGCAACTCAGTTGCATTTGCTACATACAATCGTATAGCTTCCGAGACACGAGTCGCGAGACTTGGCGAGCGATAATGGAAATCAAATGGCCCCCAAGAGGTGTGCAACAAACCGGGGCTAGCGGATTCAAATTTGGCCTAGAAATAGCAGACGATAAATGGTGAAAAATCAAAGATTTTTTTTCGATCGGAGCTTGTTATTGTTATTCCATAACGGTGAGGATTTCTCGCTTTTTCACGCCAACTCTGTTGCGCGGCGGTTACTGATAAACAAATGAAAGTGATTAACCTTATCATCATCCGACGAGGAACTGGGTGATTCGGTACGACTAAGTGGTGTGTAGATAGGTAAATGCATAGTCAGCTTGTCAATCATGAAGTGATAATCTTGATGGAAGAGAATGGTTCGCTTTGGAAGTGAAGTGGAAAAGATCGTACTTCCTAGAACACGGGTACTGATCGATAAAAGCGATTATGTTGAAACAAGGATTATTTTTGTCTGGTACTTCATTAGTCACAGTCAGCCATTGTTGTCGCACGCGTCACCATTTGCTAATCCTTGAATCAAACCGGGTTGGTGAAGCGTTCAAGAGTTTATCAAATGGAAGAAAAAAACGGGCCCCAAAACGCGTGTCGTGGCAAGCCAGTGGTGGCAACAGCGATGCCTTGAATCTGCTGCTGCGTCTACTACATTGAGTGTGGACTCGCGTTCGTTCGGTCGGTCAGTCTTAATAAGACGTGGGAGGATTAACAATTTTCACTCATTTAGAGCAATCTTGTGAGCGATTTTGGAGGCTGTAGAGAATGGTGATGATGATGATGCCGCTCGTTGTTGGGACAGCAGCAGCAAAGTATTTCTTTTCCAGCGCTCTCCAACGCGGGTTCGTGGAGAGAAAGATACCGCTATCACATTATACTAATAGTATCCAATCCACTGCGCGCGCTATCCATCGTCGGCCGCACGGAACCGGAGAACGCAGCTGGTCGGTCGAAGCGCGAGGTAATGATGTGAAATTGAAGCAGAGTGGCTAGCGTGGGTCGTATTTAGTTGCCGGTGATTACCGGAATGGGTCGTGTGCGTTTTTATTGCCATTGTAGCTAACTGACTAACTGGGGACGGACTGGGCCGGCCAGTGTCGGTTGGGCAGCTGTCAGCGACCGAACCGCCGGGAAGATCGCTACCCATTACTATTACGGACGTAATCTTGGCCGTAAAAAAAATCATTATCTGCTTGCACACCTCTTCGAGGGAGGATGTAACGAGACGATTTGGAGCAGTACTAGTAATTGGAAGTATAACTGATTTGATTTCCTTGATTGATGCGAGTAAGTGTTGATCATATTCTCCGGGGTCCACTCCGGTAAGGATTAATAACGCAATCCACAAAATTCTGGGCCTGGAGAACAGGATGAAACATTAATATTTGACAGGTGATTTTAATGGGCTATTTTAAATCTATTTTATTATTATTAAATACTCTTCGTCTAAGCCATCTGATCCATTCAATCTTTTGCTTTGCGACACAAGTGTCCCGTCTACCGGAAACGAGCCACTTTTCCGCATTTCTTGGCATTTCAAGCTTATTGCTCATCATAGCTAGCTTATTATCTTCTTCTAAACTTAGGGTTCTAGATGCACTTCTACAGATAACAAATGAGAGCTTTCGATGCCTATACCATTTATGTATAAGAGTCAAGAAATTTTCCTTCGCGAAAAAATGCTTTCATTTCATTTTGCAGCGTTTGTTGGGGCAATAAGAGCGCAAGTCAGTCCAAAGTCGATGGTGAAGAAAGGGTAATGGCGAACTAGTCTATTCAGACCACATGAACTCCATGGGAAGGAACAAGGATAGGTTATAGCATTGCTGGCGAAACACACGTGTTTGCCTCCGTGTATTTTCCACCAGATCATGCAAATAAAACTGGTTATGAATCTTTTTTTCAAAACGCTGAACAAATTGTATCACAATTACCTTCTGAGGCTAAAGTTCACATCTATGGTGACTTTAACCAAAGACAAGTTGACTTTATTCAGGACACTGAAAATGAAAGCATTTTACTTCCAGTCGTTGGGGACAATGAAACACTGCAGTTTGTTTTCGACAAAACTGCTAATTTAGGTCTACATCAAATTAATAATGTCAAAAATCAAAAGAACTCTGTTACTTGGACTTTCTGTTGACCAATGTTCCCGAAGATTTCTGTGTGAATGAATCCCTTATGAAAAGATGAAGCATTTCACACAGCAATCGAATTCTCTCTATTTGTTCATGAAACTCAAAGACCCAACGACTGTGACTTCGAGGAAATCCTTGAATATCACAAAGCAAATTATGAAAATATTAAACGAAGATTAAGTAGTGTAAACTGGCAACAAATACTACGGAATGAAGGAAATGTTGAAATTGCTGCTGATGTATTTTATAATGTTCTTTTCGGAATTAGTCATGAAGAGGTTCCAATCAAGGTAATACGACGTCATGGCAATTAAAAATATCCAGTCTGGTACAACAGAAAAATAAAAAATTTAAAAAATCTCAAGCAAAAAGCGCACAAAATTTATAAAAAAAAAAACAATAACAGCAATGAAGATTTAGAGAAATATTTATAAACTAAATTTAGCCATCGACATCGCATTTGAAGAGTATAACACTAAAACTGAAATTGACATTAAGTCGTGCCCTAAGACCTTTTTCAATTACGTTAAAACAAAATTGAAATCTGACAATTTTCCATCATCCATGCATCTAGATCAACGCATTGGCAGCAATTCGGAAGAAATATGCAATCTTTTAGCAACATATTTCCAGGAAATTTATACCACTTGTTCCGAAACTGACCGGGACCGGGACTTCTTTGAATTTATCCCTGATTTCCTTGCGATATAGGTGTTAATAGAGTCACGGTACACGACATCCTGCAGGCCCTTAAAAATCTAGATGCCTTGAAAGGTGTAGGACCTGACGATATTCCCCCTGTATTCCTGAAGAACCTAGCTATGGAACTTACAACTCCGATGTTTTGGCTCTTTAAAATATCCCTTGAAACTGGAATATTCCCGAAAATATGGAAAAACTCTTTTCTGGTGCCTATCTTTAATTCTGGCAAAAAATCCGACGTACGTAATTACCGTGGTATTGCCATCATCTCTTGCATTCCTAAGCTATTCGAAGTAATAGTCAATGAAAACTTGTTCATCCTGATAAAAAATAGAATCTCAAATACGCAACACGGGTTCTATAAAGGTCGCTCAACTGCCCCAAACTTATTAGAATTCATTAACTATTCATTGATTGCAATGGAAAATGGCAACCACGTAGAAGCTCTTTACACAGACTTTAGCAAAGCATTTGATCGCATTGATATTCCAATACTTCTCTTCTAATTGCAGAAAATTGGCATAGAGCACGGACTGCTTAAATCGCTTAAAAAAATCTTACAAACCACCAGCAAATTATAAAATTCAATGGAAAGAAATCCCATCCCATTCAAGTTACTTCAAGGCTCTCATATTGGCCCTCTCTTATTCATACTATTCGTAAACGACATTTCCTTCATTCTGAAAACAACAAAAGTGCTTATTTATGCCGACGACATGAAACTATTTCTAGAAATAAGAAACCTGGAGGATATTAATGTATTCCGGAATGAAATACACATATTCCATACATGGTGTTCGAAAAGCTTACTGCAACTAAATATCAAAAAATGTAATTTAATATCATTCAGCAGAAAACGAAATACGCCAAATATATCAATCTTATTAGGAAATCAAGATGTTGGAAAAAGTGAAAGAGTAAGGGATCTAGGTGTAATCTTCGATTTTAATACCATTATTCATAGAGCAAACAATATGCTTGGTTTCATAAAACGCTTTGGCTTCCATTTGGAGGATCCCTACACAATAAAAACATGTTAGTAGCATATGTTAGGTCCATTCTGGAATACTGTCTGGTCTCCATTTCATAGCACACAAAATAACCAAATAGATTCAATACAGAAGCAATTTTTACTATATGCTCTTCGGAAACTAGGATGGACAACGTATCCTCTTTCATCTTACGAAGCGCGCTGCATGCTTATCAATATTCAAACATTGCAACAGCGTCGCGAATTTGCAAAGCAAATTTTATTTGTTAACGACATAGTTTCACAGCGAATAGATTCAGCTGAAATTTTATCAAAATTAAACTTCTATATGCCTTCATTGCAACTACGGAACCGGAATTTATTCATACTTGATAATTATCGAAGACACTATGCCAAACATGGCCCTCTAAATCAAATTAAGGTCTGTATCCGCAATAATCCGGACACCTCAAAACATGAATAAAACATAAATTTGTTTGTTGATGTGTTGATGTGTTTTAACAATTCGTGAAGACAAAACAAAGTTATTCGGTATTTGCATAAAATTTTCGAACTTTGCGCTTAACTCCGTCCATTAGGGTTTGTACAGACTCTTCACAAATCGTAGAAGCCGTCTTTGTCCAAATTTGCTGGAAGTGTTTGATGTCTTTGATTCCTTGCTTCTTTACAGAAAGCTTCCGCTTCATCAGAGCCCAATATCTCTCGTTTGGTCGTAGCTCTGGGCAATTTGGCGGGTTTGAGGTTTTTGGTGCAATGTTCACTTGATTTGCTTGGTACCACTCCATCACAGTTTTAGCATAGTGGCATCGGGCCAGAACAAAGGTTTTTCTTTGTGACTTTTGATGAAGGGTAGCAATCGCTTCTGCAGACACTTTTTCTGATAGATCTCCTTGTTCATTGTGCCTGCAGTGATGAAAGAGTTACTCTTTTTGCCACACGTGCAAATTGCTTGCCACACAAGGTATTTTTTTGGGAAATTTCGATGCCTTCTTCGTTCTGAAATGCTGCTGTAGCATTTATGGCCATAGCAGAATAAAAAGCCAGCCCTTGAAGCTGCTTGAAATTCTCCAGGACACAAGTTTCATCGTCCATAACAACGCATGAAATATTCGCAGTACAAACGTCGAGCCCGTGATTTTGCTGCCAAGTTCTGATTGTCTTTGCGATTTGAAACTGTTTTTACTTTATACGACTTAAGTCCCAAACATTGTTTTGATTTTTGGACAAAACCAGGCGACATCACTATTTTACGAGCCACCGTTCGAATGGAGAGATTTGGGCTTTTCGTTAATATCCTTTTCACCTATCGGTCCATGACAGGATCAGCGCGTCCAATGTTTTTGCCACTTCTCGGTTTCCTCTCCACCGTAAAACGTTCCGAAAATGATTTGAGCACATCGTGAACAGTGGATTTAGGCAAATCCAATGTTTTTGCAAGGTCCCGTATTGGCAAGTCAGGATTTGCCGTACGCCCGTACAAAATTCGCTCGCGCACTTGTTTTTCTTTCATCGCCATCTTGAATACTAAACATGAAATGTAAACATCAAACATAGTCTTTTTCATCATAGTCTCTCAGCTATACCACAGTGAAATTTTTCATTCCTACGTGCAATATTTCAAAAGTTACAATGAATTAATCTATTTTTTTTCATATTTAATATGAAAAAACGCATATGTAAAAAAATTATGTGCAAATGTACTAGTCTACGTCGGTTGACAAAATAAATAAATAAAATAAATATGGTGGGTGGTTAGATGTTTTGAACTGGTAGAAAATACTGCAAAAAGAAGACCCTAAAATCGGTTAATCACAATTCCGCACTGCAATGAAATATTACATATCCCGAAAAGAGAGAGAGTAAGATCGTGAATTCACAAAGTACACTTTATAATAAGTCATTATTTTGATCTTTCTGTAATAATACAAGAAACTACTAAAATAGAAATGGTTCAAAAGTGATGTTTGGATCTTACAGACATGTTACATGTTATTGTCGTGTTTGTTTTAAATGTGAACCTGGGTTATTATTTTTATGACTTTAATTAAAGAGACTATTAAAGCAAAACTAACCGATATAGAGAAGAATTGTTCTATGGCCTCAAGGCGACTCGCCTCCCTAATCGAACCCACCGCGTCCTACTCTTTTCATAAAACCTTAGCCTTTAATGCTTAATAATATGTTGTTAGAGTTGGTGCTTTGATCACGGCTGCCGGACAGCACATTTAAAGTATAATATATATTTGAATGTAGAATTTTCTGCACCTGAAACATCAGGACATATTATTAGTTGCTCACAATCAGGATCAAAACACTCACCCTTTTCGATAATGAAGCGAACAATAAGATTATAAATAATACCAACTGTATGGGTATATTTGAGGTTTAATCAATGACAATTAGAGAATAAACAACAATGAAAGAATTGTCAAGCAAATGAACAGTTCACTTTTTGTCGTTTCCTTAAATTATTTGATCAGGTATTTGTAGATTGTTCCTAGCTTCGTCTAAGAGTGAATTACGGCTAAACCCGTCAGTATCACACCTCTTTCAGTGCTTTCAAATAAAGCAGGGTGTGATACTACCCGAGCAGGAGACAACAACATATGAATACCTAATTTTGATCTTGATAACTGGCCTTGAGAGGTACTATTTTGGTATTGTCTTACCTCAATTTGGAATTCGCATAACATTGTGGGAACAATTTCATGGTATTATCCTCAGGTGTTTTACCTCTTAATCTGAGCTCTTAAATACCAAGGCCAGTTATCAAGTTATTCGTTCCTGCTCGGGTATCACTGCTGATCATGTTATTGGTCTCCCGTGACGGCCTTTTGCATGAGATAAGCCTTTAGATTCCGTCAGGAAAAATTCCCAGACCTAAACCCGGAGATCGAATCCAGTAATATCCAGCATGGTTCTGCTTTATAGCTGCGCCTTTGCCGACTGAGTTTGTTATTTTGACGTAGACTACGTCTTACAGCAAGGGCAGGGTGTCAATTGAAACTCTAAAAATAATCGACCGTCACGAAATATCATTACAAATTAAACGCTTATAACTTAATAAATGCTCGATAGATTTTCAAGATATTTACATCAATCGGTTGAAAATTTTCCCGCAGATCAATTCAACTATCAAAAATTATCAGTTAACAATTTTAAACTATTGAGAATAACGAAAATAAAAGGTGATGTCTTATAATTTTGTTTTGCAGCCTAAATTTACTAAATGCACTGTACTTTCCTATCACAGATTTCAAATGTGAGCAAGGGAGGTCTCATATACAACAGTGAACGATATAAAAGGGGTAAACCTTCGCAAATTTTCTCATTCGTGTTGCAGTACTGGAGCTGTGCGGAACAACAAGCCAGTATGATCTGGCAGCTGGCGATGGCATATACCCTGGAGGGTGCACTAGCTTGATTCGGCAGTGCGGAGCGACGAGGCACCAATGTGGATTTGGCAGCTGGCGGTGGCAAGTACCATAGAAGGTGCCCTGGCGACCAACCATTGGTCATTGCGCTGACTGCGCTGCAGGCTATTGCTAGCAAACCGTTGGCTAGGGAACTGTTGCTAGGCAGCCATCAATCATGCAGTGATGTGGTAGGCAGTCGGTTGTCCAAGCCGGTGATGTATTTGTAACCAGCCGGTGGGTGCAACTACGAGAAGGTGCTTGTGTGTGTGTGATCTTGTTGGTAGCCATCTTTTGGTAAGGCGCAACGTGCAACGGCTGAAATAACCTGCTTCTTCTAAAGATCGAGAAGGTTTGACTTCAAATGCGAACCATTTCAAATCCGTTCTTTTCAGGACAAGGCAATTCTGAGCGAGTTTATTTGATTTGAAATTATCGAACATTACTTTCCAAGTTCTTACCAATTGGCAAACAGCGGTGGCTAAAACTATTTTAGTTTTCTCTTCGTTGCTTTCCTTGAGCTTTGTGTACAACTTACAAATGGCTGCTAAAATTGAAACAATGAACGCTAATAATTCGATCGTTTCTTGATTGATTTATTTTTGAGATTATTGCTCTAATCTAGAGGTTTTTACGATTGCCATTTTATTTACTCAAGTATTTAACATTTTACAAATAAAAGATGAATGTATTTTGTGTACATATTCATCCATCGGTGTTGGAAATTTTTAACGAATGTTGCGTTCCGACAAGTATCAAGAAATTTCCTATCACGGACAACGTTTTGATTTTCGAACATGATATTCCGAATTGAAATTCTCTGCGCTGGATAGAGTTTTACTTCTAGGAAGAAATAAATTTTGAGAAACTGTGAAATTGAGAATAAGTACCATGGCTTATAGTTTTGATGCCAACCGTATGCGCAAATTTCGGAAGTGCATTAAGATCTACCGATGCCGAGTGAGCTCGTGGTTATCGGGCGAAACTGAAAGCAGCCAGATGTAATGCGTTGCGCCTTCAAGTCGAGGCAGTATCATCATTTAAACCAAACGGCCCTTCTTAGGGACACCAATTTCTTTCAAAAGAGTGTACAATACAATTTGCTAACATACTTACTATCTAGTGCTGGTCTAACGATCTATTAGGAACACTCCTACGCTATTTTGTTCAAGGTACGGGTAGGAGTCAAATGAAAATTTGAAAATAACTGAAACGGTTTGAACGCTAATAGCTTTATCATTTTTCGATAGATTTTCGAGATTTTTACTTCAATCAGTTGAAGATTTTCCCGACTGTCAACTATCGAAAATATCATTGATTATTGACATTGAATTCCCAAACAGACTCTGAACAGTCTATAAAGCGATAAGGTTTAAATACGCTACCTGCGTTGCAGTGTTCTGCTACGAAACTAACGAAAGTAATCAAACGGTTTAACGTAGTCTACGTCAACTGGTCGTGTATTAAACACAACCCCACTGATTTTTTTTATTACATTCAACACCATAGCAGCACCTGATTTTTCTTATAGTCTACTAATCCACTTTGTCTTCTGCATGTCTATTTGGGTGCCCAGGATTTTGGCAAATTTTTAGAGTATCCCGCAAATCACGAGAGCACCTGTTCCCTATGCCGCCCTAATCCTCTGGTTTAAGTTTGCGCCAAATCCGTCCACATTTACCCATTTCCAAAGCGGGGTGAAGTTAGTATGGGAAAATTCATCAAAATTTACAGAGAAAGTCTACGGATTTAGTTTTCTGCCGCTAGATGGCGATGTATGTATCCAAATACCGTCCAATTGTGCAATTTTAATAGGAAACACTACTTTGTTGACTGCAAGATTATTTGAGTAAACCGCAAAAAGTTATTAGCCGTTTATTGAAGTGATTAATGGTGACAAAGCGATAAGTGCTTTGGGGCGACCTCGGCGTAGTGGTTAACTTCCATACCTCTCTCGCCAAAGTCACAAGTTCATATTTCACCCCCGGACAAGTTACGAAAAACACCCAAACCTGCCGAGGCTAAAAATCTCGATAAAAAAAAAAGCTATAAGCGCTATACTAAACCGGGACCGTCACACAGAAAATTAACGTGAACGAGTATCTGGAAAAACGTCAGCTGCCATAACCGAAAAATGTCATGTCCAAGAACCCTCCAATCAACAGAGCTCCGCCAAATCGGAAAAACAGTGGTCCATCTCCAAGCGGAATCTGAATAAAGACGCAAAAAACTGTCGGAAGCGAGAAGCAGTTTCAAGCAAACTGGCGTTTTGCGGCGAACTGAGTGGTCGAGGAGGCTGTACCGAATCTGATAGCAGGAGTTAAGCGAAACGCCCGGCAATTCGTATTCGGTCAACCGGAAACTTAGCTATTTTTTTTTTCTATATTTTCTACTCAACTTAAACTTCAAACTTCAAAAAGGAAAATAACTTGATATCATGAATGAAAAAAAAACAAAGAATTTCGAGCTTTCTTGTTTAATCATATTTTGATCTTAACACATTTTAAACATGATTCACTGCCAGGCTCTATTGATGTCTCTGTTAGTGTCATTATGGACGGTCATCAGTGAGCAAAGGTACAGGAGCTCGTTTTCCAGCTCAATTGCGGAATTTATCAGGTGGGCTGAAAAGTCCCGGGGTTTATTCATTAATATAATGTCCATATGAGGGGCTACCCCGGCGTAGAGGTTATCCAAACCTCTCACGCCAAAATCACGAGTTCGAATCTCACCCCCAGACAAGTTACGCAAATACCCAAAAGGTATTTGAGTGACTGCGACGGGAGAGGAGCCAGCCCAGGGCTGAAAATTTTGATAATAAAGGAATAAAAAATCGAACTCAGCCACCTCTACAGCATGGTGTTGCTTTGTAGCTGCGCCTTTATCAAATGAACTAAGTGAGGGCCCTTAAATATATCATATAGTAACCGAAATTCGGGTAAAAAATACACCCAAAAACAGTATAATTCCTGTACTCGAAAAAAATGCACCAGACAAAAGTTCTCCAAAAATTTATTTTAAGTCGGATTTTCTTGAAACTTTCAAGGAATTAATGAATACATATGGATTATGGTTTGGCATAATTACTTTATTCAATTTTCTTTCCATCACTGAAAGCCCGCACCTTTCCCTTAAGACCCCTCATTACATTTTGTGCAATGGTGAAGCCGACCTTTTTAGTCACTTTCATCCATTCTTTCTTCAACTCCAGCTCGTTCTTAAACACCTTGGACGATTTTCTAACTGTGGCCTTCATTATGGCCCTAAATCTTTCCACCGGACGAACCTCTGGTGAATTTGGGGGGTTGGCGGTTTTTGGTACATAAACAACGTTAACCACTGATTGTCATGAAATGGACAAAAAAAGTTACACACGGATAAAAATGGTGTATTTTTTTTGAAGTACAGGCCTTATTATAAACGATTTATTCGGTTCCTTGTTGGTAACTGATGTGGTTCGGTAGAAAATTGAACCGAGTTTGGTGTTATTTTCTAAGTGTTTATCAGATATAATGATTTTACTGCGGAACAACTCTGTATTTATTGTAGTGCATATTGACGAGATCGTATTGACGGGATAAATGTTCAAACTTTTGGCTGTGTAAAGCTTGCTTTGGATTTTGTTATCAATAGATGATATTTGATATTACGTGTTCGAAAACTCATTTTGATCCTAGACTTGGTCCAGAATGACATCTTAGCTTGTAAATACCAAGCATAGCTTGTAAATCGGAAGCATAGAAATCGTGTAAGCAAATGCAACCTGACTTACCTTTGAAGAACTGCAACCTGCCACCGGGTGCATTGGTGGCACTGATCGGTCCCGACAGTGTCCCATTTCCGTTGACTTTTCCACCGTTTCCGGTACTGCTACCATGCTTGTTCAGTGCCGTTCCATTTGATCCGCCGGAGCTACCCGACGCCGTAGTCGAACTCTTCGATTTATCCCTTCCCGTTGCAGCCGCTCCAAAACTACTGTGCATCTGCGGACCATCGGCAGTCGGTGACGAAGCGGACGATGACGACGATGCTGGAGACGACTGGGGCGATACACCAACTACCCCAACCCCTGGATGGTGCTGGCGTGTCGAAGGGGACAGCAGTATGGTTGCTGTGCCATTGACAGTGGTGGTGGTGGTGCTAGTGGCAGTGGTAGCGGTAGGTTCATCGGTCATCGTGGCACATTTTGTCAGGATTTTACTGATTATCTCCTGATGTTGGTGGGGAGTTACGGTGCTGCTGCCACTGCTACTGCTGGAATTACTTCCTGTGCTAGAGCTGGTTGGGTAGCTGTTCGGGATATCCTTGCCACTGCTTGGATTAATTACGTACATGATCCCGTAGGATGAAGCAGGATCCGTCCGAATATTCCGACAATCGTTTAATCAGACCTAGTGTGTCGTCAATCCGGTTGCCCACTTCACGCAAGATATGCGGTGGAGCAACAGCAAAAGCGGGACTGAGAATGTGTGTGGGATTCCGAACGTAGTCTCTCCTTCTCTCTCTCTTTGCGAGTCTTGTTCTTTTGGATTTTTTATAATACCTTTAATTTGTTGTGCTCCAGTGCAAGATCACACAACCGTGTGTCTTTTTTCTGGTCGTTTCTGAGTATGTGTGCGAGTGTCGGTCGCCTTTTTTCCTCTTTTCCACCGCCGCCGAGGAATGTCCGATTCAAGAGTTTTGTTTGTCTTATTGTTATTCCTCTTTTGATATATATTTTCTGTTCGTTCGCTCTCGCTCTCAGGCCGTGTGGCGAGCGCCTTGTGCGGCTTTAATTTTCACTGGAAGAGGACATTATCAATTAATTGATTATTTTGACTGCTGCTACTTGATTCCACACAGCAGTTTGTGCTGCAGCGAGTCGCAAAAGGAAACCTAAAATACTGCTGATGTCTGCAAACGCAACATAGGCATATGGGGTGTTTCTAGGTGGGTAATTTGACTACACAGATTCCCATTTCTTGCTTTTATGATGTGGTCGTGACTGGTGTGGAAAAGTGCGAATGCGTGAGCTATCTTCCATTAATCTGCATGACATTGGTTGATGTCGCCGTGAGGATGGTTTCACATCTGCCTGCGCTTGCTGCCAGTTGTGGGTGTGCGTACGTGTTCGATTGACGAATTATTGTGTATATTTTCCTACTGCCACCGACTCCCGGTGGTGGTGTATTTCCGTTTCACACTTCCTGCCACCTTCTACCTCCTCTGCAACTCGGTCGGATCATCCAGCAATGAATTTCCCCCATCTATAGGGAGACTGAATCCAAACCATACATACGAAGGGGACACGGAGAGATAGATTATAGAAGGCCTACTCCAACGTCGTCACGTCGAGGGAAAAATCGATTCTCCCCAGCACTGCTGTGTACAAAGCCCTCCGTCACCGATACACACATACAACGACTCACCAACACAAACGTACCCGTTCACACTCGCAATCTGTCAACTTTTCTTCGCTCTAGCTCCGTGTTGTAGCCTTTTTGTGTTTGGTTGGACGTCCCTTCGTGTGTTTGAATGGTTTTCACACTCGGAGTTTTTCAGAGCTTCGTCACCATTTTCTTCTTGTCAATGCAACACACTATCAAAATATACTTAATACTCCGTAATTCGCCTTCCCGTTCAACTCTTTGATCACTATGAAATCATTCAAAAATATATTATACCCTGAGATTGATTCTATTACATCTTCTTCTATCTCGCTTATTCGTTTCACAGCCGTAACTAGCTCTATAAAAGAATATAGAAATTATTTTCTTACTGTTATTCATATCTTCGAATGATAGACAATAAGCACTTCCAAATTATTTGTCACTTCCACTTCCCGAAAAAATCCTACTTGGCTGAATCACAGCAGCTCGACTGCGATATTTTTTGTATTCATTTTGGTCGGATTTCACCCGGATTGGCCGCACATGTGGAAGATTTGCACTCACAAACGGATTGGCACATACGGCTAGCAACTTCAGAAAGCTAGAGACCGCTCGGATTCCTGCGAAAAAAATCACCTGCTGATAACAGTTGCTCCAGTTTCTCTACACGATCTTCCGTCGTCCGGCACAGGTTAGTTCGGCTGCGTCCATTACACTCCAGCCGCCATCATCAGCAGAAAATCAGACCAATAATATTCAACACACACTCCGATTCCCGTGTATCCCGCAACACCAGGGAGGACCACCGTCGTCATCACGCGCGGTGGCAATCCAACATATTTCTTCCAGCAGAAAACTGAAAAATATTTGTGCTTGTTCTTGAATCCGAGCTTTGATGAATCTCCTCCCTGAACCAAAAAAAACCACTCACTCTTCTTCCTCTGCTGGCAATATTTGCACCTTCTTCTTCTTTATTTCGCTCCGGAGCCTCCTACTTCTGTGTTGCACTACTGAATTGATTTTCTTCCGTAAGATTAACCCGAACTCAATCAAACACAAATTTATCACTTTCAACCGGGACTGCACTTTATCTACATTATGTGCACTGTAAAATCCACTAAACTACACTCATTCAAACCGAAAAAAATGTCTTTTCCTTGCTGCCCCTCAGAGCTATGGATGGATGTTGAGCGAGCTGTGAGCCAGCTTTTCTTCTTCTCTGTCGTCGTCGCCGTCGTTGAATGTTTCATTCGCCTGCTCCTGTGCCTCTCTATCTGTGTGCTCCGTCGACACACAACACAGCAAAAGTGCCCAACAACGGCAGCAGCAGAGCACAGAGAGCCTGCAATCGCGGTTCCTCCAGTTCAGTCACCAACACGAACAACGCTCGGCGTGGGAAAAAATGAGAGGCCAGATCGTACCTGCCGGCGGCCAGAGCAGGATCGCACTAGTCGGAGAGGTTCATTCACACCCCACACATCTTTCGCCAGCTCTTGAATGAAGCGAGAAAAGTGCGCGGGCGAGAGAGCGAATGTTCGGCTGCCATTTTGATGGTTGAGTTTTTTTGTTATGACTTTTCCGCGGTTGTTCTGATTCGAGGTTGGAGCTTGCGCGTGACTTTCTCTTTGATTAAATTGTAGGAGAAACCGCCATGTAATTATTTTAGCGACACATGTCAGATCGATCAAACAGATGTAGAACATTGAAGGGATGAAATCGGTGAGAATACATGTAGGCTGCGTGAACTTTATAAAAAGTAAAATAAATTTTACTTGGAAACTGTGTGCTGCAATTGCACGATGCAACGCGTTACTTAAGGGCACGGTTGGTAATCGTTAACGTCTACCCGCATAATGAAAAACAATTTGCTATATAGTCAAAACTATATTTCGAATGTAAGATATATTATCACATTTTATGTTATTGTTATCAAATAGTTTAATCTCGCTTCCACCATACAACCTCTACATTAACACATATTGTTAATGTATGCCATATTGTCATTGAAAGGTTTCTTATTGTCTGCACTCGGTCTGAATTATACACCAACCTTTTGGCATAGAGAATTGCAAAAATTTTGTTCGTGAAAAATGCAATTATTTTATGGTAACCTAACTTAACCGCCTATTCAGCATATTGTTATTTGGCCTTTTACCATCTGACATATTGTTAAAAATTTAAAAGAATTTTTTTTTTTTTTTTTTTCCAATTTAAGGATTAATTGTCGAACCATTACGGGAGGGGGTCGCCACCATTAGGGAAATGATCCAGGAATGGTTTGTGATAATGCGGGTAACCACAGACAAACAGACATAACTCTTAGAATAAAATCTTCTCTAAAATATCGTCGGGCTTAATTTGCATGTACACTAACACCCTCTGTTATAGACAATCCGAAGCATAAATTTACAATCGGTGCATCCCTTGTACAAAAAAGTTTTGAATCAACTGCTTTTCCCTCGTTCTATCAAAACGTCAATGCATCCGAATGTCATGGATAACAGGCATGACAATGCGAATTCTTCATCTCTTGTAATCCCCCTTCTGTGCGTGTGGTCATATTTTCGCTAACGGGGAAATCGAGGAAAAAAAAGTCACATTGCCTGACCTGTCGTTTACGACATTATGTGCGCTGGCGCATCAGCTGTGCGCTGAAAATCAAAACAAACTTTTAATTCTCAAGTTGTCTCGGTACGCATTTCAAAGTTTTTAAGTGTAGTTTTAATAGTAGATATAGTAAGAGTTTATGAAACAGTTGGAAGTTGTAGGTAAGTATCTGTGTTTGCAGAACTTTCTAACTGGTCGTAAATTAATGTTATTTTTTTGTTCATATGATTGTAGTTTGCTGACGGTCAAGAGGGACACTGGACCTGGATTGGATGTTGCGGGTTTGGAAGCTGCTTATGAGCTGTTCCTATCCACGCACCAAAATGAAGAATGTGGATGTTACAGATCGTCGGATGTGGATGTTACACTCCAGTGGAATAGAGATTGGTGATAGTGAGAACATTAGTAGTGCAAGTGCCACAGTAGTGCAAGAATATTAACAGTAGTTGTATTATTAAACGTATAAATATATACACTTTTCTTTATTTCAGTTGAGATAGTCTAAATAAAAAAATAAAAAAAATACATTATGACATTTCGAAAGCTCAGTCGTTTTAATTTTCGGAAACGTTCATCCTATTTGCCTTGCGGTTTCGTTCACCGTTGCTTGTAATACGTTTTGCGACAGCTGTGTTTTGCGGGTTTGTCTCAGTTGTTTCAAATAACCGGAGATGAAGTGTGTTGATAAGCTTATCCACAGTTGTTTTGAAGCAGGACGGGCAAACACAAGCTCCGAATCTGTCATACTCGATGTGTTCAGATAGCCTTGCTTTAACGTATTTTCGATTCTGGTGCAAATATTTCGAAAATCGCTGTCTAAATGCAGTGAATGCAAGTATACCAATTTCATAGAGTGCGGTTCTTGGATAGCACTCAGCGTTCTTTAATAAACAGAACTTAAAAATCATATTAGAATTCCGGACTGCTTAATCTCGCTTTAATAGTAGCTGTTTTCTACATCGCTGGTAATTCAATCTTACAATCGCGAGGTAAACAAAAACAAACAGATGACAGTTCGATATTGGCTGACTTACTGAACGCTCTAGTGGCGCACTAAGGGAAGTGCAGAGACAGTCCCAAGCAAAACATAATTTGAAACGACGGTTAGGGCGTACGATGATTGCGTTTACGAGTGTTATGTCTGTTTGTCTGTGGTCTAACGTTCATTTCGTTAATTTCTGCAATGCAAATCTCCATATAAATCTTTGGATGCCAGCAGAGTGGACGCGACGCGACAAACTGCACGTAAAGGAATAATGACTTGTCCAAATTGTCTGGGATAATCGCGTTGCATCCACCCTGTGAGCGCCCTTTAAGATAAGGTGTTTTGACAGTTTTCCCATAGGTTTTCTGCCACACTGGTGTCAACGGAACACAAACGTATCCATGTTGCGCGAGCTTTTAAACCTCTGCCACGTTATACAGTTTATATTGTTTGGTATAGAGTATCTTGATATCAACAGTATTAATACTAGTTTTCACTGGAAATTCAAAATGTGACATATGATATCACGAAATAAAAAAACTGAAACACTTTTTCAAACTATGACTAGTAAACGCGAAAAAAAAATTTTTAAAAAAAAAAAAAAATATTTTTTTTAATTTTTTCTTTTCAAAAAAAACCTAATAAAAAAAAAAAAAAAAAAAAAAAAAAAAAAACGCAATTTTAAAACCAAAAACAACCAAAAAAAAAAAGAGATAAGAAATTTTTTTTAATATTTCAAAAGAGAAATAAGAAAAATGATCTGCATGGAACGAAATGTCACATTCACTTAAAGTCGGTATCGTGTTCGAAAGAAATTTCTTTTTCTATCCCAAACCCACACTAGTGCAAAAAACCTATTAAGGTTCATTAAATATCCTTATGAAAATTCGCCACAAGAAAACGGTTTGAATTTCAAAACATTACCTTATGAAATGCTATGGTTGGTGTCATAACCACTCCAATTGATTTACTCATTGCAGCCGTATGAGTTTCATTGTACAACCTTATGAAGTTTATTTGCTAGTTCTATGGAACTCATATGCGGTAGTATCAACATAGTATGCTAATTAATATATTAATTTATGTATTTCGAAATATTTTTCATTTCATTCTATTGAAATTTTCATTCTACATATATTAAATGTGTGGTTATAAAATTAATGATACAAAAATACAATGCAACTTATTAAGCGACGAGAACATTTATTTGATTCTTTATCTTAAAATATCTTGGGCACTTCTTCAATACCGCCTGTTCGAAACCACCATTAGCCGTCCTCTTTGAAAAGTCTTCCTCGGTCTTGCAGTCCCTCATCCACCGACGATTTCTCCTTGTGGGTAGGATTTGACGATGACGATACCGATCGCACAACATTAATGCATGAGCCATTCTGAAAAAAGGTTTTCGTTCTAATATAAACATGGTTTAAATAAAGAACGATATTAGAGACTTACTGTCAGTTACGGTAGTTCGTCTGGTCGTCTCCTTTATTTCGTAGTCTTGGCTTATTTCAACGCACAAGCATATCTGAATCTGTTCGTGAGTGTCCGCTTCCAATGGAGCATTACCGGAAATCACACCGCGGATGCGACCCCTCATCAATTTGATAATTGTAGATAATGCTGTTGAGAAAAAGTGAAAGTGGGATTAAAAAAAAACAAATGAGATAGAATGGCTAAATATGGGAGCGTTACGTGTCCAAGGATGGTGTTTTGCATCGTCGTGCAACCCATTTTGGTTTGTACTGATCGGCAAACTTGAAAAAGACCTTCATCGGCACTGTTGGTTCAACGGTGCTTCTGTATTTAGCTTCGCGCTGATACCCTTTGAGATACTATCCAGGATGAGCTGTGGGGTTATCTAAAATAGAAAGAAAGCAATGGCATTTGATTTTTGTCCTGGGAGTTAAATATTACCGTACCAAAAAGAACGTCATACAGTTCGGTTTCAATTCCGAAACGTCACCCTTGTAACCATTCATCACCGGTCAGCAGGCAAACACTCCAAACCAACAGTTCTAAGACGTGGTCCAGGGCAGGAATCGGGGTGCGTTCAGAACGTCGTCCGGGTTCTTCATGGTTCCGATGCAGTTGGTACACGACAGGAGAATCGAGATGATAACACCCTTCGGCGTTCCAGTGGAGTCTGATATGTACATAATAATGGCCGTGCTGTCGGTCATTGTTGAACTTTCAACTAAAATGGGAAAAATAATGCGAAAAAAATAATGAAAAACAACTCGTGTCAAGATGTGATTTAAAGTTTTCAATTACATCTTATACATAAACAAATCGGATCAACCCACGTCGTCGAATTGTTTCTTGCCTGTAAGATGCATATCAGCTCTAAAATATCGCCATCACTAAGATTCACCAAGAGTAACAAAATAACAACTTGCGTTTCGGTTTTTGCCAATTCAACATACATACATATACCTTATGATTATTTTGCACAAACAACAGTCATGAACTTCATAAGGCAGTTTTATGCAAATGATAAGAATGACTTGAGAAAATCATTACTGCAACTGCTAGAACCACCGTTGGACACGTGGATGTCACAAGGGCCTTATGAAATCAAAATATAGTGGCCTCATGAAGTTTCATAAGACAAATTTTATGAATTTCGATAGGTTTTTTACGCCAGTGAAAAAAAAAAAAAAAAAAAAAAAAAAAAAAAAAAAAAAAAACAAACACACCCAAAAAAAAAAAAAAAAAAAAAAAAAAAAAAAAAATAACCAAACAAAAAAAAATAATAAATTTTCTTTTCATACTAAACAACCACCCAAAAAAAAAAAAAGACCCACCCAACAAAAAAAAAAAACAAAAAAAAAAAAAGAAAAAAAAAAAAAAAAAAAAACACCACAAACAACACACACACCCCCTTGGTGAAAAAAAAACAATTATGGTTATTTTGATCACAAATACTTCTCATTTGCTATATAAACTTCATTTGTTTTTCTCAGAAGCTTCTATTTATGTGTAAATAAATAAACATTATCATGAATTTCGCATGGAGTTTTGTCAATAAATATGCGTGAATTATTTGCCGTAAACACATTTAATTTGAACATTTTTTTCTTCTAGATATCACTTATTGATACAGTTTACATCCAATAATTTTCTGAAGATAAACAGATGTGCATCGGTTCTTTTAATATCGCAAATTAAAAAATTTCTAGATGTGTTTCGAGGCACTAGAGTAGTGCATTTGATTGCTGGCCTTGTACATAAAATGCTATTCAAAACGGGAGAGTTAGAACTTATCTATCGGTAAATGACTTTTAGTTGATATTTGATTTAATGAATCAGTTGAATGCCGAGAGCACTACTTATCATATTTTTTAGTTTTCACCAAACCCTTGGTGTTTACGAATCCATCTTCGAAAATATGTCTTCATCTCTTGCATCTATATGTTCTTTTATCACGATTACAATACTTGCTTTCATTCAGCCAGCACTGAGGAAGCCTCGGAGGAAGCTATTCTCATTATGTGCAAATAGATTGATTTTAATTTTAAGCTAATGTTACCGTTGGTATATATTCTAGTGAAATAGTTGCATTCAATTTAGTTGGCATATAATGTAAATCATCACAAATAAAACACCCATGTTTTCGCTGTTTAAAACCAGTAATGCAGGAAAACATACGCATGTGTCATTACAACTGTCAAACGCAGGGAGCGGAAAAATCGCCTCAACCAATTCACCTATCTTGAAGCGAATTCATCGAACTCCCACCCGATGTTCATCTGTTCCAGTTTCCGTCATTCGCCCGCGAGTGAATTTCCCTTTTGACTTACGTAGCCGCTCTTGCCCGATGCTGGGAAAATTCCCATCGGCGTGGGAAACTAATTGCCAACGATCGCTGTTGAGCGTGGGAAAAACGAAATTCTGATGAGAATTATTTTCTAACCGACAATCGTTTCAAGTGTACGATAATTTTAAGAAAACTCTGTTCTTGCATTCCCCTCACCTTGTTTTTCCATGAATGGTTTTGTTTTTTTTTTTCATACATACGTCCTGACATTCGACAGATCATGGGAATCAAGCATTATTCATGACCGCGCATACCCAAATCAATCCATCCATAATATACGTTCCGTCCGTTGGGTTTGGCTCCCCTCGCTCTGTCATGATGGCGGACTGTATATGAATACAGAACAAATTACTTACAGCCCTGACGCCTCTTTGTCACATTCAGCAATTCTCTCATGGTGCATTCCAGAAAAGGATCCATGCGATTATCGTTTACACTGCAAGGCGATTATGATGTTCTTGTTGTTATTATTATTCCTCAAGGATACTGAGCATGGCTGTGCTTCTTGTTCCCATTTCCCACAGTAGAAAGGATGATCCTGCTTTTCTCCCACGGTCAACTCTCTTTTCCCATCGTATAGAACCTACACAAGCGGCCGTTCGTCGCTGGCGATCGTAAAAGTATGTTGGTATGTATTGTGGATCAAGGCTTTCCTGCACGCATGAGAGCGCCCGTCTGGATACAATGCACCACTACCAACGGTCGTCGTCTTCTGCAGCACCGAGTTCGATGCGCGACGCAGGGAAAAAGACCGTTGACGATGACAACACAACGTACCATTGGGACCACGCGCGGCGCGGTGTATCTAATCATGCATGTGTGTGTGTGTGTTGTAGCTGTGTACGTGGAGCGAGCATATTTAGACGATGAACAGACCAGGCGTGGTGGAGCATAATATGCTGATGATACTGTTGACGTTTGCGTTGCACCTCCTGTCTTCTATGTATATGCATGAAACTGCGATACCGCGGTCGCTGATTCTGCTGGAAATGCGTATGATCGAGGCATTTTTTATGACGTTGCATTTCCTGTCTTTTTTTTTTGCTCCTATCCATAATTTCGGTCGTTTGAATAAAATGATACATGTGTGGGAAAAAAAGAGGAAGTGCACGCCGGTTCGGGCGGGCAGCCGGAACGGAAGGAAATTAACTCGAGCTGAGGATTCTCTTTCCTTCGCTCTTTCTTTGCTTTTGTTGATTCTATTTTCTGTATAGGTAGACAATGCTCGACATGGGTGATTTAAATGTGTATGATTGACTACCTGATCAATTGGATGTGGGAATAGAATTACACACCAAGCTTGTGTTATTTATTTGTATTCGGAACGTTTTCGTTGAGGAAATCGTTGGTTGAAAATTTAAGTATATTGTCACTTTGTACACCAACCCACACAGAATGTTCGTATGTTTTGATATAGAACTCTCCTAACTTTATATTTCTTGAAGATATTGTTTAATATTGTTCTAATTCTCTCGTTAAATTTCAATAGAATAGTAAAACGTTAGAGAACATATAAAAACCTTCTGTTTTTTTTTATTGACGGAAAACTTTACCACCGACAAACCGACATGAATGACCATAGAAAATGTCTTAATATTTATGTTCAAATCATATTACTGACATCTATCTTCGTGTTCGCTGAGAACGTTTATTGAAGCCACGAACACACTTGGGAACTTGATAAGAAGGTTCATGTCTGAGCAATTCTCGGTCGGTGACTTTACTGCAGCCAATCATTTTGAAGAGAAATGCTAGAAACTTTGAACATTATTTGTTGTTTCAGTATTTTTTCTGGATATTTAGTAATTAATAGTGACGCTCTTCAAATTTAGTTGAATTTCAGAAAATATCGTTAAAATGTTGGCAAACTATTTAGTATTTTTTTCTTTGTGGTGTCCGTTTGGAAACTATTTAGTACTTCAACACTCTTCAGATCAGCTAGGGAATGCTTCAAGTTTTTTTGTTTGGTTCTTGATTATCGAGATTTTCAGGCTCGTGCTGGTTCATCTCCCGTCGTAGTCACTCAAACGCCTCTTTTGGGTATTTTCGTAACTTGTCCGGGGGTGAGATTCTAACTCGTGACTTTGGCGTTGTTTTTCTGAATGCTCTGAATGTTTGATAAATTTCTAAAAAATTTCAAAAAAAGTTCTTAGTAGAACGTTCAGAATCTTCCCTAAATTTTGAAGGATTTTTTTTTATTTAAAATTTTTTTATGAAAATTTTTCCCCGAAGAAAAAAAAAAATTAAATATATTCTTTATACATATAAAAAAATCCTACAATCACCCCAACAAACAATTTAAAGCGACTAATAAACACCCATGTTGATACAATGTGGAATTATAGCTTCCAGAACTGAATAAAACTGTAGTTGTTTTCTTTTTATGAATAAAAGTTCTCGAAACAGAATAAAAAGCTTTTAAATGATTACTCGCATCTGTTTTGAAAACATGTTTTTTTTTGTACTATATTTTTTATTACTCTACAGTTCAATCATCAGGGAAAAGCTAAAAAAAAACATGGAATAAAAGCATTGAACTCCAAAATCGTTATTATTATATAACAGCTTGATACAATAATTTAAAAACAGTCATCACTAGACGCATTGTTCAGCTTTACAACGATATCAGGGATGTTTATTGTGCTCCCAAAAAAGTCAAACTAGAACGTTAAAAAGAATTTATACAACATTAAATGGATGATTTGTAATAAAAGTAATTGACGCTTAAGAACCGTGATATAAGTTTCAGTCCACGATTTAAATAATGAGATACTGGCTGATTACAAACAAACCTTTGCTCATCTGAAATACAATCACAATTTGTTAAAATGTTGGAAAGACGTACCCGTAGCTGCAGGTATAAAATAGATCCTGCTGCGATCCTTAGCCTCTTGTTCAGTAACTTCTACCCCTACCTCCCCGTGGTGCCGACTGGGGTATGAGTAACCATAGTAAAGATCGGGTAACCCACCCCGGGGGAGCCTGGTCATATGCTGACAGGGATGGGGGGCTGCCCTCTTTAAAGTGTGCAGTCTATCTGAGCGTCTGTTCCAGGGACCTGACTGGCAGCCATTTTCCTGTAGCCAACATCTTTAACATCCAAACATCAAAATTTTGTAAACTATGCAGGTGTTCGTACCCGCAGTAATAAACGTCAGACGGGCCTTATCCAAATAAAGCCCGTGATATGTTGCATACTGTCAAACGCTAGTAACTAGGATAGGGTTGCCAGGCCCCTGGTCTGTTCACTATGTCAGGGGCGGATCAAAACAGCGTCTGTTCTCCATGTTAGGAGCGGCTGATCATCGTCCTCGTGCCAGCGTGGGACTCTAAACAGTGCTGTGCACGATGGTCCTCCGGCGAGACAGGGGGTTGGGGAAGGCCCAACAAGCCGCCCTTAAAAAAAACCAATGATACAAATAATACAGAAGTTAATACGGACCGGAACAATCAGAAAAGACCTTGGCGACGAAATAAGGACTACACACTTAGATTTTTTTTACAGAAATCTGTAAAAGTTTACCGAATTCTCAACAGCTGAACGTTCGGTAATCCGATTTAACGGATTTCGGTAAAATTTCTGTAAAAAAATCTAAGTGTGTACGATTGGAAACTCGGAACATGGAACTGCAAATCGCGCTGCTTCCCTTGCTGCGAAAGGATAATCTACGAAGAACTTCAACCACGTAACTTCGAAGTCGTAGCACTGCAGGAGGTTTGCTGGGCAGGACAGAAGGTATGGAAAAGCGGGCATCGAGCGGCTACTTTTTACCAGAGCTGTGGTACCACAAACGAGCTGAGCACCGGCTTTGTAGTGCTGGGCAAAATGCGTCAACGCTTGCAAAGATGGTTTCCGATCAATGCGAGAATGTGCAAGCTGAGGATCAAGGGTCGATTCTTCAACCACAGCATCATCAAGGTACACCGCCCACACGAAGGGAGACCCGATGACGAAAAAGAAGCGTTCTACGCGCAGCTAGAGCAAGTGTGTCATGGCTGCCCACAGCGGGACGTAAAAGTAGTCATTGGTGACATGAACGCTCAGGTAGGACGGGAGGCAATGTACAGACCGGTAACAGGGCCTAACAGCCTGCATACCGCATCGAACGATAATGGCCAACGATGCGTGAACTTTGCGGCCTCCCGTGGTTTAGTAGTCCGAAGTACTTTCTTCCCCCGTAAAGACATCCACAAAGCCACTTGGAGATTATCTACAGCTACTTTTGAGGATAGCTTGAGAGATATTCAAACCGCCATTGGTAGCACTGCAATAGTGACGCAAAACGGTATGAAAGTTCTGTTTCCTTACTTCCTTCGGAACATCAAACTTGTGCTGGGTGGAAACTTGAAGCTGCCGAAAGTCCGCCTTGACGTAAGTCTCATCATCCATGATGAGACAATGAGGCTTCGTCAGCATCTGGATGTACATTTTTCGGGCCCGTGACTTTCCCACCGTATTTTGCCGTTCGGCACGATTTGGAGCCTTATGCAGTCCCTCCCGGTCCTCGGCTCTCTAAACGAAAAACTTGGACAGATTCAACTTTTTGGCCATATCCCTGACCGAAGCATTGGGATTCCGCATAAACGCTTTCACGACACGCTTGTGATCACTAATAGAACATCCATTCTGACCGCATTTCTCCTCCCGTTCGATGCTCAAAGTTTCGTAGTAACGTTTAATCACACGATTCACCGTTGACTGCACGATTCCGAGTTGTTTCCCGATGTCCCGATGAGAGACTTGAGGTTTTTCCACAATAACACACACCATTCTCCTCGCCTCACCCCGTCTCTTTCCCATTCTCCACAAACAGCCAACAAAAAAAAACAAAAAAAAAAAAAATTAACCTACCCCCCCCCAAATTTTCAAGAGAAAATACCCAATGGGTATGTTATATATTCACCTTGCGAATGACTATTACCTTTGTTTGTAAACCTTGCTTACTGTTATACCTTGACACTTATAACCTTGCGCTCCCCCCATTATATATATACCTTGCCACTTCGATTGTAACAAAGAAGATAAGTACACGTGAATACAATTATATGTTATCGGAAAGTATTCCGGAGTGTTTTTACTTTTCCCCGACGCCCTAAATTCTCTCGGCCACAACAGTTAATCTGACGACGAGGATGTCTGATGAAGAAAACAACGAGATTCGTAGAAATCGACTGCATGATGCTGCTGTTACTGTGAATGCTGCCCCGGGTGTTGGTACTGCGGATGCTGCTGCTGCTGGTGCTCCTCTGGCGATGCAATCAAATTTCACCATCGAACCATTCGATCGTCATCGGATGAAATGGTCCCGATGGGTGGAGCGATTAGAAGGTGCTTTCCTGCTGTTCCGAGTTCCAGCTGATTTGAAACGTCCGATGCTGCTCCATTACATGGGTGGAGAGAATTACGATATTGTTTCGGACAAGTTGGCTCCTGTCAAGCCACAGGACAAAACGTACGACGAACTCGTACAGCTGCTAGAAACTCACTTCAACCCCCGTCCGCTCGAAATACTAGAAAATTTTCGCTTCAAGTGCAGGAAGCAAGGCGATGAACGAGTGGATGAGTCAATTGATGACTATTTAATTGCACTGCGGAAATTGGCTATTACGTGTAATTTTGGTGCATATTTGGACACTGCTTTGAGAAACCAGTTCGTGTTTGGCCTGAAAGATCGCGGAGTTCAAGCAAGACTCTTGGAAGTGCACAATCTAACGTTGGAAAAGGCTCGGGATCTTGCGGTTGCCATGGAGATGTCAGCGAAAGGCGGACAGGAGATTCAGTCTCGAGTCAAAGCCGATTTGAATTGGGTTGAACATCCGGCAAACAAGAGTGGAACATCGAAGGGCAACAAGTCGGGAACGCCTGATGCTAAACAATCGTTCCAAAGTGATTCTAAACCTAATTCGAAAAAGGGTGCCTGCTACCGGTGCGGAAATACGAACCATTTCGCAAATAAATGCATTCATGTGAAAACGGTTTGTAACTTCTGCCGTATGACGGGTCACATCGAAAGAGTGTGTATGAAGAAGAGTGCTTCTGGCACGAAGAACAAAAGTGATTTCCACCAAGTGGAAGAAAGTACGGTATGTAAACAGAAGAGGAACGGTGATGTTTACGTGGACGAAATTTGTGGCTTATACGACGCGGAGAGCCGAGTGGACAAATTCTGGATCGTTCTTTCGGTGAATGATTCGAACGTGAAATTCGAGATTGATAGTGGTGCTCCGGTGGCAATAATGAGCCTTGCGGACTATGAAAAGCTGCTTCCGGATTTGAAATTGGTGGCACCGGATCTATCGCTCATTAGATACAGTGGGAGTTCGATTAAATTGCGTGGTATGTGTACGGTCTCGGTGCAGTACGCCGGTAAAGCTCACCGATTGTTGTTGTATGTCGCGGAAAACCGGAAGCATCCGTTGCTTGGGAGAAGCTGGATGAAAGTTTTGCGTCTCGATGTACAAAAATACTACGGAGAAGTAAATGCGGTGATGGACAACGTAGTGAATTGTTCCACCGATGAGTCGGTTAAAAAGCTTATTGCCCTGTACAGTAGTGTTTGTGCTGATACAATGGGGAAGATTCAAGGGCTTACTGCAAAGTTGCGGTTGAAGTCAAACGCTCACCCGGTGTACATAAAAGCAAGGCCGGTACCGTTTTCTATTAGAAGTGCTGTAGAGCACGAAATTGAAAAACTAGTGAACGACGGAGTTCTCGAAAAAGTGAACCATAGTGACTGGGCGACTCCCGTGGTCCCCGTGATGAAGTTAAACAATAAAGTGCGATTGTGTGGTGACTACAAGATCACCGTAAACCCGAATATCGTGGTGGATGAGCATCCTCTCCCCACAATCGAGGAATTGTTTGCCAATGTTGCTGGTGGAGATAAATCCTCGAAGATAGATTTGTCTCAGGCCTACCTCCAGCTTGAGGTGGATCCTGATCAACGAGAAATTCTGACGCTGAGCACACATCTGGGCCTGTACAGGCCGACACGCCTAATGTACGGCGTGAGCTCTGCGCCTGCTAAAAAAACCCACAACTTAAACCAACGTAACTAGTTCACCGTCATTTTCTACCTTTTTTTCTTTTATGGCAACGCCTAATGGAAGAAGTGCTTAATGGAATACCGGGAGTGACAGTGTTTTTGGACGATATACGTGTGACGTGTGATGAAGTACATTTACAACGACTTGACAGTAGTGCTCAAACGGTTGTGCCAGTACGGTATGCGAATAAACTTGGACAAGTGCGTGTTTTTTGCGGACCAAATAGAATATTGTGGTTACTTCGTGGACCGTCACGGTATACATAAAGTGCAAAAGAAGATTGATGCAGTGCAAAATATGCCCACTCCCGAGAATAAAGACCAAGTGCGTTCCTTCGTCGGTTTGGTGAATTATTACGGACGTTTTCTACCTAATCTGAGCACGATGATCTATCCATTGAATAGACTGTTGCGAAACGACGTGCCGTTCGAATGGTCGAAGTCGTGTGAAGATGCCTTTAGGATGGTGAAACAGGAGATGCAGTCTGACAGTTTTCTGGTACACTACAACCCAGAGTTGCCATTGGTGTTGGCGACCGATGCCTCACCTTACGGTGTCGGCGCCGTGTTAAGCCATGTCCTGCCGGACGGATCGGAGAGACCGATTCAATATGCGTCCCAGACCTTGAACGAGACTCAACGTAAGTACAAACAAGTTGATCGTGAGGCATACGCGATTGTTTTCGGCATACGACGGTTCCACCAATATTTGTATGGGCGCAAATTCGTTCTTTTCACGGATAATGAGCCTGTCAAGTAGATTTTTTCCGAGACGAAGGGATTGCCTACTATGGCAGCATTAAGAATGCAGCACTACGCTACGTTCCTGCAATCGTTCGATTATTCAATCAAATTCCGTCCCACAAAACAACATTACAATGCGGACGCATTCTCGCGGCTGCCGGTAGCTGATAAGCGGCCCGATAACGTTATAGAAGAAGCTGATATGTTGGAAATCAGTATTATCGAGACCATGCCTCTTACGATTGAGGACTTGGCCAAATAAACTGCGGCGGACGTTTCGGTTAAGGTACGGGTTCAGGGCCTTCGAAATGGAAAGACAGTTGAAGCCAAAGATCGATTCGGCATCGATCAGAATGAGTTCTCGTTGCAGCAAGGGTGCATCATGCGGGGAATTCGGGTCTACATTCCTCCCGAATTACGGACGAAGTTGCTTAATGAACTGCATTCCACCCAATTTGGGAGTACTCGGCTGAAGTCGCTTGCTAGAGGGTACATTTGGTGGGAGGCGTAAAGGCGTAAAGTAAAAATAGCATATAGGCATATCTTCGCCGAGGTACAAGGCGGCATTATTGAAGAAAAGCGAGAATAGCAACGGACCCAAGTTGCTTCCCTGTGGGACGCCAGAGCCGTTAGTGAACCAGTCAGAGACAGCAGTGCTAATTTTAGCTGCCAGTTTACTACCACACAGGTCAGTTATGCAACGAGCCGAGCGGAAACTCCAAGCTTTTCAAGTTTTGCTAATAGAATCGTGTGACTAACTCGATCAAATGTTGCTTTAAAATCGGTGTAAACGGCATCAATCTGCATCCCTCGTCCAATGTTTTAGTTGTTTAGTTGTTTTATTGTTACGTTTCGTCCAGGAAAGAATCTATGCTGCTTTCGACTGATGTTTTGTTCCACACGAGAACACAGGTAGTTAGAGACTACTATTTCCAATTGGAGTAGAGGAACATTCAGACTCGCAGAGCATTTCTTCAGAACACAGTCCGGAACTCCATCCGGTCCAGGTTGGTAGGACTTTTTCAGTTTAGAGAGTGCCTTGGTCAAATTGTCTGCAGAAACAGTGAAGGTATCAGCATCAATGACGGTACATACCTCAGCGCATCTGAAGCATTGCAGTCATCTCGCGGTTCCTCGATGACTGATTGAAAAAATTCAGCCAGCAAGGATTTTTCTTCCTGCGTACTCGCCGAGCGATGCCCAGACAACCAGAAGTCGTATAACAGTGTCTAGATAGTATCGTATATTTTTGCATTTTAGGTCAAAATCGAATATAGTTGTGGCCATTATCGTATTATGTTTAAGTTAAATCGTAAAGAGTGCAAATTTTCGACTTATATGCGATGTGTCATTTATAAATCGGATTTACATCGTTAGACATTTTAAATCGAATTTGCTATTACAGATTAAATCGCATACAATATCAAATCAACTTAGTTAATAAAACAATCGAATTTGCACGCATATGGCCTCCATTTATGCACGTATAAGCCATATTTTTGCATTTTATACGATTTGCTTGCATACATATTTATTTGTATAAAGACTGGACTCGGAAAAATGAGACACACAAAAATGATCACCAAAAATTCATTTTAAATCGGATACTTCTCAAATTTTCAGGGATTAAATAAATATATATTAGCTATGTTTTGATATAATTATTTATTGAATTTCCTCCCCCAAGCTGAATGCTCGTACATTTCTCTTAACACTGCTCATGAGATCTTGGGCGAGGCTTTGTCCACCTTCCTTACACAATTTCTCCCAGTTTTTCTTCAAAGCTTCATCGGGTTTGAATGTTTTTCCGCTTTTCTTCAACTTCTTCTTCATTATCGCCCAAAACTTTTCGATCGGACGAAGTTCTGGTGTATTTGGCGGGTTCGCCTCCTTCGGAATCACATTAACGCCCTTCGCTTCGTACCTATCCATTACAGGCTTGGTGTAATGGCACGAAGCGAGACCCGGCCAGAACAGCGTGGGACCACGGTGAGAGCGGAGGAAGCGCTTCTGCAAGCATTCCTCTCGATAAATCTGCCCGTTTATGGTGGCGGTTGTAACGAACGGCTTGCTGTACTGTCCGCACTCGCAGATCGCCTGCCACAACAGGTACTTCTTCGCGAATTTGTCCATCTTTCTCTTCCGGAACTTTTCCGGAACCTCCATGCGGGACGTACCGACAAAAAACTCGAGGCCGGGGATTTGTTTGGTGTCCGCCTTGATATATGTCTCGTCGTCCATGACGAGACAGCCTGGCTTGACCAGCCACTCACGGTACAGCTTCCGCGCACGCAATTTGGCCACCGTGTTTTGCTTGTCAGTCCGGTTTGGCGCCTTCCTGACCTTAAAAATACGTAGCCCAGCCCGCTTCATGGTCTGCTGGACGAACCACTTCGACGAATTGACCTTTTTGGCCACGTCTCGGGTGGAAAGGTTCGGGTTATTCTTAAAGTACTGCCTTATCTTCCGCGCCTTCTCTGGGTATTCCGTTTTCGGTTTTCGGCCGCTTCCAGCGCGCCGCTCGATGGTCTTCGTCTCCTCGAACATCTTCACAACGCCTTGCGCTGATCTGGCCGGCTTGACGTGCCGCAAGGGCTCAGTAGGGATCAAGACCCGAAGCTAAGAGTCAGTTCCTTTGTGGTTATATCACATTTATTAGCAGAGCAGCACATCGAAATTTTAGGTTCATTATATGCTTTATATCCCATGATACCTTATATACTATACAATTTCAGATCATCCATGGATATCCCAAGTTTTGTAAAATAATTTTAAATCAATTTTTTTTCTCGTGGCTATGAAACATTGTCTTAGCTTTCAGGTTCATGGTACAATTGCAGCAGGACCACAATCTGCAGACATTTAAATAAAAATGAAATTATTATCATTTTATAATGTAATCCATGCATTACATTTTGTATGCTTTTTTATAAGTCATTTTCAGCTTCGCATATATGCATCCTTGTCAGTTATAGCTCATCTAACCTACGTTATGTATTTGAAAAGATAGAAAGGTTTTTGATGTTTTTTTTTTTTTTTAGAAAAAATCATATTCGAAAAATTCTACTTAAAAAAAGCTCTTTCCTTCTTCATCAAAAACATATATTAATTTAAAACCTAGCAGTTTACAATCATTCATTTCCTATTTCACAGACATAAAGTATCATTTATGGGTCCAGATGAACAAGAGCTATCGAAAAATTCTTTTTTTTTTCTTTTTGTATGTTTGTTTTATTAAGATTCAGTTTTTGGATTCATACTCATATGAAATTTATTTCGCCTTATTATTAGCTGTTTTCAGTTTTTTTCCAATATTATTATGATATTAATACACATCTAATTTTTATTTTCAGTAACATACCAGTAGATGTCAGATACATCTTGTACCTACGTTTATTATGTTCTCTGACTATTATTGTGAAAACAAATTCTAATCTTAGTAGATCTTAATCCAATAGAAACTGCAACAGTGGAAGTCTTTCGATGAGTGGATGTTCAGCTTAGTTACGGATATATGTATTCTACTATAGTTTACTGGCCTGCTGGTATTATTATTTTATATTATAACGTCAGTTTATTATTTTATGTTATGATATTAAATGATGTGACATAATTGCATTTAAATTCATTTAATTAAAATCACTATTTCCGATGAGACTCACTACATAATTTATTGCAAGGAAACGGAACAGCACATCGAAATTTTAGGTTTACTATTCTATTGCTATATAATTTCAGATCATTCATAGGTATCCCAAGTTTTATGAGATAATTTAATATCAATTTTTTTTTCTCGCAGCTACATTGTCTAACTTTCAGGTCCACAAATGGAAGTGTTATTATCATTCTTATATTCATTCACTATATTTTTTGTCATTATAATATTCATTCACTATATTTTTATAATTATAATATTAATTCACAAGATTTTAAATATTACTATATGATACTGAATATATATTGGGAAGGGAGGGAGCATCAGGGTATCACTCAAGCTGGAATTGGACAATGGAGTGGTATGACAACCGGCGTCTAGGAGGGAACAAACAGCATCATTTTCTTTATCCTACCGATTCGATTGTGATGCTGTGAATTCTACTCCAACAGTTTCAGTGAGAGTGACGCGCCCTTCTTAACAAGCCATCCTGTAGAAAGCTTAATAAGTAATGCGAATTGGGTTATTCGATTTGTTGGATCGTATCGTTGGAAGGAGAATCTCATGTTCCCGCGGGTTTCACGTAAGTGTCTCTGCTTACGGGTCCGCCCCACCGTTTTTGGCCCTTCATACAGCGTTACTGTGAATACAACCCGGCAACTCAATTTGATCTTGCTATTAAGTGGAGCTGCATACATGACAAGGTCTTAGAAGGGATGGTGGCTACCTTACATAAATACATACATACGAGCACCAGACCATTCAGGGAGCGAATTATTCAAAGCAAATGTATACTTGCCTACATTAGGTGTTTGGAAGACCCCTCCTCCGTCCTCACACACAGGGCCGGGATGACTGTTGACTGCGATGAGGGGACTTGGGGCTTCCTTACGGCCAGCAGGCTCGCATCCCGGTAGTTGTTGATTCACATAAAATGGATGTTTTGTCGCTGAATGTCTGAGGGAAATAATAGATTCATCAGGTGGCGAATAATGGCGAGTAAGAACATCGTACTTGCCTGTAATGTCAGGCTGGACGACCCCTTATCCTGACCCAAACAAAGGACCGGGACGACTGATGCACACTTCTAGGAATGGCTCGACTGTGATGGGGGGATACGGGGCTTCCAACGTGCAAATACTGGTGCGTACCGGAAAAAAAAACATCCTAATGGCCGAGGAGACGTATGGCTCTTGTGGTTGAAGCAAAGGTGTCATTGGTTTCCTGGTTTTAAATGGAACCCAAATTTTTTGAGAACTATAGTCTTCAAATTCCCTGAATAGCAATTGGATTTCAGTGATGGATCTAATTCAATTGATCATACTGATGTCCTAATCGTTGGAGACAAGTTTAAGTACATCTGGATCAACTCAAACTCTAATGAGTATCAAGGAACGAGTAGTCACAGAAGCATAATGAGTTGATTTGTTCGTCGTGCTTGATTTTGACATCTGAGGTTTTCAAAGCTAATAAAATTCATCTAGACTGACTCGAAATGCTTTTCATTGCGTATTATAGTAAGTGATAAAAACAGACACTGCTACAGACTGCATCATTGGCAACATCTGGTCTAATCCTCGACATGTACAACCAAAATTTCTGATCCCTTGTATCATTAAAAATGTTGACAGAAACAACGTCGTCTTGCGGTTGCTTGGACCCAATTCGACATTTTTCTGGTATCATTGGGAAATCGCGGAGGCGCTTGTTAGCTCGGCGTGGATCAAGTAAGGGCCAACAGTTGTTTACATGTGTCAACGCAGATGCGGATGCTGGTGCTGTTGGTTTTGCATTCAATTGTTTGATTTCGGTCCGAAGCTCGGTGATGGCAGTGGTAAGTGTAGCATGCGGAGACTCGAGAACTCGAGATGAAATAGCGCGGAAATGCAAATTCTCAAAGAGTTCAGCGAAGAGCAGCAGGGTAAATGCACCCTTCTTTTTGGGGGAAATGCTCCTTAAACTTTGGAAAAATGCTCCTTAGATGCGTTTGCCCGGTATAATGCAATCGGAGGTATTTACCTTCTGGTTAGCGCTTGCCGGTTGTTTTGACGGGTCTTAAGTTTCTTCAAGATTGTATAGCGGAGCTTCGCTCCGCAATATTTGAGGTAGTTTTGACGGGTTTGACGAGTCTTAATTTCATTTCGACGAGTCTTAATTTCGTTTTGACGGGTCTTAATTTTGTTTTGACGACTCTTAAATTCAGAAACCCGTCAAAACTATACAATTTTGAAGAAACTGAAAACCCGTCAAAACACCCGGCAAGCGCTAACCAGAAGGTTAATACCTCCGATTGCATATACCGGGCAAACGCATCTAAGGAGCATTTTCGTTTAAGAGCATTTCCCCAAAAAGAAGGGTGCATTTACCCTTTGCCCTTCTACAAATATGAATTGATCTTCTTAATGCAGTTCTACTATTATGAATTGAACGATTTTGATTTCTGTGCCATTTTTGCATGTGTATGATTGTGTGGCAAGTACAATGATTTACCGTTTTCATTTTTGAATCTAGGTTGGAACCAGTTCCAATCTGCGATAACGATACTATCCAATCTGCGATACGTTTTACAAATAAAGACAAACACACCAACCTTAAACAATCCGACCCAGGTTGAAACTGAATTAAAGACGAAAACGGTTACAGTTTATTCCCAAGTAGTCAATATATTTACCTTAACGAAAACCCCTAGATCAGACCGGGTATCATGGTGCAGCATGGTGTTGCTTTCCAGCTGCATTAAGGGTGGATTAACCGACTGAATTAAGGGTGGATCTGCGTCCATTTGTAATTTGAATATTTTTTCAATCTAAAATCAACGAAACCCAAACTAAATCCTGGGATAAACGACCAGCTTATCCATGTTGTGGCATTATCGAACCAGCTCCTGGGGGGTATGAAGAGTACATGGCTGTAGAAAGCAGCAGGAGAATTTTTTGTACCAGGATATTTCGGAACAACTAGTAATAAACCCCAACTACACTTACTCTCCTTTGTTTTTATTTTATTAGTTTATGATGTCTTGCATTAGTTCAATCTTTACACGTTTTCGACCGTAAATAGTCCACTAGAGTTTCTTACATGCTAACAACAGGACAATTGCCTTTAATCCATATGCAGTTTATGTTCTCACCAAACGGTAGTGTACGTTTAATGTTAGTTTCTTACAGGTAAAGTATGTTAGTTAGCATTTAATCAAATAAAACGAAAAGGCCAAACATCCCTAGGCAACGGTTTACTCTGATAAATGTAGTGTTCTTATTTAAATGAAAACAAATATATCGCGAGTAAACTTCGTTAATATTGAATGCAATAAAATGTGTGGGATTTCAATTTCAACAGAATAGGTTTAAACACAAGTAATCTAAAGCTACAAACTAGAATAAAGAGCAGTCACTAGTTATCTCAGGATAGGGAAAAATTAAACCATACTGGGACCGTAAATAAACTAATAAGTCCCTAAGAACAATCGGAAAAGAAGCTAAACCATGATCCATGTTCGTCGACTTACCTACTCTTTCGCATCGCGGAATTTCATCAGCAGTTCGAACCGTTTGTTCGTTCGCACGCCCTTAAGAATCTGATTCTGCTTGTGTCGACTTTGTTCAATCACCCGACGGGCGGCCTCCGGAGTGTCCTTACCTGTGCTAGAGGCACCGGATCCGCTATCGGATCTTGATTTAAATGCCGCCTGGAACTGCTTCTGCCGCTTTTCCAGCCGCTCCGCATCGGAGAGGGGTTTGTGTAGCTCCGTTGGCTTCGGGATCATGTGTGGTCGACCGTTGCCGGATTTCGAAGCCGATGAGCTGGTGGTACCGTTGCCGCTTTTATACGGAGACTTGGGCGGGACACTGCTGGACTTTTGAAGAGGAGGACGTTCTGAATTGAAATGATGGAGATTATTTATTTTTAAGAAGAAAATAACGTCGTTGTTCAAAACTTTACCACTTCGGACGAGCGCTGTTGCGGCCGGGCTTTTCACGACACTGTTGGTCAGGATGTCTTTTGCACGTTGAATCTTACGGTTGTGGAACTCTTCGATTGATTCCATTCGGTTGAATTGTTGCTGATGGATGTTCTTGAAGTTGGGCAGTTTGCTGATTTTGGCTGGCTTGGCACCATCATTGGTGACGTGTCGTGGATCTTTGTGCTCCGAGAATGAACGTTTCCTATGGCCTTGAGAAGGTTCTATGTATAGGTTGAGAAAGATTTAGAATTATTGAACAAATTTTAGATTACTAAACCGATACTTACTGCTGGCGCTTTCGTTTTTCTTCTTCAACCGCTCATCGAGCGTATCAACCAGAATAGTACTATTGGCAGGACTGTGGAATGTCACATTTTTCTTAACCAGTTCCGCATCACTGACTGAAAGGGACCTCTTGCGACTGTTCTCAATCAGCTGTTCTTTCGTTGATTTTTTGGAGCCCATCCTCAAGGGAGTGCTAGTCGCACTACCGGGTTTACAATCCGTAAGCTCCGCCTTCAACATAACGATAGGACTATCGGAGATTTCAATAACCTCGTCCATGGGAACATTAGCTTGTTCCTGATCGTCCGGCTTGTCCGGGCTGCAAGTGGCCGCATTTGTAGCTTTTGACTCGGGTGTTCGGGGAGCTGAAGGCACGAGTTCCTTCATAATGATTGGGGAAGGTGGTAGTTCTACTCTAGCGACCGTGACATGCGAGGTTTGAGGGGTTGGTGTTTTGTCGTCTAATTCGAAGTCCTCAGTCAAATCCAACTTCGGTGGTTTGGGAGTATCCGGTATTACTATAATTGATTCGTTATCACGGTCTCGTTCCAGAAAAGATTCATCCGTTGGTTCCGGAACATCCTCGAGCAATTCCTCTTCCTTTTCATCGTCAATGTCGTCCATGGGCGGTACTTCGGTATTGTCAAGATCGTCTTCAAGTTCTGGTGTAGTAATTCGATTAGGCAACTGCTGTGGTGGCTGTTCTTGTTGCTCTTGTAGCAAGTCTTGACCATTGATGCTTTCAAGTGGTGCATCAACGATTGAATGTTCATTGGCAGTTATATTTGATCCGGATAGTTCTAGGAATTCTACCGATTCGTACTGCCCTTTGCTGTCTTCTGCCGAAACTGCGGGTTTCTCAACGGGATCATCTTCTACTAACAGTGCCTCGGAAAAGCTGCTACTAGCAGATAGCTCTGCTGGTGGATTGGATGATTCTTGAACCGGAATAGGGTCGGTCGGCTCTTGCACAGCTTCTTCGGTAGCCATGATTTGTTCCGGAACATCACAGGATGGCTCCGGTTCAATTGGGATTGGTTCTGAAACTGTTTCGGGCTCCGGGTCCAAAATGCTTTGTGGTTCTTCCGCTGGCTCCGTAGTTGTTGGTAAATCTTCCGGTTCGGACTGCTCCAACAGTGGTGGTTCCTTAGGTAACGGCGCAGGATCGTTTGGGACTTCCTCCGTCGGGAGACAAGGAGCCGGAGATGTCTGGGGAACGGAGCTTTCTTGAAAATTTTCCTCGGGTGCCGATTCTAGTGTTTCCGGCTCCGGAATGGTGCTCTCTTCATCTTCAGCAGGAGCAAGTTCCCGTTGGGATTCTTCGGCTACGACCGGTTCGATCGGTTGAACTTCATCTTCTGGTACAGGCTGCTCGGCAGGCACATCTTCGTCCACTGATTTTGAATTACTTTCGTCGGACGGTTCTGGAGTTTCCAATTGCTCTTGAAGGTAATTGTCATCCATTGGTTCTTGGACGCTGCTGCAACAAATGAGAAGATAGATTTAGTGCTGGTGTTTGTGTGGACGTAGAAAAAACGGTAAGAGTCTGGAGATTTGGAGCAGTTCGACGTATTATGAATGTGGGTAATGTTCATAGCTCTTCAAATTTCTTCCAGAGGTTCAGAGCAAGGTTCAGACAGCTGGAAAAAAAAACCAGGAACTGTGGGTCAGTACATAACCTCATCATTGGTCTTCCGACAACTGAACCGCGGAGTTTAGGAGCACTCTGCTGCCGGTAACCGCATGTCAGCCCTATATCTAAAAGGTATGCATTGGGAAAATGAACATCGAAGCTTTCATACTCGATTTTCAGGCATCTTAGTTTGAATAAATCCTACCTGATTGGCCGATACTGCGATTTCTCTGAACCACCTTATTAATGAGCAAACATCATCATAGGACACTGTAAAAAAATCTCAAATCAAAAAGGATAATGTTCGTTCCTCTTTTGCAAGCTCTGAAAATCCTTGGTGTTATCCGTGTTATTGCATAAGAGATAACTTTCCATGATTGGATAATATCAATTGATGTTTTTTATCAGTGGCGTCGCCTCAAGCTCAACGGATCTGTGCAATGACCCTCAAAATACAAACAATCATCAAAATATTGCTTGCATTGGACTGATAACAAGTGAATTAGATGATTGAATGCCAATTTCAACCACTTCGAGCGTAAATATTAGCATTAAAAATGAGTTTGATAGTTCGTGATGTGGTCAAAAGTGAGGTTACGGAGGCAAACAGATCTAAATCTGCTGTTAACTCAAATTTGATGTACATGTAGATGGGACTGATTTGCGGTTATCGGAAGTCTGGCTTTAAGCTTTTTCCAATAGCCCATTCTGAGAACCAATATATGGTTACTGGAACGGTACTGACCAGCGAGTAACCATTCTCCGTGGGACCTTGGTCGTATGCTGGCAGGAAAGAGAGGTTGCTTTCTTTGTGTTCTCCATGTTACGAGCAGCCCACGTGCCAGCCTGGGACCAGGAATTGGGATGGGTCAAGCCATACTTAGATGTACACGTTGCAAATAACACAGACAGGAGTACGGAGAGCAAAGACTAAAGAGACGAAATAATTGGAAACTCACTACGTGGAACTGCAACTCGCTCTGCTTTCCGGGCTGCATATTTTCTAAGATGCTTCTACCACGTAACTTAGAAGTCGTAACATTGCAGGAACAGAAAGCATGGAAAAGGGAACATCGAGCGGGTACCCTCTAAAAGAGCTGTGGCAACCAACGAGCTGGGGAATGTCTATTTATTATCTATTTAGTCATCTGAAGACAAAAAAGAAGCGTTCTACGTACAGCTGGAGCAGGTGCACAACGGAGCGAGCTCTTCCAACGGCTGAAGAGATTTTCGAATCGCCAAAGGTAGCACTGCCCTAGCGGCATTTTGTACGTCCGATCTAAACCGGGAAAATGACTGGTTTGACAGCGAATGCAAGCAGGGGAAGAATTCAGCAAGGACGAGAATGTCGCATACGTAAGTTGAATTCAATGGATGATTCTAGGAGGCAGTTTATCACCAACGTGAGTGAAATGATGGGAGCAGTACTTTGACGAGCACCTCAATGGCGAAGATACAGTAAACGTAGTAGGCACGGTGGATAAAGGAACACGCGCGGAAGATGACAGGTTTCCGACTTTTAGCATCCAGTTAATTACCAAAATTTGGGGGGAAGAGTGTTAACCGGAAAAGTGGAAGGTTTTGAATATCTCATAAAAAAATGGAATAGAATGTGGATTTCTGCAAGTATTGCACAATCATCCTTCTGAGCGCCGCCTACAAGTTACTCTCTCAAATTCTGTATCGCCGTCTATGATCAAATTGCAAAGGACTTCATCGGGCCTACCAGATGTTCTTTATTTTATTTTTTAAAAGGCATTTTACGCAGTCTCTTCAACTTGAAGTTGTACAGACTGAGCACTGAACAAAGAGCGAATTACAACGGACAATTTAACCTAACGCCCAGTGGACCAGATTGGACAGTTTCGTTTTGCGAAAAGTTCCACAGGCTGGACCGGGAATCGAACCCTCACTTCATGGCAATCGTTTGAACGGCGGGTGACGCCGCTAACCGCTTGACCACGAAGCCCACATTTTGCAAGCTTTGCAGGGTTCTGTACACTCAGGCAAATAATCTTAAGAATTTCTGGGCACTCTCGAGTCCTTTGGCTTACGACAAGGTGATGAGCTTGCTTGCTTGCTGTTTATCATTGCCTTGGAAAGTGTGATTGGAGTGACACGATTGGTACACTTTTTAGGAAATCCGTCCAACTTGTTGGCTTCGCCACCTACGTTGATATCGTTACACATAAATTTGAGACCAATAACCGATGAAATTGCAAAGGCCGAACATAGCAGGATCAATGCATCGAAAACGAAATACATGAAAGGAAAGGGTTCACAAGAAGACAATGTTAGCTTTCCATACCGCCCTTTGATCGAGATGGTAGACGAATTCGTGTATCTGGGCTCAACGACACCAGCAAAGCGTTACAAAGACGCATAATGGCTGGAAATCGTAGCTACTTAAAAATCCGACGGACAGATTTCGCCGAACTACGAAGTTTAAAATCTACAAGACTGTTGATTCGATCGGCCAGGAAACATAGGTCTTTGCTCGTGGAGGTTCAACGCGCTTTTGTTGTCTGAGAATGGAAGGTGCTGCGTACGTTCTACGATAGATGGAAGATGGAACGTGGAGATGGCAAATGAACCAGGAATTGAAAACATCCCAGTGAAAATGATTTTCGGGATATGTGAATCGAGGTATTAGATTGCGAGCCTGGCGCAGTGCAGCCATGAACCATGATTCTGAGACGACTTCTGTGTACAGCTTGGCCTAATTATTATTCTTCAATAGTATGCATAAACAACGTGCACAACTGGGTCCTCCCTTAGCTCAGTCGGTAAAGGCGCAGCTACAAAACAACACCTGGTCTGGTCTAGGAATTTTTCGTAAGGGAAAATTTCTCGACTCCCTGGGCATAGCGTATGATTGTACTTGCCACACAATCACACTAATGCAAAAAAGGTACTTGGCATCGAAAGCTCTTGATTAATAACTGAGGAAGTGCATTTAGAACACTAAGTTGAGAGCAAGCAATAAGCTAATTGCGATAGCAATAAGCTTGAAACGCTAAGAAAGAAGAAGATCTAGTACATTAGAGGCGAATGAATTCTCCGTAAGCCTCTGTAATAAAAAAAAATCTAGTACAGATTCTAAGTTACATCAATTCTAAAATTTAAGGTAATGGCTGCCGTCGAGAATGCTTCAGCGTAAGCCATTAAACAGAAAATATTTAATAATGGTATTATTCAAACCATTTTTTCATACGGAAACATATTACACGCTGTATGTTTCAATTTTCATTTAATCGCATAATTATTGTAAGAAAATATATCGAGAACGGAATAAAATGCAAATAAATCAAATTGACAAGGATGGTGACAGTGTCGATGATCGCAACTGAAAGGGAATACTGAGGCTGTGTACCAATTCGCGAATTAATTTTAATTTTACCGAAACATGACAGATGCAAAATAATCGATTAATCGACTAAAATCCCTTTTTGATTGATCAACAAACTTTCGATAAGATGTTTGTCAAAATTGAGTTCCCATCTGTCAGAAATAAGTCAGCTCCTGGAGTAGGGTTAAGGAGGAGTGATAACCGGTTTTAGACTAGAAGAATGTAGCGCGGGCGAGGAACCCGTTAAAATGTGGAGCGATACAAACCGAGACGAACACAGCCAACTCGTCTTTTCCGGGATAAGAAGTGCCGCCTAGAGAAGCTGGAGTGTAAAGAAATTGAGCAGTTGTGTCGTTCCCAAAAAGAAAGCGGAAAAAATTGCAGCAAACTCAACAGATCCCGCAAGCCGAAAGAGGTTTTTTACAGACGATCATGAATAGCAGAAACAATCATAATGTTAAGTGGTTTGAGTCAGGTTTAAATGCAATTCCGTATTTGGAGCATTCCACGAAATGGAGCATTCGGGCAAATTAAATTCCGCAAAATGTCCTACAAAAAACAGATCACCTATTTCGCTGGCATGTCGACATTGTCGGAAGAACGTTTAAGGCAGAACAGTACACCAACCTGAAACATGGAGCAGAAAAGGTTGGATTAAAGCATAATACGTCAAGACTTAGTGCCCGTTTGCAGGAGGAACCAAGCGTGAAGCGCACGTATAGACCGAACTGTGATAATCGGCAAAATTGATTTCGGGGTGGTGGATGAATATGTGAACCTCGCATCGTTGGATAACAACTGCAGGAGAGAAATTCGGAAAAAGTCGCTCAAGCTACATGGATTGAATAGGCGGGACATGTTTTAAGAACGCCGGACAGCAATTCCGCAAAACTCGTGACCAAGGCGCACCGAGCAAGCTGTTTAGACCAATGGTGGCAAAGCCTTGGAAGCGTGGGAAACTCGAGGAACTGAACACGAGCTACCGAGTCTCGTGGCGAAACATTGTATCGCAGGTGCGGTAATAATAGGACGTTGGACCAGGATAAGGTAAAACAAATTCCAACGGAATAGGGAATAGCTGTCGGTTTCCGAGCAGTTAGAAGTCTCCCGTACTACTTCCTCAACTCGTACTTACTCTTTGCTAACCCATCACAAGTACGATCCAGTAAAGTTGATAATGTTGAAACTAAGAGTTTTCTTGAATGTCTGACCAAGCCTTTTTTTTTATAACTGTAAAACTCCAAAGCGCGGACCTACTGCAATTGAGAAAAGTCACCATAAATAGGGAGAGCGGTCTTACTTTTAACGATCTACTGTCAGAAATCACATGAAATCAAACTAAAACCGAACCGACGAGCTTGGGACTCAAACCGAACAAGGGATGACCATGCCAATCTGGGATGCTAAGGGATGCCAATCCGAAATAAAAAAAAAACGCAATATATATCGTTTCAGCAATCGCTTTTAATTCGAAAGTATTTCAACTCATACATATTTCAAAGAATGTATAAAAAGTATGTTAAATGATAGAAAAGACATGAAAAGTGTAATTTAATCCCTTTTTCAGGATGGTCATTTTGGAACTCAGTTCGTCCCACATCGCCGCGTTCAACTTTAGTCCTATACCCATACAAACGTGAATCTTAAATCAATCAAAAGTTTGGGTCTCACATTGCAGCGTAGGATTGATTTGGGATAGAAGAGGCATTGTCTCATGCACGCAAATGATTTCACACACACATCATCGTGGAAGACACAGTGAACCAACTGGAAGTAAGTATGCAACTGGCTTATTGAATAGCAAGGGGGAACTTACCCGACGATAACCGCTGGCAGTTGTTCGTCATGTTGAACATCACCATCATCTGCATTTGTTTCCACTTGGGTCTCTGTATGCAGTTCTTCCATCATTTTCTCAACGTTTAAATCCGTCTCTTGGTCAACGGCTCCGACGACTGCCATTATTTCCTCCCGCGAAGGACACTGATCCACTTCTGATTTAGGTGCTTGCTTTCCATCGTCGGCCGGAACCTCTGCCGTATCGTCGCTTACTTTGTTTTGCTCCGCTGCCAGAGTTTTCCTTTTTCCCTTACCGCCTCCGTTTTCTGAACCAGTGGATGCTTAAGCTTCGCTGCTTTGATCTCCTCTTCATCTTCACCAAAAAACTTCTTCGGTTTAATTTTTCTACCGGAACGACTACTGCCCATGTCCTCCGTAGGGATCAAAGCGGTGGTCATTCGTCGAGCGACAGGTGTTTTCGGTGCTTTGGGAAGATCTTCATCCCCGTCTTCGGATGGCGCTGGCAATGTTTTACGACTACGTTTCGGCTTCTCCTGTAGCTCGACAGGCTTTTCTGACTCTGGTTGCGTTTCGACCGAGGCAGCCGGAAGTGTTTTGCGAACCCGTTTAGGTTTCTCTTCTTCGTTACGCTTTTCCTCGTCCGGATCAATGTCCATTTTTTCGGAATTTTGCTCCACCGATTCCTCCTTTGGAAGCGTGTCTTCTTTTACGAGCTGATGGTGATGGTCGTTCACGCCTCTTTTGGTAATCTGACGGTCCTCCGTGTTGGGCGATATTTCATCGAGTTTCTGTGCCTTATCAGTAGTCATTTTAGGTTCCAGTTTAGGCTTTTTCTTCGGTGATTCATCCGCCTTCTGCACCCCTTGGTGTCTTTTTACTGGAGATGCTTTCTTCGGTGGAGACTCTTTCTTAGCCATGGGTGAGCTTTTAACAATCGTTTTGACAGGGGAGGCAATCTTGGCGATGATCGGTCCGGCCTCGTCTTCTTCAAATTCTCCAAAATATTTTTTCGGTTTGATTTTCCTACCAGAACGAGACACTGGTTCAGCGGAATCCTCGACCAAGCGAATGGCTTTAGTGGTTTTCTCAGTTCTCTCCTGTGATGCAAGGTGAGCCGGCGCAGCAACAGACTTTGCTCGCTTGGATGGTGTTTTGGCCGGAAGTTTCTCTTCCATAGCTGGGGACTTGGTCGCTTCGGGAGCCAGAGACTTGGCACGTTTCGGAGTTTTTGGGCCAAGATCTGTCACCTTTACAAGTTCTACAACAGCTCTAACAGGAGACTTTGCTAATTGTTTCTCGAGCTTAGGAGATCCAATTTCGGTACTTGGTGGTAATGCCAAAGGATCATCATCTTCATCCATTTTAACTGCCAAAGATTTGCCTCGTCGAGGAGTTTTTGCCTCTAGATCTGGTTCATTAGCTTTTCGTGACATAGCCAGTGATTTTCTTCTTGCGGGTGTTTTAGGAGCAGCTTTTTCCTCTGTCTCCTGTTTTTTAGCAACTGGTGCTAGAGATTTGCGCGATGCTGTTTTCTCCGGTGCTTCCTTTTTGGGGCTTGCTACTACAACATCTTCAAATTCCTTCAAATGTGCAGGAACCTTGATTTTACGACCGGTGCGAGAAACTCCCGGACCAGCCGGTGTCTCTTCTTCAGCCGGTTCGAATTTATTAACCGATTTTTTCGGTGATTCCGATTCTTGTTTATCTTTCTTTGGTGTATCCTGTTCCAGCGAGTTCTTTACAGCCGATTTTAGCAACGTCTTGCGAGCCGATTTCTTCATTACTTCTGGTTCGGGAGAATCTTCCTTGCCGCTAACAACAGTCATCGTCCTACGTGAAGCAGTTTTCTGGGTTTTCTCCAGTTCATCTTCTCGCGAATCTTGTTTCATAAGCGTCTTCCTGGCAGATTTTTTAAACGCCTTCTCTTCGGACTCCCCGTTTTTCTTCGGAGTATCATCCACCGTCTTCAGAATTGTCTTCCGAGCGGATTTCTTTACAGCTTCTGGAATTTCCTTTCGTTTCGGCGAAATCTCCTCCAAACCAAAGCCGGATTTTTTCGAATCCGGAGAATCATCGAAATGCGCCGGACGCTTCACTTTCCTTCCAGATTTAGTCGCTCTTCCAAGATCCACTGGGATTCCGCCATCTTTTAACGGAGTCTTTCCAGGTGTTGCTCCAGCCACTCCTGAAATCGTTACCGCACCATTTCACATACCGCAAAAAAAAGAAAGAAAACAAACAGAAAATATCGATTACAACTGGGCTCTCTTCCGGACTGAATCCAAATTAAGCGTCTATTTTTTTTATTAGAATAGCCGCAAGAATTGCGTCGCTTACCTCCACGATTCATGCTGATAGTGCAGAGAAAAATAAAATCCAAATATTTGCTGTCAAATACCGCACAGAACTGCTCACTATTATCACTTTTGTTTTAAGCAAGGTTGGAACAATGTACTGTTCACTACTATTCACGTTTTATTATCGGAAAAACTGTGAAAATTAGCAAGAATTTCCCTCTTAAAATGCGACCGACGACCTTCGGTTTTTCTGTTACGGACGAACTTTTCGCTGCTGTGTTTGTTCGTTTGTTTTTCGGCTGTCTTCTGTCTCTCTCTGCGCTTTTTGAACGTTGGGAAGGTTGCAGTTCTCGTAATCACCACCAAAGGCGAACAGGGGCTGTAGTGTCTGGTGAGGGGATTTTTGAGCTGTTGTATGTGAACACTACAAATGTTAATTTAACTGTCGTCAACCGAGTTGCCATCTAAAGGTCGGTATCGTGTTCGAAAGAAATATCTTTTTCTATCCCAAACCCATCTTAAATTCCATTTACCGAAACGATACTAACTTTCCATTTTTGTGTTAACACGATACTAACCTTTATTCAAATAAATGAAATTACAAAAGAAATTTAGGTGATTGTAAACGGAAATGTTTGTTGTTTCAACCGTTTTCGTTTGTTTGTTTCAAACAGTAATTGAGTTTAAATCATACTAAAATTTATTTGAAACAAACCATAAGCGTTGGTAGAATCAACCAACAAATCTGCTTGTTTTCGTAGCTGTCATAATGAAACAACCAACACAATGGTAAATTCAAACGAATGTCAGTTGAACTTAACTGCTTAATTCCCGAACCACCGTAGGTAGTGAAGTCAAACTAATATGATGTATGTGTCCAATTTAACGTGAAATTCCGGTTAAATGAAACTAGAATACACTGGGAATAATTCCATGGTTACACCGTTATACCGACAATTCTAGGAACTTTTTTCAATAGGGTGAATTTAACAATGAGAGATCCCAACAAACATCAGTGTCGAATAACTGCTTGTTCAAACAAATTTGGAGAAGTTATTCAGCTTTTTCTTTTAGAAAGCTGAATAACTTCTCCAAATTTGTTTTCACAAGCAGTTATTCGACACTGATGTTTGTTGGGATTCTCTCCAGTCTCGCTCTCTTTCATTTATCACAGCGCCATCATAAAACTTTCGAGGGATTTTTTAGTACAGATCGAAACACAACAGTACTTAGCATACTCTACAAATAGAAGAATGAAAAACGTAAAGGTGATTGGAATACAGGGGGTAAGTCACTCTGCCACGTTGTGTTTGTGTTTCAGTGTGTCGGAAGGTGTTTCTGTGTTTCAACCTATCTGTCAACTCATTTTTTTCAAAAAATTTTTTACTAAAACCGCAAATTTTTTTACAGAAATCTGTAAAAGTTTACCGAATTCGTCAACAGCTACCGAACGTTCAGCGTTGAGCATTCGAATTTAACGGATTTCTGGTAAAATTTTACCGAAATCAAATTCCCCCTAATCGGATTACCGAACGTCAGTGTTAGAATTCGTCTTTTACATTTCTTAAAAAAATCTAAGTGTATACTACAATCGAAAATGTATGCTTATTGGCAACCATGGACCATTTTGGCGGTTCATTCATGCACACATATGCATCATTTAAATCACATGAGTGCAAGCGAGAGGGAAACAAAATAGTGAGAAAAAAAAACAATCGATTCATGTAAATGGTGCCAGATATGAATTTATCTTTCATGTACACAAAGAATAATGATTAGTAAACTTAAAAAAACAATTGCCAAAATTGAAAAGTTGCGTTGGTTCTTTTTCGTAGAAAGCGGTTTACTTTCAAAACCAAAACCTTCAAACCGTCAATTCAAAATTTTGCTGCTCTACATTTAAAAGTTGAAATTTTTAAAACAAATTGTAGAACTGTCAAATCGAGACCGTGGCATCGTTGAAAATAAAAGCCAATTATTTTTATTCCAAAATAACCTTTCATCCAGAAAGTGTCGTGCAATTTAAATAAAAGTATGCTGTAAAAATACTTTTAACATGTAAAGTTTTCTTTTCAGATGAATTGTAGAACTGTCAAATCCACACCGTGGCATATTTGAAAATGAAAGCAAATTATTTTTATTTGAAAATGAACTTTCAACTAGAAAGTATCGTGCAATCAAAATAAATGTATGCTGTTTTGATTGACAGAAAAAATGGTTTAACATAAAAAGGTTTTAATTTTCAAATGAATTATTATAACTTTCATAGAGACCGGAACCGGAGGTTGGCGTCGTTCAATCACCAATGTTTCCATCCCGAAAGATCCAAGTTGAAATATTTTCTCCATATCTTCCAAATGCACCTGAGCCAGCTCTAGCATCTGCTGCCGCTCGTCGTCGCTTGTGGCACCGCTGCAAAAAAAAAGGGATTATTATCAGTGACATGGCCTATTCCGTTTGCATGGTCCGTTCGGAACTTAATAACGCCGAATGTTTGTGAACTTTCCTGATAAGCGATTCGTTGGGGCGATTCGCCAAGAGGAACATTTTGAATGTGAAGCTTTTGTACTGACAACAGTATATAGAAAAAATCCATACGACGTTTTCCTTTGCGTTGGTGGATTTGACAGTTCTACAATTTTCATGGTAAAAGAATTTACTTTTAAATTTACACACTGAACCGAAACAAAACACTTTCAAATCAAACGAAGAACTTTCGTGGTAGATAATTTTACTTTCAATTTAATGAAAAATAAATACTTTTCAGAAGTAAAGTGCAAAACTTTTAATAAAACAAGATTTATTTTTTGTGTGTGGTGGCTATAGTCACTAGATTCATACTCTGAGAAAAATTTCATCGTTGTACCGACAATTAAATCATGGTCTGGATGACTATCGCATATAATGGTTACAATAACCATGAAAATGGTCGAATTCACCACGCTCATGGCATTTTTGATTATGATCATGGTAACAAGGACTATTCCGACATTATGGCAAATGTTGGATCAACTATTTAAATGGTCGTTTTTACCATGATCATAGCCGGTCAAAATCACTATACTGCAATAGTCATCCTAACCCCTAATAATGGTACAATTGACTATCAAATTCCTCTCTGTGTAGTCTGGCGGAGACAAAAACGGGAAGTGTCACTTGGCGGAGCCAATCGAACATTACTCGAGTAATTAATTATAAGGGCCGGAAGGCCATTTATAAACAATGATTTTAAACGTTGATTTCCCTCGTATCATTAGAATTTTTCGATGTTCAGATACACGATATGGTAGAACAAACATTCTTCCACCAGATGCTGCTTCCAATATGTTGGAGTGTTCTGAGTTTTGAGAGAAATCGGAATTGAAAGTCATTGTTTAAAAATGGCTTTCCGGCCCTTATCATAAATTACACGTGTAATGTTGGGTTGGCTCCGCCAAGTGACAATCAAAATTGGCTCCCGTTTTTGTCTCCGCCAGACTATGAATCTAGTGACTATAGTGGTGGCGAGTGTGTTTGAAGTGTGGCGGATTGTGTTTTTTAGGGTGGTAACACAAGGTGGCCGAGTGACTTTCCCCCTGATGGAATATGAATGAAAAAAAAAAATAATAAAAAAAAAACAAAAAACAAAGTACCGCTGTGACGCCAGAGAAAAGTACAGTTTAAAAAGGAAAAAAAATTTTCCCCCTTACACAGAGGCCCCAAACCCCCCCAATTTTTTCCCACACGTTCAAATAAACAGAAAAAAGAAAAAAAAACAAAACTTACAAAAAAATGAAAAAAAAAGAAGAAAACAAAAAAAAAAAATATAAACACACACACTAAGAAAAGAAATACCCCCCCACAAAAAAAAAAAAAAAAAAGGGGGTTAGGTCCGACGAGAGAGGTCTATTGATATGCATGGAACGAAATGTCACCTTCACTTACGGAATAAAAGTAAAAGTGACAGCTCCCATTAGGTTGCGTGGAAACCTTAAAAATGCCAATTTTATTTTTGTTCTTTTCAGGTCGATACTGCTTCAGAAATTTATTTTCGATTCTTTACTTTTCCGTATCAGTAAACGGAATTTAACATGGGATTGAGATAGAAAAAGAAATTTCTTTCGAACTCGATACCGACCTTTACTGAAATATTTTTTCTGAATCAACCTGAATCAACCCATTTTGGGTTTACACACGTTCCTTTTTTTGCTCCGGAGTAAAGCCGAATTGCACTTCGGAATTCTCGTCGGAGCTAGAATCTGATAAAAAATGCAAAAGTTATTGCTTCAAATATTGGAATATTTATTGAAAGATTCATTAGAAAAATAATAACGTTTTCGCTTAGAAAAATATGGCGACCGCGTAGCTTCAGTGTTAAAAATTCATTAAATTTTGGGTAAATAATAACGTCCAATATTGGAAAATGAACATTACCCAAATTTCAGTAAAAATTACTGTTTATTATCGTTTAATTTAACAGATATTTTGGGTAATGTCAACAATACCCAATTTAAGGTAAAATAAATACCTAATTTTAGGTATTCTCATCTTAGTGTGTAATGAAAAAAGTATCTAGAATTAAATCATGGTCAAGAAGAATATTGCATATAATGGTTACAATAATCATGCAAATGGTCGAATTCACCACGTTTATGGCATTCTTGACTATGGTCATGTTAACAAGGACTATTCCGACATCATAGTAAACTATGTTTGATGGCTGTTTTGACCATTATCACAGTCGGTTGAAAATCACTATGTTTACTGTCATATAGTCCCAGAGAACAGACATGGATGTCCATATACCTTTTCTTGAAAAACGTGTGTAAAAGTTAATATGTGCAGCCATTTTACAAGCAAGTGCAGAGAAAAACAAACAAAAAATTTCAGGTTATGTGCTTGGCTTTTTATTGACGATGACAGTTATCACACAACTGCAGCGCCGCCTACCAGGAGCATAACGACATACATTTGAAATGTCGTTAATTTTCCCAAAGACCACCCCAAAAAACCTTTTTTTCCCTGTATATATCCACCCTATGCCGCCCCCCATTAATACTTCCGGATGCGTTTGCGTGAATTTGACAGTTTTCCCATAGGTTTTCTGTCAAATTTACGTCAACGGAACGCAAACGTATCTATTGTGGGTGACCCTTAATCCCCAATAATTGTAAAATTGACTATGAAATTTTTCTCATGGTATGATTGCGTTTACCAATTTTTTTTCTCAGTGTTATTTGCCTTAGTATCGAGCAATGACCTACAGGATAAAGGGGATACATATCATCAAATGTATTTGGATGAGTAGATCACAAGTAATGTAAACAAAAATAGTGACGTCAATTTTTGGACGGGTAGCACGGAGCCCTGTGTATGTAGTTGTGACATAACTTGTATAGTTCCGTGGTGTGGCTCACACATCTTGACCTTTTGCGCCGTCTCGGTTATACAGCTTATTGTATATCGACGTCTGCCTGTAGTCATACGACTTCGACTTGATGTTATAACACGTTATCAATGTAACAGATCTGCGCCTTTAAAAACACTCGTTGTTCGAAAAACGAAGTCAGACGACGTACGGCTATACCAATGAGACCTCATTGCGGCTATACGGCAAGCAAGCAGAAGGGTGACGGACAAAAGTGAGTGAGAAGTAACGAAGATCAACTGCACTAAACCTAAAATCACAACAAAACATCGTGTTCTGGTTCCGTGTTTTATCGTGAGTATTTCGAATTTGGAGAGTATTTTGCCTAACATTCAATAGACAGCACGTTACAATTCCAAACTTATGCAGCACGGTGGTCCAATTCGAGAAGCTCGTACGTATTATCATTTAGAGACTAGGCAAATTCAGCCAAATAAACGAAACCCGGCTCGAGCAGTTCCATTGGTTTCGTAACAATCACCCTTTCGAAACGGTTATAAAATTTGTGTAATACTAGGAACTTTTTTTCAATAGGGCGAATCTAATAATGAGAGATTCTCTCCAGTCTCACTCTTTCATTTATTACAGCGCCATTATAAAACTTTCGAGGGATCTTTACAGATCGAAACACAACAGTGCTAGCTAGCATACTCTACAAATAATAGAATGAAAAACGTAAAGGTGATTGGAATATAAATGAAAGAGAAAGTAATCAAAGAGATTCTCAATGTTAGATTCAAATTTTAATTAACAAGAGGTGGCTGGGTTCGATTCCCGGTCTGGTTTAGGAATTTTTCGTAAAGGAAAAATTTCTCGACTCCCTGGGCATAGGGTATGATTGTACTTGCCACACAATCATACTAATGCAAAAATGATACTTGGCATCGAAAGCTCTCAAGTAATAACTGTGGAAGTGCATCTAGAACACTAAGTTGAGAGCAAGCAATAAGCTATTTGTTATTGCTTTCAGTTTGAAATGCTGAAGAAGAAGATCAAAATAATTTGGAAAGGTATTTATTTTTACCTCGCACTAATGCAGATAAGCAAATGATTCATCATCATTTTGAATTTATTGATGCCAATGGAATCTATCGAGATTCGTAATAATTTATACTGGTGATCACGTATCCCGTATGACGCAATTTCAGCTTCCGCTCGATGTATGGTAACTATTGAGAGGCCATGCGTTCTAGTGGTAGAAATTGAGTAACGTTTTAAAAAATCTAAACACTAAATGCTACACAAATTTGGTGAAGATTCAATCAAATTCTGACTACACTGAGCCATTTTACAACGAACAATATGGCAAATTCACATCGGAGTTCGCTTTTTGTCACTTGCGCCCCTCGGCTTCTGTGCCTCTAAATCATGTTACACGGAGGCTTAATTGTCCCGAATAAAGTTTGGAGGGCGGCAGGTTATCCTAGTTGGTAAAAGAACCGAGTTTTCAAACAAGAAACGGCGGGTTCCACCACTGTTTGGTAGAGGCGATCGTTTGACCTGGAAAGTTTCTCGGTTTAAATGGACACAGTGTCACGATATACATACATATTTATGCATTGGTTTTGAACAGCGCTCAAGTAAGAAGCGATGGAGGGAAGCGCTGAAATGGGTGGAGCGATAGGTAAATTCACCCTTGTACACCTCCAGTGCATGGATTGATAGAGAGTCATCTTCCAGCAACAAGAACGAAAACCAAACAAATTGACAATTTCACATCCAAATTTAAATGAATCGTCGAGGATGATAATACCTGGGACCATAACGAATGACGCCACGTTCCATTTTTGATAGGTCTCTTGGAACGAGGATTAGTATTGAACTGACAAAGGATTGCTTATTAAACTTTGTAAATGTTAGTGAATGATCTTATTTACAAGATCTACAAGAGACATGCATCTGGTATCGAGATCTAGATGTAATGCTCCTAAAAATGAAATTCTAGGGTTTTTTTTTCATTAGGGCGAATCTACAATTGAGAGATTCTCTCCGGGCTCGCTCTCTTTCATTCATTACAGCGCCATTGTAAAACTTTCGAGGGATTCTTTAGTACAGATCGAAACACAACAGTGCTGGCTAGCATATTCTACAAATAGTAGAATGAAAGACGTAAAGGTGATTGGTTTATGAATGAAAGAGAGCGAGCCCGGAGAGAATCTCTCAATTGTGGATTCGCCCTAATGAAAAAAAAAACCCTAGATATAATATTCTAACGACTTGCTCAGCCCACCGTATTCACTTTCACTAAAACGAAAATTACAAGCTTTGCGAATCTTCCATGCGCAGCGCTACTGTGATTGCTGCTTGAATTTTGAAAAAGTTGCCAGTATTTCGGCTATGGCATTGTCCACAGACACATGAATACGTGTAACAATATCAAAACATTATATCTCATCGATCGAAGTTCTAAATACCCAAGCTGCTCCAACGAAGTAATTAATAAGTGGTAGCCATCTAGTGGTAGTGATTACGTATTTGCATGTATACACATGGATCTCTGCTCTCGCTCAGCAGCAGCAAAAACATACACATCGCAACCACATAGCACATTATCAGCGGTTATCAAATGTTGGTCAATGTTCCTTTGCTGTAGCACATTAGAGATAGATAGGTAACGCCGAATAGCAATTATTTACTTGCTTCCTTCATTCTTTTCGTTCCAGCAGATCAGTAACAATCACCTGTAGATTCAAACCATACATAAGCGATGACTTCCTTAGCATTATCCAGGATATCGGCCAAGTTGTTCGCGAGGAAACATTTTCACAGCGTTAGTACTATCTGCTAAAACAAAAAAATCTTATGACTGTTTGTTTGCCATTTTAGACACTGAAAATATCCGCCCGCAATCTCAACCTATTGGAGTACCAAAGCAAAAAGTTGCTAGCGGACAGCGGAGTTGCAATCCAAGCTTTTCGGGTGCTGGAGGGAAAGAAGGACGAATATGTTTTGAATGATTTCAGTGAGTACCTACTACTTATAATTGATCATGTTGTTTTGCGTGAAACATCGATCATCATCTCTTTTTTTTTTGCAGACGTCAATGAGTATGTCGTCAAAGCACAGATTCTCGCCGGTGGCAGAGGTAAAGGTCATTTTGATAACGGCTTCAAGGGAGGCGTCCATATCACTAAGGAGTAAGTAGAGAAAGATTGTACAACAATGCAATATTATGTTATGACTTAGTTGGAATGATTCTATGTCGTTTTTATCACAGTCGTTCACAGGTGATTCCTTTGGTCGAACAAATGGTCGGCCACAAGTTGATAACCAAGCAAACGCCCAAGGAAGGTATTATGGTTAGGAAAGTGATGGTGGCGGATAGTATAAATATTGTTCGCGAAACGTACCTTTCAATTGTGATGGATCGCGAGCACAATGGACCAGTGTTAATTGCTTCGCCAGCTGGTGGAATGGACATCGAAGCAGTAGCAGAGGAAACTCCAGAGAAAATCCAAACCGTGCCAATTTCAGTAGAAACCGGAATAACCCATGCCCAAGCTGTTGAAGTGGCCCGTTTTCTCGAATTCAAAGGAACTCTGGTGGAGAAGGCGGCCGCGGAAATTGAAAAACTGTACCATCTGTTTGTCAAAGTAGACGCAACGCAAATCGAAATCAATCCACTGGCGGAAACCGATGATGGGCGTGTAATTTCAGTTGATGCCAAATTGAACTTTGACGATAACGCTCAGTTTCGGCAGAAGGATATTTTCGCGATGGACGTTCACGAGGACACCGATCCAAGAGAGGTAGAGGCTCACAAATATCACCTGAACTACATCGCAATGGAAGGCAACATCGGTTGCTTGGTAAACGGAGCTGGTTTGGCTATGGCCACAATGGACATCATCAAGTTGAACGGTGGCAGTCCGGCAAACTTCCTGGACGTTGGTGGTAGCGTTAAGGAGGAACAAGTGCTTAAAGCATTCCAAATTCTAACCTCCGACCCGAATGTGAAAGTCATCCTGGTGAACGTGTTCGGTGGAATCGTCAATTGTGCCACCATTGCCAACGGAATCGTTAATGCTTCAAAAGTTATGGGACTGAAGGTACCGCTAGTGGTGCGGTTGGAAGGAACCAACGTGGAAGCCGCCAAGAAGATATTGAAAGAGTCTGGGCTGAAGATTGAATCGGCTCATGATCTGGACCAAGCGTCTAAGATGGCAGTGAAAGCGCTGGGTTGAGGGTAAGTTAGGATTAATTTTATTCGTTTTTTTTTTTATTGAGATCGTATATTAAGAAATAAGTGTTCAACAAATTTAGTAACAAATGGAAGCCTCAATATCATTGCATTTTTAAGCAGAACAACATTTTGTTTAGCCGACGAAAGAAAGCCCTTGGTGATTATTCCATTTAGTGTTTTTTTTTTTTAAATTTATTTATTTATTTATTTAGTCAGCACCAACAGGCTTGATATAAAAAGCCCCAATGGTGGTATTAAAAATATGACGAGTACAATAAACTTAAACTTAAATATCAAACCACAACACACTTGTTCATAAAGGTCTAGGTACATATCAGAAAAATATGACGCGAAGCGTCTGCGCAGAGTTTGCCGAGGGACATAGTAGTCGAACATTGTCGAGACTCTGTTAAAACACGCTGCAGTCCTCCGATCGCATTGTTCATGCTATAATTGTTTCGGCGAAATGGCATCCTCAGCATTACGCTATTGCGCAATGCCCTTGGTTCAACGTTAATATTAATCTGCTCCAGGATGGCACTGCAATCGATTCGGCCTTGTAAAATGTCAGCAACAAAGAGAGCCCTGGATGTGTCACGACGAAACCGAAGCGGTGCAAGATCGATCAATCGACAACGACTCTCGTAACTCGGCATACGAAACGGGTCTCTCCAAGGCAACCTTCTCAAAGCGAAGCGTAAAAACCTGCGTTGAACATATTCGACTCTATTCCCTCCATCAATATAGCTCGGATTCCAGACGGCAGAGCAATACTCCAAAATCGATCGCACCAAGGAGCAATAAAGGGACTTCAAGCAGTAAATATCGGAGAAGTCTTTAGCCATCCGAAAAATAAAGCCTAGAGCTCTTGACGACTTGTCCACGATGTACGAGATGTGAAACTTGTATGTCAACTGAGAATCCAGAATAACTCCTAGATCTTTGACGTAAGTCGCACGTTTGATTACCGTGCCTTGAAGTTTATAGTCGAAGAGAATCGGCTCCTTTTTTTTCCAGAGAAAGTGATCACCGCACACTTCTCCGGATTAACCACCATGCGGTTAAGGCTGCACCAGTGAGCAAAGATTTGTAGCTTCTATTGTAGGAGGTGACAATCGTCGATAGACTGGATTCGTAAAAAGATCTTCAGGTCATCGGCATACGAAAGACGGGGGCCTACGAGGGCTAGATTCACATCATTAAAGTACAGCAAGAAGATCAGCGCCCCTAAATGACTCCCTTGAGGTATTCCTGAACTGGCTGAAAAAACGTCGGACATGCAAACACCAACAGCAACTGACAGCAGACGATCAGTGAGATAGGAGCGAAACCATTGTAAGGAACTTCCATTTCCAAGCTTATGTAGTTTTGCGATAGCGATGTCGTGGTTGAGCTTGTCAAAAGCTGCTGAAAGGTCTGTATAGATGACGTCTGTTTGCGCCCTTTCGGCCATATTTTCCGTAATAAACGAGGTGAGACACAACAGATTAGTGGTAGTGGAACGGCCGACCATGAACCCGTGTTGATCTTCACTTAAGTATTGCTTGCAGTGGGACAATAGAGGCTCTATCATAACGAGCTCAAATAGTCTCGATACCGCGCTCAAAGTCGAAATGCCTCGGTAATTATCCACATCTCGTTTGGTTCCCTTCTTGTGAACTGGAAACAAGTGAGCAACCTTCCAACACAAGGGAAATATGCCACTTGATGTGGAAATCCGGAACAGACGATGCAAGGGGGCCAGCAGAATGGAAATGTGTTTATTTAGAAATACTGACGGAACTCCATCTGAGGCAGGATTGAAGGATGACTTGAGCTGCGATGCGGCATTGGAGATCATCTCAATACTGATATCGATTGCACAAAATGAGTGACCATGCAGAGAAACGTTGTTCATAGCCGCAGTTATCTGATCGTCAGTAACATTTTCGTCAGTGAATATGCTGACAAACTTGATCGAAAACAAACGGCAAATATCCTGAGGAAGTCCAGACTCCCTGCGCTGCTGATTAACATCTCTCCAAAAAGATTTCGGACGTGATTTCAGCTTTCTTTGGACAATTTGTTGGTATCGAGAGTAGTATAGACGATAACCCGCTTGAACTCGTAATTGAGCCTCACGTAGAAATGTTTCAAGGGAAGCGTGCGATATTTAGTGTTTCTTCTTAGAGCTGTTCTCTTGGTCGATTTAAGTGTTAGATACTGGTTTATGGTTATAGCACCATTACTCATTCGCTCTAAACAGAACAACATAATGAACGGCCTCGTTGGAAAAGATCGGAAAAACAACGGGCGGATCCGAAGTTCAGAAAAAGAAACCATTTATTTTTCCGGATGATCCGCTTTATCAGAGAGCAGAAGAATTGCAGAAGCTACAAGAAAGAGAGGCGAAAAAATAGGACATCGCAGGAACGAGAGATGTTGCAAGCATGGATATAAACAACAATCAACTCGCCACCCAGTAAGAAAACTTGTAAAAATGAAGTATTTTAGTACTTCATTGTATACATGACTTTTCGGCTCTGTTGTTTATGTGTAATGACATTTGAGGCTACCAAATAAATGAAATGACAAAAATAAGAAAGGCCTGATCGATGAAAAGTCCAGGTTAAAAATTCCGCGAATCTTCTGCAAAAGGTTTGGAATTCATCGTAACCGGATTTATGGCAATTTCCCACCTTTTATATACCTCTGCTGATACTCCGGAAATTTTACCGTAGACTTCGTTTGGGCTAACCATGGACACGTTATTTTTGACATAACTAGCCACGGTAGATATTTATTTGTTTTATGCTAAAAATGACACGAGCTTTTTGCAATCTGAAATGAAATCAAATGCGTCGACTAAAACTGCTTTTATATTTATCCGATTATCCCAATGTGTAACGTGGTCTTGGCATTCTCGGAATTCACAGATAGCAAATTTTTGCGTATGCGTATAAATCGAAAAGCTAGAAGAGGATGCGAACAAAAAGTTTGGGTTTCTCATAGTGATTTCCATAGAAACTTCAGAGGACCAGTGCAGCTCGAGTTCGCAGCCAATTGAACGAACCAAATTTGGGAGAAGAGTCAGCACCTGATTTGGAATCGATTGAGTGGAGTGGAGCAAAAATGATACTTTGAAACCACCCTTATGACTGTTCTGCTGATCCTCTATCAGCTCCTTGAAGTTGCCTTTGCTGTGTGAATTAGCGACAATTGATTCCGACCTGTGCTTCAAACTTACTGCGAAATCTCTTATCAAGATATTGAAAACTGTAGACAATTGAAGCATGATTTTGGAGTACATATGTTTGTTGAACTTCAATGTTGAAGTTGCTTTATCTGTCACCTTACAATATTTTTAAGAACCGATATGGGTAAATTTTAATAGAAAATTTCCAACATCTTTGAAGTTGAAATAACTTTAAACCACGCTTCAACAAAACATGCATTTCGTTAAGAAAAAAAAAGTCATTAAGACATAGCAAACCTGTAGAACAAACCAATGAAAAATTATTACCGGAAATAGATTTGAATACTTCATATAACGCTCGGGTCCTCCCTTAGCTCAGTCGGTAAAGGCGCAGCTACAAAGCAAAACCATGCTGGAGGTGGCTAGGTTCGATTCCCGGTCTGATATAGGAATTTTTCGTTAAGGAAAATTTCTCGACTCCCTGGGCATGGCGTATGATTGTACTTGCCACACAATCATGCTAATGCAAAAATGGTACTTGGCATCGAAAGCTCTCAATTTAGAACTGTGGAAGTGCATTTAGAATACTAAGTTGAGAGCAAGCAATAAGCTAATTGTGAAAGCAATAAGCTTGAAATGCTAAAAGAAGAAGAATATAACGCTCGCTTAAAAAGTTAGAATATTGGTGTTTTTTGGCAAAGTTGCATATTTTGATGTAAGCTACAACTTTGCTGAGGACGCCAAATTTCTATCTCCATAGTCAACATTAAATTTTAAATCTCCCAGAACACATTCAGCTTGTTATATGATCAAGAAGTATCCGCCGCCGTTGAATGAGGGAACCATATCTCATAACAATAGTTGATGAACTAAATCACAAGATTCAACAGGAGCGCGCATCGTGACAATACAAAAAAAAAATCCGGAAATTGAGCAAACATCTACGGAACTAAATAAAACATCAGCCTGCTGTACGGAACGACGATCATCTGATTGCGTTAAATATTGCAAAAGCAAAAACATTTCCACACCACCACAATAATGCTACCACGCAGGCTTAACCGGGACAAATCCAATGTATTATCAAGTGATTGAAGATCCGCAAGGCATCTGGCCATGATTGTATTGTAAGATCATGCTCAAGAATTTTTCGCGCAGAGGTTTGGTATAACTCTCCGAAATATTCAATGCCTACTGTACTTCCCGGAAGTTTAGAATAATGCAACTGTTGTGGCAGTTTCTAAACCGAATAACAGTCTTTGCAAAATACTGGATCGGTTAATTCTGAAACGCCTTATCCTTTTCTGTCCCAGAAGTACAGGTGATACAACATTTTTTGGTCCATTTCATTTTTGGCAATCTACCATTTCTCTCCGGGTTTCTATTCTTATAATCAACATGTATTCTCCGAAAGACATAACATTGGGGTAGTTTGCTCATTGAATCTTCCGATCCACTTCCTAGCATCTTTTAATGAAGTACCTGTTGGTCACCCACCCACCGATTACCTGTGGATCTGCCATATTTTGGTTAACCGACTGCTTAGAATTATCTCAAATAGTAATAGTTCGCCCTCTGTATCAAAAAATATTGCGAGTAGTTGAAGGATTGGAGATAAGGAAAGCATTGGGTATAGCACCAAGTCTCCCCCGGTTGGTACCAAACCAATGAGAGTAGGAATCAATAGTATCAATATCAGTTATTAATGATATGATGGGCCACCATTCGGAGGGGCGGCCCAATTTGTCTTATCGTATTTGCAGGATAGCGACAGAAAAGGGTGCATGCTGCCGCTCAAAAAAACATACTCTAGAGAAAATATTACCTATACAGGCAGAAAAAGGGATTGCCAACTAAAGACACACAGTAGTACAGACCAGAGATAACGACTTGTTCTCGTTCTTTTTTCATTTTATTTATTTTTTTATTAAATATACAGATAATATACGAAATGATACGAAATAACACGGATGAGATCAAAGAGCAGCAAGTTGAATGACAAAACTTGCAGTACCAGTGCAACAACATCCAATAGGAGAAGAAACAGGTGAGAACTAATTCATACTTGAACTTATCAATAACAATACTATAATGTACTAATCACCAAATTATTATGCCGTTTTCGGTTCAGCAATCGCCTCTCTCTCTCTCTCTCTCTCTTTCTCTCTCTTTCTCGCTTCACTTTCTGCCTCCTACTATCCTTCATGTTATGTATCTAACACTTTTTGGGACTGATTAATTTATAACCGGCGCCTCCTTGTGGAAGATCACGGTGTGCTGTATGGTCTAGGGCATATCAACAGGCATTTTTTTTTCTCCTAGCACACGAAAATGGGCGAACTGTTGTCTGCCAGGGTGGGGACTGAGTAATTACAAATACAATTACAATCAATATTAAGTCTCCGAAAGACACAACATTACCACGGGGGTCAGTCTTCAGTAGCTTAGTCGATAAGAGCAGGGGTTATCAAATCAGAGGTGGCGAGTTTGATTTCTGGTCCGGTTGAGGGGGGATCTTTCGGATTAGGAACATTTTATTTGGGGTGGCCTTCCCTGGGCATAGAGTATCATGCATTGCCGTTGGTATAAAAAGCTCTTAAGGGAAGGTCCATTAATTATGTCACGCAGTGGGGGGGGGGGGGGATTCGAGAAAACGTGACGATCCATACAAAAAAATTTGAAGGTCCATACAAAAAACGTGACATGGGGGGGGGGTGTTTACAAAAAGTCAATTTTTGCGTGACGTAATTAATGGACGTTCCCTAATTAGTAACTGTGGAAGTAAGTTGAAAACTAAGCAAGCGAAAGCTCGTTGAAAAGCGCCAAAGTACGTTAAAAAAGGGGTCTGTCCTCGGTCCAACGCTTTTCAACATGAAGACAAGTGTTATGATGTATGGATCTATATATTCTTCTCTGACGATACCGAATTCTTTGTTACAGATGATTTCCATAGAATTAAACACGCTCAAAATAAGCTTAAGGTGTTTCAACATCATTGACGAATTAGGTTAAACCACAGTGGTTAAACCTAATCAAAACGTAAGCTATTTTTTCACAAAAATACGCGCTCCGTACAATCTGCCTTCATCCATGCTCAAAGTCAATGGAACGCCTATTCCGTGGACAAAAGAGAGATCATGCGTAGGGTTAAGCCCGGACCAAAAGTTATTGTTTGATAAAGGGTGATACGGTCAAAATTTGGTCAAGGGAAAACGCGTGTAAATCGGTGAAATCGTTTATTTAAAAAATCAAATTAAATTTCTTTTCCAAGTTCAATTAGTATAAAATTCAGGAAAAATATTCAGTTAGGCTTCCGCTTTTCCAAATCCGAATTGCCGGGCCTTACGCTTGACCCCTGCCATCAGATTTTGTACAGCCACCTTGTCCACCTTCTTCGCCGCAGAAAGCCAGTTTGCCTTGAACTGCTGCTCGTCCTTAGCAGTTTTTTTTTGGTCTTCTTTAGGTTCCGCTTGACAATAGCCCAGTATTTCTCAATTGGGCGGAGCTCTGGCGTGTTGGGAGGGTTCTTGTCCTTGGGAACCACCTGCACGTTGTTGGCGGCGTACCACTCCATGGCCTTTTTACCGTAATGGCAAGATGCCAAATCCGGCCAAAACAGTACGGAACAACCGTGTTTCTTCAGGAAAGGCAGCAGACGTTTATTCAAACACTCTTTCACGTAAATTTCTTGGTTGACAGTCCCGGAAACTAGGAAAATGCTGCTTTTCAAGGCACAGGTGCAGATAGCTTACCAAACCAGATATTTCTTTGCGAACTTTGACAGTTTCGTGTGCTTGAAAATATCTGCTACCTTTCCCCTTCCTTTTGCCGTATAAAACTCCTGTCCCGGAAGCTGCTTGTAGTCGGCTTTGACGTAGGTTTCGTCGTCCATTACCACGCAGTCAAACTTCGTCAGCATCGTCGTGTACAGCCTCCGGGATCGCGCTTTGGCCGTCGTATTTTGTTTATCATCGCGATTTGGAGTCACTACCTTCTTGTAAGTCGATAGTCCGGCTCGTTTTTTGGCTCGATGCACGGTTGTAGACGATACACCCAGCTTATTTGCGGCATCTCGGAGAGATAGGTTAGGGTTTCGCTTGAAACTACCGGCAACTCTCTTTGTCGTCTCAGCGGCTTCCGGTTTTCGATTTCCCCCCGATCCAGACTTCCTGGCTGTCGACAAACGTTCCCCAAACACTTTAATTACATTTGTAACGGTTGATTTGGCAACTTTTAGCGATTTTGCCAACTTTGCGTGCGAGTAGCTCGGATTTTCGCGATGCGCGAGCAAAATTTTGATACGCTGCTCTTCTTGCTTGGACGGCATTTTGACAACTGAAGAGTGAATTCCAAAATCAAAATAGGAGCAACATTCTACACACACACACCTTCAAAATGAGGGGTGTTCAGGTTTTTTAAATGCAAAATTGAAAGAAATACGTCAAGTTGATATTGACCAAATTTTGACCGTATCGCCCTTTAAGCACATCAGCACCTGAGCATAGCCAAATCAAATCATCACATCATTATACCCACTATTCAATCGACGATGAAGTTGGCAACTACCTTACAAATTACTTCTATTCCCATTTATTTTCCGGCCGGTCCTCTTTTATGGATCTGTTGTATGGAGTTCCTGTGCAAAGACACACCTCAAACGATTCCAGCTAAAACAAAACAAATTACTCAAAATGATACATGATTCTTGGGCTTTGTCCGCTTTATCTACGGAGGAACATCACGACATTGCTGAAGAAGAACATCTTCTATGATCAATTGATGAAACATCATCTTCCTATAGGATATCTTGCGAAATTTATTCGAATCCGTTCAGATTAGCATTCAGGCCTATTCAGCGAGTCGAGTGAGTTGAAACAAACGCAAGTAACACAAAACCGCGGATAAACAGAAGTAACACTCAAATTGATGCTCATCGTCCACCTAAACAAACGATTAATTTGAATACGAATAGTTGGCCAAGCCACCACTCACAGCGCTCGCATCGACAATTTAGACATTTTCCTGCTGAGTGATTTTCTTGCACTAGCATCGCTTGCAAGTGTGTTGTTCGGAAATGTTTTGTTTTTTGTTTCGTCAAAACATGGGACGCAAATGTGAATTTTTATGTTGCTCTAATCGGGAAGGTTAAAACTGCGGAAAATCCTTCTTTAGTTTTCCCCGTTTTGCGGCAGGCAAGACAATCAAACAAAGCTGACACTGAAATGAGCAGAGCGGCCGTCAGATAGCGCTAGTGGTTTAACGTATCTAAATTTAAATTTATGACGATGTATTGTAAGGCAATTTGTTCTTAGTGTTACGTCTGTTTGTCTGTGACAAAACCGTCATAATTGGTTGCAGTAACTTGATTGAGACTTAATTGAGTTACATTGAAGTTACTGCGATTTGCAACAAGTGTGCTGCTAGGGAGTCGCTCTCACTTGACGAGTCAACAAGTGTCGAATCGAGTGATTCGAATCCCGTACAAATGAAGAGTCGACTCACTCGATTCGACAATTGTCGATTTGTCAAGTGCGGACGACTCGTTTCGTCTCATTCAGCTCGTAGAGTAGACCCAATCACTCGCAATTCAAATTCGTCAAAGGATTGTCTTTGATACTAAACGTGAACAAGCATGATTACGAAAAGAAGCCAATCTATAGTATTTAGCCTTCAATATCTTGATTCAGCAAAGAATGAATATAGGAACATGAGATTGATATGAGAACAGTTACCTTAGTTTTGTGTTGTTATTAATTGTAAGTAGGTTAAGCACTCTTCTATTTCAAGGGTTTCTTTTTCACTTCATTACTTCATTTTCCAACAAAAACTGAACAGTAATTTTGTAAGAAATTGAGATTGACATTGAAATGAAAGACTTCATAATACGACGAATAAGACTTGGATCGTTTACTCGCGGTTTACACGATGATTGGACAAACAAGCAGTAGAGTCTCATCAGAGAGTTGTCGTCAGCACTAGAACGTTGTGCGATATGATCAGGGCTACACAAACCCTATGGGACTTCTGCTGCTTTGACTGCTATGATACTGCTCCAGCATTCCTCAAGTGGAGTTTGATCAACTCATCTTCATCCGACAACGCTGCATCTATAGGCTTTGCGCGTACTCGGAAACGACTTCGAGTAGAGTCAGTCGTTCCAGATTGTATGTGGCGATCATCGGTGCCGAAACTGTTTACAACGGAAAGTCTTTGGCGATAATACACGATAAGTCTGAATCGATGTTTGCACCACGGTAGGTCCTGACGTCCATTATATTCGAGAAGTGCCTACCTTGCGTCAGACAAAGTGTGGTCGATCACTGATTCGGTCTTTTGTGATAAGGGAGGCTGGGCTGGGACGAGTAATTTAGTACGAGTATGACTCGTTTTCCGGCATCTATTTTTATTTGCTAAATTCCAAGAAATGGTGTATGATGAACTAATAGCTTATGTTTGTCTAAGAGTGTGATGTTAAACTCTTACATATAGGGAAGATGTACCTATATTAATCTCATCACTTTGCAATTCATCCTACTTGAAATAAAACGATATACACGTGACAGAATTAGTTAGTAATGTTTGTTGTAGTTATTTAACGTAAGCAAACATTATTAGAAAACGAAACCGATTTCAACTGCCCAATTGTTTGATTCATCGTAGGATGAATAAAGGAACAATGAGATTAATATGGGGGCAGTTACCCTATCATATATCTCTGTGCATATATCTACGTCATGAGAGCACTAGTTACAGAAATGCATACAAAATGACTGGAGCATTCAGTCATTCAGTATGCCTCGATGTTACTAGCGCTCTCACGCCGTTCAGATAAGAGTACGAACAAAATAATTGTAGGCGAAGTTGAAGGAACAATCAAGCACCACGAGTTCATCATACGCCGTATTTTGATATTCACATACACGACCGAGTCCCTCTCACTTCCCGTTTTGCTGAGCACAAATCTCAAATACTATTAAGACTTCATGCATGATATTTTCAGCAAATGTTTACTCTTTTGGAGCATCCTTTGGTTAACCCTTTTTTGTTTCGATATAGCTCTGATTTTCAGTTTCAAACACTTGAAGTGAAAAATGTTGTAACGTAAAATTTATATTGGGAAAGGACTGGGTCGTGTATGTCCATATATCGGTTTCAATTAATCGATATCGCTATCGCTATCGCTATCGGCTATCGATAAATGAATCACACTCATACGGGGAGTGCCTTCTCGAATGAACTAAAACGTCTACAGCAGACGTACAGTTAATAAGAGACGTTAATAGAATGAATCACTCGTTCGGGGCGTCCCAACCTTGGTTCAAGAAAACCTTCGATCAACGCATATATCATCGAATCGTTGCAATAAGATATTTAATGTCCTCCAGATAATTCGATAATTGGGGTGGCCTGCTGGAGGAATCATTGCTCTGGCTGACATAAAAAACCATCGACCGACTATGGATTGTATGGCGGTTTTGTTTTATTGATTATCTAGGAATGGGGGCATTTCGTTGCAGCACCTTTTCACAGCACCCACCCCTGGTCCTCCCAAATTACGCCAATGATCATATTGCTTGAAACTAAACGATTATCGTCCACTTTTCGTAATATTTTATTAGAAACCTGATGAGTGGAATAAGGGACACGTAGAAATATATCGATCCTAATTCCGGTCATGTTTGTTTCCTTTAGCAACAAACCAAATTCTCCATTTATTACCATTTATTATTTAAATACGCGTTAACCATCGCTTAAAATCTGTGATCTACATTTAATAATTTATTAGCCAGATCGTTAAGAGAAACATTGAAAAGGCGTCTGACAAGATGACCAGGATTGGGTATTCTATAGACCATGCCTGTATACCTTGCCTCGACGGAAAAAAGGAGTGAGGTTCCTTAACATATCTCATGAGCATGAGCATGATTGACCGCCCACGGATGCAATTCCGTTATTGCCAGATCAGTTGTATTTGCACAACGAACCAACAGATGATGTTTAGGACTAACATACATCTTCAATGTGTAAAAACTGGTGACCCATTATAAAGCAATAGCGGCGCCGGCCGTGCTCGAATGCTGGTCAAGTAGGGAATGGGAAGGAACATGATACTCGCTTTGAAGGAATCCGAGAAATCCTCTGCACTTCCACGAGAAATCACTGCGATGTTGGATAGTTGGGTAAAGGTTAGCTGGTGAATTTTTGGCAAATAAATTTCATGTGTTCTGGAGAAATTATATGTTTGCCACGTGCAATACGCAAATTATATGTTTGCCACGTGCAATACGCAGATAAACGGAAAATGTTGGTCATCTGTGGTTTTTCGTTTTGAGATGTTAAGGAACCTCACTCCTGATTTCATTCAAAAAACTGCTTACATTCAATTTCGCTGTTGTGTGTTGGTGATTTTTCCTCAAGCGGGCTCAGGTCTAAAGTGTCGTCGTTCGCGGGTATTGTGGGGGAAGATAGTGTGTATTGTTTAGCAACCGTGTAAAGTTAGAGGTCATAAGCGAGTTTATTTCTCTTATTGATTCTATTTCCTGCAACCAATATGCCAATATCTACAACTAGATATAAGAGGAAAATACAGTTTTACATTCGTTTGTGTCTAATTTTTTTCATCATCTGCAATTTGAAAAATTATGTATGGAGCCTATGTAGGCCGTAATCTTAATACAACTGACTGCTGTACTTTTAAACAATCCAAATCTGGAGGCGACCACCCCGGCGTAGTGGTTAACATCCATACCTCTCACGCCAAAGTCACGAGTTCGAATCTCACCCCCCGACAAGTTACGAAAATGCCTAATCACAGTGAAGCTCAGTCATATTCACTAAGAACCTTCATAAATTCTGTTCGCTCTAGCTTGTTATAAATTAGAGATAGGGACTAGAGTAGTTCACGAAAATTGTTGCCTCAATTGCGACAATTTCTTTATATTATTACGGAATTCTGCTGCTGAAAAAAGTAAGTCGCAAATGAATGTAATATTGAATAGATAGATATGAATCGACCGGATGAAACGCTAATTTTTTGATAATTATCCTTTATGTATTTCATAGTCGAACTTCGCCTTGTTCTACAGTCAAGACTAGAGTGGATCAAGCGGCGCTGGAAGCTGAAAGTCAATCCAACTGTAGTTTTAGCAGCGAAAAAAATTGAAAATTCTCAACGAAAGCAAGGCGCTTCTTATTGGCCACCTGGACCTCCGTAGTGGATAGATATCATGTAACTCTTCCCAAATTTTCCCGTTACATTCCCCAAATTTTTATGCCACTCCCGGAATTTCCGGTGGGTGGCCACTGCTTATTGTTCCAAGATTGTTCTAAGCGCACTTCCAAAGTTATTCATCCAGCTTCTCGTTTTCGTTCGAACCGTATTTGTCATACAAAAAGAAACTCTTTGTACTGTTCTAAATACGGTACGAACGTAAATCAAAATAAGGCTGATGGAAGCATTCGATGTTTGTATCATTTTTAAATTAGTATGATTGTGTGGCATAGGAGGTCAAGGCTTTGATTCCCGATCAGTAATATGTGTTTTCGGGTGTGAAATTCAAAAGTTTGCCCTTGCACAAGCGTATAATCATGGACCCAAAAGGGTAGTCCGTGGTATAATTGTGCTTTTACCACGCCACTATTCGATTGGATGCTTTGGGATAGAAAAGAAAGCTCTCAATTATGAAAAGTGCCTCAAAGAACAATACATTTTCCCTTACGCAAAATTCCTGCACGGAAATGATAGTAATTTATTTATAGCCAAAGTTAACACCAACCAGACTGCTAAAGTCCCAATGGTAACACAAATTTTGAAGCCGACCTTTCATTTTTAGTCTGGAAAAATACGACGAGAAGCGTCTACGAAGTGTCTGCCGTGGTAGATGAAAATCAAATATTGTTGAGACTTTATTGGATACCCGCTGCATTCCTTCAATCGCATCGTTCATGCTGTAATTTGTTCGCCAAAATGGCATCCTTAATATCACACTATTGCGGAATGCTCGCGATCTAACGTTCATATTGATCTGCTCCAAAATGGCACTGCTATCGATTCGGCCTTGTTAGATGTCTTCGATAACGAAAGCCCTAGATGTGTTCCGGCGAATACGAAGTGGTTCCAGATCGATCAATTGACGACGGGTCTCGTGACTTGGCAGACGGATCTCTCCAAGGCAACCTTCGCAAAGCAAAACGTATAAACCTGCGTTGAACTTATTCGACTCTTTCGGCGCCAGCGGTGTAGGTTGGATTCCAGACGTTGGAGCAAAATTCCAGACCGCACGGGGAGCAACACGACTTCAAACAATAAATATCGGAGAAGTCTTCCTCCGGAATCCTATAGCCTATAGCTCATCCGGAATGTATAGTCTAGATGATATTTTGATTTTAATTCAATGGGGTACTATAATGGATTTACTTAAATATGAGTTCATCAAACTCAAAGTTTGGGTAATCTTGAATGTCAGTGTATAAACCAAACCGCATGGTGTTGCTTTGTATGCTTGTGCTTCCGAGGGATCAAGGGTTGTAGTCTTTTGAACAAAAAAAAAAAAATGAAAAAAAAAAAGAGCAATAGCTCTCACGCCAAAGCTCACCCCGGACAAGTTACGAAAAAAACCAAATAGAGATATTTGAGTGACTACCGAGGCTTAACATCTTGATAATCAACGAAAAAAATAAAATTAAAAAAAAAGGCGCCAATACAGTACATTTTTTCTAACGATCTAAAATAGATATTTAAATTTGTTGACCCCCCTCTTGTAGAATTGAGTAATTCAGTTAAAGTCGTAAGAAGATTTAGATAACGCCATGGGTGCATACATTTTCGTTTTTTTTAATTTAAAAAGAGGTGATTTTTTTCATGAATAATGCAGCTGAAATAAAGTTACGCTATCCAATCTTACACAAGGTCTATGAAATGTTTTCATAAAATTGATAGGAGGCACAAATGGAAATATTCGTTAGGCGTAGTACGAGAATTTGATTCCCAAAATACTGAAGTATTTACGTTGATATTTAGGAATATTTGTTATTATCAAATATATATATCAAACCTGTATAGCCCATTTGCAACGAATTTCATCGATGGGCAAAAGGTCACCAATATTGAGCGATCTTTCTTTTATTCCGCGGCGGTGCTAACTGGAGTGGAACCACGGTCCGACAACCGTGAAAGTTCAATGAACGTATCTGCTGTTAACGTTTGCCCAGTATATTAAAAAAGGAGATAATTGTGGAATGAGTTGTTTATTTTTACTCTCATCTTAAGATTAAAACTTATGATTTTTATGCGCCCAGTTTTTCAAGTGTAGTACTGGACTATACCAAATGTGTTTCAATGAGTTGACCGTATATTGATGGGGTAAGGGGTGTCAACAGCACAATCATATACACCGTAGATTTTCCGACCAGTTTCAGCTTTAATGGTTTGCAACTTCTTAAAAGTAAAAAATGAACATTTGTATTCTACATCAATTTCTGCTGTTACTTCTGCCTTCTTTTCAGTATGTTTTCGACCGTTTGTTTCTGCTTTTGCTTTTGGTTCACCATAGAACGCGTTAGTTAACTTTTCTTGTGTTCATTTCCATCCTAGATCCACGTTCATGAGCTACATTCCCGATCAACGGAATCCGACCTGTATACTAGCGGTAGTCTTAGAAATATAAATTTCTAAAAATCTATTTACATTTTTTCACCCTACTTAGAATATCGCTCATTTCGTCTCCATCTGACTTTCTTTTGTCGCCATTTATATCATCACATCCAGAGCATGGTGAAAAACACAAATAATATTTCAGGCAATTTATATTGAAGAACCTCTAATCACATAGTGATTCACAATTCCTTCGCCGTCTTCTAGCCTTTGTTACCGTTCATTTAGTTTAATGGAAGCTGTCCCCAGTAAGCGACAGGTCATACCGTTCGAATTCTGTCAGTGGTTTAATCATTATCAGGATTATGGAAAATTATAAATGCAAATCTTTTACTCCTCTTATTAGCTGTGTTTAATCGAACCTATTTGTTTGCTGTATTTAAAACTGTTCTTAACCTAAGCCTTTGAGTTTAGGCGACGGACCTTACACGAACGCACGCTAACCGCCTTAATCAACGGTTGCGATCTAGTCGCGGTGATGCTCCTCTCGGTCGCGATCGTCATTGATGATCCGTTCGATCATATCTCGCGCCCGATCAATGTTTGACTGGTCTCCCATAACCGAAACATTGTTCTGTCCGTTTTCGTTGCGCTGCTTGTCTAAGAAACGGATGGATAAAAAAAAGTGAAGAAATTCCATTATCACTTTTGAGATCGTTTTTCTTTTGCATAAGATGAAATAGTATGCCAGAAAAATTATAAGTCAGTTTTTATTAATTGAAACCATTTTGAAAATGCTTGCTAGGTACCTGAACCATGAAATATTATCCAGGTAACGGTTCATAATGCTTTCAAACAAGAAACAAGTTTTCGATATCTACTGCACAGCACAAGCCCATTGGAAAAAATGGTGCGCCGTTCCCTCGAATAAATTCGCCCAGGGGACGCCGCCACATACAAATCCATATTGGAAAATCCCCTTTCGACATGCGCTTCAGCCCGGTTGAACGAATGTCCTCGTGGCATTAATATAGTATCCAAAATGTAAGCGTCCGTATAAGTTACCTATTTGCACCGACACTCGGCAACGGTCTTGGATTTCACGGATCTTGTTGCCACCGCGTCCAATGATGAATTTGACCTTTTCGGCGTCAACTTCGAACGTTTCCGTCTTAGCTGTGGCCGGGTCAATCCTTGGTGGCCCACGTGGGGGACCGCCGCCGTTGCGGAATCCACCGCTGCCGCCTCCGCCGCCACCGGAACGGTAACCGCCTCCGTCGCGGCTACCATATCCACCACCACCACCACTTCCTCCCGAGCGGTAGCCACCACCACCGCTGCCGCCGCCGCCACCACTGCCGTAACTGCTACCGCCGCTGCGGTAATCACGGCGTTCCCGATCGTACCCAGAGCTTCCGCCACCGTATCCACGGTCCGAATCGTCACGTTCTCTCCAGTCTGGCATGATTTAGCTGTAATTAGAAGCATAAATCACCATTAATACCGGTCCCCAGCAAAAGCACATTTTTCACTACCAAAATGAAAGCCAATGTAAAATCAAAGATGGTGGCCGGTAGCATCACCTCTAGAAAACTACTTCCTGAAGAAGCCGAAAATGGAAATTCAAAAAACCCTGCTAATACTATAATCATCGACCAGATGCTTACCTTAAGTTGAGCTAAGATTTGATGCGCAACAAAATTTAAAAGTTTTTACACTTTTCACTGCGATTTGCCACTGGAAATTGTTTGTAAACTGTTTGTTCTCGTCAACAACGAGAACTTTTACCGTGGAGGCTTGAAAGCAAAGTGCGTTTCGGTTTTCGGAGTCGGCTTCTTCGCCGCCTTGAACGACTCGAAAGAAGTGCAGAGGAGTCGGTACAACTACCAATGCATTATTTCGCCGGGTCTCACGAATACGTACGCGGTGAAAAATCGAAGATGTCAAAAAAGTAGCGGTGGACTACGTTCACGAAATGTAGCGTTTGAAATGGTTTGATGAGACATGCGTGCTCACGACGTATAGGAGATGGTGGAGATGGTCGAGACGATGGTCTATAATAACGAAGAAAAAGGGAAATAGAATAGATTAAACTGTTGGTTTCTCGAAATTTTTACCATTCAACCAACAAGCACATCCTACATATAAACCATATTGAATGATATATGATTTTCTGATGTTGTTATGTGAAGCCACACTTCCGCCACTTCTCGACTAAGTCGAGGCGCCCACTGATGGGGCAGAGGTGTGGCATCACATAACACGTCAAGATATCGAGTCAAAGTCTTATGGCGTGAGGCGAACGTCGACAAGATTTTTAGCATGCTAGCAGATGTCACACCTCCGCCACATCAGTGGGCGCCTGGAAAAGGTTTACTCACTGACAGATCAGCGCCAACATTTGATTAGGGCGAAACTGCTTTTGTAAACAAACACTTTGTCTGCTAATTTATCGGAAGTTGAATACAATTCCTTCAAATTGAATATATCAGCGGATAGAGATGAAGCTGCTCTTTCTTAAAGAGTGCTTAATTTATATTTGTGATCTTATGTTCAAAAGAAAATGACTACGAAAGCCATTGTTTACAAAGCAGATTCGCCCCAATCTAATGTTGGCGCTGAGATGTTTAAACAATACTCAGCAAAATAAACATTCGATATTCATTAGGTTCGGTTAGGTTACCATAAAAAAATGGCAATTTTCACGAACAAAATTTTTGCTGTACTCTATGTCAAAAAGTTGGTATATAATCCAGACCGAGTGCAGACAATAAAAAACCTTTCAATGACAATATGGCATACATTAACAATATGTGTTAATGTAGAGGTTATATGGTGAAAATGAGATTAAACTATTCGATAACAATAACATAAAATGTGATAATATATCTTACATTCGAAATATAGTTCTGACTGTATAGCAAATTGTTTTTCGTTATGCCAGTTGGCAGAGTGAAGAACAAAATTTATCGATAACCTTGTGAAAAGTTTCAAAACGCTTGCAAGTGCATTCACAATCGCTTATTCACCACAAACACACACACACACACACACACACACACACACACACACACACACACACACACACACACACACACACACACACACACACACACACACACACACACACACACACACACACACACACACACACACACACACACACACACACATACACCCACACACACTGAGAGAGGGACGTTTTAAGACGGATTCGTTCAGAACAAGTCAATTTGTCCAGCGATCCGCCAGCGTTGCGTAAACACACCATGATGTCATGGCATTCCTACACAGAAATTTTTTTGTAGTAGAAACTACCATTTTACCCGACTATGCCTATCTTCAAAACTACCATGAAATTTCAGTCAAATGTACTACGTTTATGGTAGAACCTTCTTTTTGCGTGTAAGTGCCTGAAAAATATGAATTGTATTAAAATCAGTTTTTCAATACTAACTTAAAGCCTCTATATTGATTTTGTTCGAATAATTTTTGTTTTTGCAAAAACGGCGAAAAAGAATTAACGTGAAACTCATCACAGAAGATAAACATCAGTATGGTTAAGAGAGTATTCACCTTACTAAAAATAGTTGGAACAAATGGGGTGAAATGGTCATTTAACAGTTTTTATTGATTTTAAATAGTTATGAGCATGAGAGCATGAGCATGATTGACCGCCCGAGGTTGCTACTCCGTTATTGCCAGATCAGCTGTTATTACACAAAGAACCAAAAGATGTTGCTTAGGACTAGAATACATCCTCAATGTGTAAAAACTGGTGATCTCAAACTAAGGCAATACCGACGTCGGCCTCACTCGAATGCATGTCAAGTAGGGAATGGGTAGGAATATATTGACGTGATACTCGCTTTATTGGAAGCCGAGAACACCTCTGCACTTCCACGAGAAATCACTGGGATGTTGGATAAAATGCTTGGGTTGACAACGGGATCCGTTTTGGTAAACGGCGTGCTGAATTCAACTGACGTCGGCAGCGAATAAGATTTTTAACTATGTTCCCGATTTATTCTCTGTACATAGATGCACATTCAAGCTATACAAATTTTGGCACCGATTCAAACCAACAGTAAGGATGCTGTTGGGCCACTCAACAGAATGGTTTGTTGGTTTATTTCAGCAGTATAAAAAAGTATGTTAAAACACCGAGTTTGAGGACCGATTTAAACCAACAGTAGGGATGCTGTTGGGGACAGTCACAAGTGTGAATGGTTTATTTCAGCAGAATACAAAAGTATGTTAAAACACTTAGTTTGAGGACCGATTTAAACCAACAGTAAGGATGCTGTTAGGGCAACTCACAAGTGTGGGTGGTTTATTTCAATGGAATACAAGAATACGTTAAAAACACCGAGTTTGAGGACCGATTTAAACTAACATTAGGGATGCCGCTGGGGCCACTCACAAGTGTGGGTGGTTAATAGAAAAAAAATCCTTATGCTACACAGCAGTAACACATCTACCCTACCTGGAATCTCCCTCCCTACAACCTTGAAGCAGATAACATTTCTTTATGATTATTTTTCGTGGTAAAAACAATAACGATATGCAACTAATAATAAGATGCAACACCCCCCCCCCCTAACAAAAACTAAAAACCACCTTTAAATTCAACACCCCACATAAAAAAAAACCAACCACACCCCCCCCCCCCCCCCCCCCCCCCCCCCCACCACAAAAAAACCCCCCCCCCCCCCCCCCCAACCACCAAAACCCCAACCAACCACCACCCCAAAAAAATTCCCCCAAAAAAACCCCCCCCAAAAAAAAAACACCAAAAAACCCCAAAAAAAAAAAAAATAAAAAATAAAAATAAAAAAAAAAACAAAAAACCAACCCTTTTCCACCTCCCTTTTCCCATAAATGGCTCTCCACGTCCGTGAAACAGAAAATGTAGAGCCATACATAAATCATATACCAACGGTGATGGTGAACAGTGTAGTTTGTTTCTGCAGTGCAGTGATTAATTACCAAATATTTAGTGTGAAATAGTGAATTTTGTGCCGCAATATAATTTCCATCGCGCACATAAAGTGTTGTTTTAACCAGATCAGTTGGAGACGATTGGTCTCCCGTGCTGGTTTTCGTTCAATTTAGATAATTTTTGCCCCAGTGACGGCTGGCGGCTGGTGAATATTTTCTGCACATTGTTTTTCATTCCTCTGTGTTGTGTGTTGTTTGCATGCCGTTCGTTTGATGTGTATAGGTTGTAAGCGAAATGGCAGAGTGCAAACAGTGTGGGGATTCTATACTGCCGAGTGATATCCCTACTGCTTGCTCATGTTGTTCTAGAGTATACCATTATAGGTGCACTCCACTGACAAAAGCGGTAGCCAAGCTAGTCAGTGAGAACGATAATGTGCTGTTCAAATGTGGTGATTGTTTATTAGGCCAGGGTTGTGGCGAGCAGAATGTATTGCTCCCGACCGTCCAAAAGTTTGAAGAGGAGATGAAGAAGATTTCTTCTCTATCTGATTCGATCAGTGGCGTTCGGGAGCACATTGCTGCTCAAATAAACAACGCGTTAGAAACCGGTATGGATTTATTGGGGAAAAATTTAAATAGTACCTTAGAGAAGGCAATTTTGGAATTGAATAAATCAGTGGGCAAACAAATGGAAAGTATGAAATGTTCATTTTTTGAATTGAATTCGATTAGTAAAGTAGCTGCAATGAACGTTAAGCAAGGGACATCAAGTACGGCATCGGAGCCTAGCCTGAATCCCAGAGGCAAAAAACGTAAAGTTCAGGAAGACGTTAGCGAGACGTCGAATGATGTTTTTATTGAAGGCATTAGTTTCGCGGATGTAGTAAAGAGTAATTCTGGGACGAATAATAATAATAATAAAAAACGTTTAGGAAAAAAAGCACTGCGACTGAATTTAAAGAAGTTACTCGTAAGGCTCGTCCGGTCATTGTGATCAAACCGAAAGAGTCCAATCAGAACAGCGATGATACTCGCAAGTTTTTAAATAGTAAACTGGATCCAAAAACACACAAGATCCGTAACTTTAGAAATGGGAAAGATGGCTCTATTATTGCTGAGTGTGCAACAGGATGCAACGTTAATGTTGTGAAAGATGGCATTATAAGCGATTTGGGTGAAAATTATAACGCTGTTGTTCCCTCATCGGTGCCAAGACTTAAAGTGATGGGCATGAGTGAGAAGTTTTCCTCCGATGATTTCATTCGGGTTTTAAAAGATCAAAATGAAGACATCGCGATTAATGAAGTTAAAATAATAAGAACGTATGAAAATCCACGCTTCAAGTACAACAAGTTTAATACGGTAATTGAAGTTGATAAAAACACCTATAATTGTTTATTGACCGCGAAACACGTTAATATTAAATTTGATTGGTGTCGTGTTGTTCCTGAAATTCAAGTTTTGAGATGTTTCAAATGTGGAGAATTTGGACACATGAGCATGGATTGTAAAAATAATGTAGCATGCTCTAAGTGTAGTGAAAGTCACACGACATCTGAATGCACATCAATTGTTTTGAAATGTATTAATTGTAAAAAAAAAAATAACGAACGTAAAACGAACTTGGACGTAAACCACGGCGCGTTTAGTTATGAATGTGAAATTTTCAAGCGATTATATGAACGAAAAAAAACAGCCTGCATTTCAATGAATAGCAACCAAGTTCCAGTAGTAATGTGAGTAAATTCAATATTTTGTACTTCAATATTGCCGGGTTGTCTACAAACTACGTAGAATTGCGTCAGATTGTAGAGGAAAAACGTCCATATTTAGTCTTTTTATCAGAAACGCATATAGTTGACATGCAAGCATTTGATCAATATAGTATTCCGGGATATAATGTGGCTGCTTGTTTATCACATTCTAGACACACTGGCGGCGTTGCTATTTATGCTAAAGAATCAGTTCAATTCAAGCTTCAATTGAACGAAGTTTGTGACGGCAATTGGTTTTTAAGCATTGCAGTTGTTCGTGGCATGCAGATCGGTAATTATGGTGTACTGTATCATTCTCCCAGTTCTAGTGACCAGCGTTTTATTGAAATTTTGGAAAACTGGTATGAGATTTTTGTAGATTCTAGTAAACTAAACGTGCTTGCTGGTGATTTTAATATCAATTATTGTGACAATAATAATTCGAAGCATTTGAAACGATTAGCAGATTTCTTTAATTTAAAACAATTGGTTAATGAATATACGCGTATTTCCAGACACAGTAAAACTTTGATTGACCATGTGTACTGTAATTTTGATTCTGTTAGTGTTGTTATAAACTCTGACTTGAAAGTAACCGATCATGAAACCATTATTATTAACGTTGAAGATAATAGTAGTGGTGACAGTGATTATGTGAAATTGAAGTGTTGGAAAAAGTATTCGAAACAAGCTATTTTAAGACTTGTCGAAAGAAGTGTGGATTTTCAAACAAATACCGGTTCTCTAGATCAGAAATCAGCTGTTTTGACAGACGTCTTAAAAATATGTACCAATAAACTAGTCGAAAATAAATTTGTTTTAGTAAAGAACTCGAACAGCTGGTACAATTTGGATCTTTTGCGTCTTAAACGTAAAAGAGACAAGCTGTACAAGAAATGGCGTAGAACTAATAGGCATATCTTTTTGAATAGGTACAAAGATGCGCGTAACAAATATTCGCAATCCGTTAAACAAACTCGTTGTGAATATATTCAGAGGAAAATTGATTTGCATCAAAACAACAGCAAAGAGTTATGGAAAATTTTGAAATCTTTGTTAAAACCTAGTAATTGCAAACCGCGATCCATAACCTTCAATGGCACAATAGAACAGTCAGAGGACATCATTGCATGTAGATTTAATGAATATTTCGTCAATAGTATTTTGTCAATTAATCAATCCATTGATCTAGTAGATGAGCCAGACGAAATAAAACAGCCGATAAAAATAATCTGAAGTTTTGTAAGTTTTCCCCCAATAACATTAGAGGAATTAAAATCTATTTGCTTTTCTTTGAAGAAAACGGCTGGAGTAGGTAACGTTAATGCAAGAGTAGTACAGGATTGCTTTAATGTCATCGGAAACAACCTGGCCCTATTAATGAAAATGAGTAAACCCGACACGTGCCCCAAGTATAAAAAAGAAATATTAGTAATCCCCATTCAAAAAGACGCGCAGAAGAATAAAGCCAGAGAGTTTTGTTCTAATAACATAATATAACTCACAAAAAAAAAAAGAATTTTAAATTGAAAAAAAAGAGGTGGAGTTAATTAAATAAAATAGAAATAATTTGACCACACCAGACAAGACATAGCGCAGGGAAGTCATTTGAAACAAAGTTAAATTTAATGTAAACGAAAAGGAAAGGAAAAGGAAAACGGAAAGAAAAGATTTGTTGTTTTTTTTGTTCTGAAAAGACGCGTTTAAAAAATTTTTTTGCCCCTTTTGTTAGAAACAATCAACAGCTTTTGGTTTTTCGGGTTCTACACACAGAGGGTTCGAAAGCTATTTGTCTGACAGAACTTAACGGATGGCTTTTAATGATTCTGTTTCGAGCCCTGTGGAGAACAGCCTTGGCGTACCACAAGGGAGTGTATTAGGGCCCATTTTATACATTTTATATATTAATGACATGCGACGAATCTTGCGATTTTGTGATATTAATCATTGCAGCTAAAAGCTCTTCTTTTTGAATTAATAAAAAAAAAAAAAAAAAATATTGGCCTTTGATGCTTGAGTAGATGCCATGAAATAGTAGTGGGTTGTCTGGCTGATTGTCGGGGAATTCCTTGTCAATTCTGTCGTGGTTGAAAGTAAAAGTTTGACTAGGGTCGGTCCAGGATTTTTTTCGGTTCGGAAATTTTCAAGTTTCCTTTCATCAAACCTCGGGCATTATTAGATCTTAAGTATATCGAATTTCGTTTGCGCTATATTTTCGATGTAAACACGTTAATGATTATTATTTGATTATTTTTGTCACCACCATGTTTTCTCTTAATGTCGTTTATTTATTTCCCAAAAAAAAAATAAAAAAAAAAAAAACAAAAATTTTTTATTTTTTTTAAAAGTAAACAACCCCAAACACCAAGCCAAGGGCAAATAGAATATTGGACCTGGTTTCGGTTTGGTTTTTATTTTAGCTTTTTGCTTTGGTTTTTTTTTTACAAAAAAACAAACAAAAGATTGTGGCATTCTGAAGATGATGTTTTCTCATTTTAAAAAGAATCTTAACGTTTAGCTAAATAACTGAATACCCAACCAATAGGGCTGCAAAATGGTGAGTAGATAGCTGGGATGGAGCGCGTGTCCTCGCAACATAGCTATGGTCCTCACAAGTTCCTACCTCATGCTTCCACGGGTCAAGAGATGACAAAGACCGCCAGCTAAGGGTTGCGTACTTAGCTGGTAGTGCAGCCTGGGCACTGTTGTCCTTCTTACTTCAGCTAGATTGAGGAGGTGCGTTCCGAGCGTCTGTCTACCAAGGAGGTGCGGCCCAAACAGCGTCTGTCCTGGCATCCAGCGGTTGAGTAAGAAACGCAGTATCGCGTCAACTATACATTAGGTGGCAGCCGCACCAAGGCGAGGTAGGCAGCGTGACCCCGGTTTAGTAGCATGCTGAAATCTTACTCTGCATCGATAAATGGAAGTATTCTTTATACGGTATATAATCTCAGATCATCCATAGAATTCCCGGGTATTGTGTAATGGGTTTGAATTGTTTTCTTCCCCCGTGGCTATGATAATGCAAGTCCGTCTACAATTGCAGCACGATCAGCAGACATGCAGACATTACAAATATAATTGTTATTATGATTTTATATTATAACATCCCTTCACAATATTATTCAATGCTATTTTCAGCTTCGCATTTGCATCGTTGTAAGTTTTGGCCCACCTAACTCACGTTATGTATTTGAAAAGATTGGATGGTTTTTACCTTTTTTTTAGAGAGAGGAATATATACGACAAATTCTACAAAAAAAAAATTTGTTTTGGATTTTTTGAGTTTCCGTTTTTGGGCAGTAATCATACTCATATGAAATTTATTTGCCTAAATTTTCTTAGCTATTTTGCTAGGAGGCCAGGCGATCAATTTTATTTCATTATATCACGTTGGAATTTTCGCTATTTTAGAGTTTCAATCATCTAACGTCGCAGCCGAAGAGGTAAATAGCGGCATTTAATTATTATATGTACATTATGTAGTATTTCTTTACAACATCGTATTATTTCCATCATATCATACCCTTCACATTTTCATACAAAAAACCTGATTTAGGCGGTATCTGGCTTTAACACGAAATATCCCTTCAATTTATGACATATAGCATTCCATATATGTCCAGTATATGACGCAGAAAATTACAGCTGTGTTAGGCTTTTGAAAATTACGGAATCTGTGGTAGGCTTTGGCACTTATTGCTGAATGTATTTTTCATTTCCGGTTTGCAAATGGACTTTTTACCAATTCTGAGCTGAGCTGATTCATGCAGCGCTGTGTGCCATTTGGCTAGTGTTTGATTTTACATTTAATCTTTGTCATTACTTCATCATAACATACAATATCAGTATATTTGATAATATTATTTTATTGATTTTACTTCATAGATGATATAAACATTACTGTTGTTTTTTTTTGCCCATTTATCTTAAACTCCCTTCCAGTTAAATCTTTCCATTCCTAACTCGGTAGCAATAACTATTAAATCAGCAAACATAAAAGCGGATTGCTGTTATAAAATCAGCATCAAGTAGCAAATAGTGACCATGGCAACAGTAAACTAAAATGTATAAATGTTAGTTTTGTAAAATTTCAATAGATTTAACAAACTTTTTCAGGATACCTCAAATCAAGATTTTGGTGAATTGCTGCTATCGCTGAAAACGAACGAAAACGTGCTTAAGCGCCACTTTAACACTTTACAACATTTCTTGCATTTCAGGATCAACCGAATGAATATCACATATAATAGATACGAGTGCTTGTAGTATTTTTCATTTACATATACATATATACACTATTATATAAATATTTCATGGGAATGGGAGGGACCATCAGGGCACCCGATTGAAGCACTCTGGATGGGGAGAGTGGGAATGCCAACTCCCCATTGCTAACAGTTTGTGAATAGAGGGCGGGCTCTTCTCCCCGCCCATTGGGGCATCCTCATGTTAGATAGCTTGCTCTTTTGACCAATTGTTCAGTCTTGTTGTTGGAAGGAGATTCTTTATATCCCTGTGGATACGTATAAGTGATGTTGCATATCGATCCACCCAACCTCTTTTTGGCCCTTCATACAACGGAATGATTAGGATAATCAGTGGTTATTAAAGCTTGATCAAGTCTAACAGAGGGGAGAGCCCATTGCTGTCGGACTTAGTTTCCGTGCTACAATGGGTGGTAGTACATATCATACATACATCATACATCATAAAAAAACCCACCAACAAACTATCCTTTTGAAAAAAATTCTTAAAATTCCCCTCCCATTCGTATCTGAATGGCCAAAAAGAGCCTCAAGTTATAGGCGTTCTTACACAGCCCGGAATGTAGTGATCTGATTATTAGTACCAGAGATCATTTAAGGCCAAAAAAATACAAATCAGTACAGAATGCGCCGTTTGAAAGAAAATCTATGTTTTGAATGTCATGCCACCACTGTGAACTGTTATCATCTCTTTACTTCAGAACTTTGGAAGAATACTCCGAATTCCACCGTGTAACATCGGAACTCTTGCAGGACTATACCTTATTGTCTCGATAAAACAACTGTTGGATAACCTTGAAAAATGCGTACCTGGAACAAAAGAATTAAGAGAAGAAAAGAATTAGTATATTGTAGATATTCAATTCTGGAAAAATATATATGTTTATAAAATGCACAAGTTGATCAGGTTGATCAAGTTGTTTACAAAAATAAGAACTCGAATGTACCGAAAATCACTTCTTTTTTTCTACTGGTTCGCCACCGCGGGAAGGAACCTCCACCCTTCATATCGCACTCCTCAACATGAGCCTGGACCAACGACATTTTTTTCGCCTCAGAAAAATCCTACCGGCCTCGGCTGGAATTGAGCCCAGACCCACTAAGGAGCCAAGTAGCAGTCACGTTTACCAAGACACTACTAAAGGGTGTATTCGATAAAAATGGCACACAGAAAATCTTCTATAACTTTTGAATCGTATGAGTAAAAAACCTAGAAATTTGAGTAGATCTTATCCATAGTGTATTATTTACATTTGCCAAGTTTCATAGTTATACATTCAGTAGTTCCAATCATGTCGTCGAAACAAGAAATTGTCCGTGAGAAAATTTTGTGCACTCACAATCAAAATCCAGGGGCGTCCCACCGGTGGATTGCTAAAAGGCTTGGAATTGCAAATACAACTGTGTCTCGTGTAATAAGAACCTTCAAGGAGCGTCTGAGTGTCCAAAGGAAGGAAGGGAGTGGTCGTAAAAGTGGTCCAATGGACAGTAAAATGGCCAGGAAAGTCGTACAACAATTCAAGAACCGTCCAAACATGTCAATTCGAGATGTCGCTAAAAAGTCTAAGGTGTCAGTCGGTTTTGTGCAGAAAACCATGAAGCGTGCTGGGTTACATGTTTACAAAGTGCAAAAAGCCCCAAACCGGAATGAAAAACAAAACATCACTGCGAAAACTCGCGCCCGGAAACTTTACACGAAGCTGCTCACCAAATCCGGTTGCATCGTGATGGATGACGAAACATACGTCAAGGCCGACTTCCGTCAACTTCCTGGGCAAGAATATTTCGTTGCCAAGTCGAAGTTCGATGTTCCGGAGGATGTTCGAAAGAAGAAACTATCGAAATTTGCAAAGAAGTTTCTAATCTGGCAGGCGATTTGCGGATGTGGTGAAATAAGTGCTCCCTTCATCACTTCCGGAACAATAAACGGTGCGATTTACACGGAAGAGTGCCTTAAGAAGCGTCTCTTGCCATTCATTAAGAAGCACAAAGGATCAACTCTGTTTTGGCCTGATCTAGCATCCTGCCACTACGCTCGAAACGTATTGGAGTGGTACCGAGCCAACGGAGTCAATTTTGTGCCAAAGGATATGAACCCACCAAATTCACCGGAACTTCGTCCAATTGAAAAATTCTGGGCAATTATGAAAACGGATCTTCGCAAACATCCCAGAACTATAAAAACAGAGCTAGAATTGAAGAAAATTTGGGTAAAAACAACAAAAACACTGGGAAAATCGGTTCTTCATTCCTTGAAAATTTCAAGAAAATCCGATAATCAGTTTAATTTTGATGAGTATATATGTGTGTGCCATTTTTATCGAATACACCCTTTAGTGCCGACTAAGCGTACAGATGCTTTTCGAACAAAAATCTAGAAAACTGAATAAGATTCAATTTAATAAATTTCGTTGTCTTTCATTGCTTACGGATTTATGTGAATGCTTGCATAGTCATTTAAGTCATTATTTATTTTTGACACATATTTCTCATTTTAGGGTGAAATTCTTATACAGGCAGATAAATTATCAATATCAAGTGCACTCTTATTATACACATCATAGTGATGCGCATATAATCCCTGATGGGGGATATCCTTGGTCAGCCCAAAACTAAGGTGGCGGTTCCATTAGTGTTGGAACCCCATGACTCTGTAGCGGGCAGGATCGGATATTGGCTTGTCTTTTGATAATATCCTTATACGGGATTCTGTGATCTGAATTGTTATAGGATTTCCTGATCGCTGGGAATACTTGCGAACATTTGTGGTTGACATCAAGGGCTTTTCACAATTATATCGCTGTAAAGCAAATGAACAGTTTTGGAAGAACTTTACATCTGTAGAGGAAATCAGATCGTTTTTTTGTTTTGCATAACTGGTTGAATTGTTTTTTAAATAAATTATCTAATAGATAAATCGTCTAGCTCAAACCTTTGTAGGGGTAAGTGGCGGGACCATCATCATCATCATCATCATCATCATCATAAACAATGTTAGTACTTGAATGAATTCCCTGGATGAATAAAAAACAATTTTCTGTATAATCCGTCGTATACCATCCCTTCTAAAAAAACGTAAACAACCCTCCTATACCCTCAAACACAGAACGTGAGCAAGATAAGCCAAAACTCACAACTATGCAGAAATGCGAAGCTGAACATAGCATAAACAATATTGCGAAGGGATGTTTCAATACAGAATGACAACAACAACTATATCTGTAATGTCTGCAACTGCATGTTGCAGATTGTAGTCCTGCTGCAATTGTAAATGGACCCCCATCATAGCCTCGAGGGAAAAACATACTTTAAAACCATGGATGACAAAACCTCAATCAAAAGACGCGTGATGTTCTTTTCTGGAGAGCAACAAAGACATCTTAAAAAAACCACCCTACACTCCTCCAGTCACACTCCAAGGACAGCAGTATAAGTGATCGAAGAGCCCGGCCCTATAATTCCTGAAATAAACGGCCCATCCAACCATAACACCACCAAACAAATTTATTCAAATACAATCACATAATGCCTATGATTGCATGCCAGAATTCACATCCACCAAAAGCTAATACAACCCACCCCCCCCAACAACCCCAGAACTACCAACCAGAAAAACCAACACAAAACCCCCCCCCCCCCAACCCCCCCCCCTCCCCCACCCCTTCCTAAAAATCGAAACGCAACATAGGGGGCCAGGGGGGGGGGGCCGTTGCCCCCCCCCCCCTAAGTTTTGATTTTATTTTTAGAATTTTATTATTTGTTTCAATATATTATTATTTATTTTTTATCTCTAGAAGGTTGCAAGGTAACTTGTTGCAATACAGTTGATGTTACTCCAATACTACTCAATTAAGTCACAATCAAGTCACTGTAACCAAATATGACGATTTTGTGTTGCTTGGAATGTTTGTCAGATTGCTCCTTTGCCTAAATAAAAAAGCCAAATTACGCGAAGTTGCCTCGATTTTGTAACAAGTTGTAGCAAAAAAGCGTAAAAAATTGACATCCATGAGAAAAAAGTTGTAATTATATAATAGTTTTTAAATAGTAACGAGTAACAATTTTATTACAATATTTTTCCTTTAACCTAGAACCCAACCTATGTAGCCTAAAGTATCTAAAAACCCCAAGCAGCACACAACAGTCAAAACTGGTTTCAGCAGCTCTATTGTGACTTAATTGAGTCACAGAGCAGTCACCTTTACTGGGTTGAAACAAATGTGCTACTAGGGAAATATCTCTTAATCTGTAATGTTAGCTATTAGATAAGCATTGATTGATTTTTTTCCCCGCTAGCTGAAAGTTGAAGAAGCTATGCTCAATAAAATGTTCAGTTCTTGGTTAATCAAAAAACTGAATATTCAAACCTATGCTATAGCTTTCAGAAGCCAAATAATACTAGATTAAGAAACACAGTTGATAGTTAGAAAAAGTATCAACGAAAAATATTTATTTGAACTATTCATGGCATGGGTCAAACCGCCCCGTTACCCCGCTTTCCCCGTTATAGGGTACTGTAGTTTCGTATTATTGAGAATATATGTTGATCATATCTTACAGTTTGATTCAGCGTGTGAGAAGCAGAACAGCAAGCTAGTCAGGGCGAGAAGTTGCAGTTGTCTTATCCTATTCAAATAATTTATCCGTTTTTATGAGCATGAGCAGGATAATGAGCATGATTGACCGCCCGAAGTTGTTATTCCGTTACTGCCAGTTCAGCTGTTATTACTCAGAAGATCAACAGATGATGCAAACATGCTCAATGTGTAAAACTGGTGATCCCAAACTAAGGCAATACCGGCGCTGGCCTCGCCCGAATGCAGGTCAAATAAGGAAAGGGTAGGAATGCGTTAACGTTTATTTGGACGTTTTATTGGAAGCCGAGACCACCGCCGCACTTCCACGAGAAATCACTGGAATTTTGGATAACAAGATTGGGTGGCAGCAGGGTTCGTTTTGGTAAACAATAAGCTGAATTCACGCTTCGTTTAGTAAAATATTTAAATACTAGTACCGATTTCTGATTTGAACCGATTTAAACCAACAGTAAGGATGCTATTGGGGCCACACACAAAGTGTAATGGTGTTTTTTCATCGGAAAAACAAGGTGATTTTTTATAATGTTGGAAATCCGATTTGATCTGAGTTAAACCAATAATAAGGATGCTATTGGAGCCACTCACAAAGTGTGATGGTGGTTTTCCGTTAGGAAAACAAGGATAATTTTATGAACGCTTGAGAGACGCTTTGTTGTTCTCTTACTGTGCTCACTCGATCACTCGTTACACCGAATTATAGATAACCGAAACAACACGAAACGCGCCATGCTCGATAGGAAAATAGTGCGTAATAAAGCATCGACACAACCTTTCACAGCCGATGCTCGAACCAAACTCTGTTTTCGTAACTTACAATTTTTACTACTGTATTCTACAATCTATTGCACTGCTGTAACTAATAACTGTATCAATCAAGTTGAAGTGTCTAATGAACAATCTATGCTAATCCATTAAAAATTGAAATTCTGGGATTTCGTAAAAATAAGAGTCCGTAGATGCATTTTGTGCCTTCTGGTAATTTTATGTTTCTATTAATATCCATGATCATCGGTTTAATACCAACCGGGAGAGACTTGGCCTTATACAAAAGGATTTCATTATCTCCAGTCCGCTCAACCAATCGCAACGTTTTGTGATAGATTGGACGGATTATTATAATTTAAGATAACTCCATGTAGATGTCTTCCAAGTTTGGCAGATCGACAAGCAATCGGTGGAGAGTTTAGAGGAAGACCAAAAGAATAAGCGATGGTTCTGCGCGTGTTTATAAACAGAAGAACCTTCATAACAAAACGAATCATCGGGTAAAATACATACGGTTTTTTTTTAATTATAAGCAGTCTAAAGCAGTTATTTGATTCATTTTATCCAGAAGTACCATAAATGAACATTCGAAAGTTTTTCAAAAGTAAGTATAATATTTTCCAGCATGTAATTAAAAAAAACAAGCAAACAAAACAAAACGAATGTTTTTTCATGCAGCTGAAATAACCACGAATAGAAAAATATGCAAAATGATTGTATTTCTCGAATTTGAACAACAATTTTAATGTAATTCAATGATACACCGTTTTGGTTTCATACTACTCAGATACACATGATTGCTACATATACCGTGTTTCGACAGAACGTGTTTCAGTTGGATCATATCAGATAAATCGGTTCAAATTTCAAAACGCAGATGCAGATGTGTATATAAATTATTTTTAAAATATTGAGGAATAGCTGTTGGAACGCATATGAATTTCTTTTCGTCATTGATGAATAAAATTTCTTAAATTATTTACTAACTACTCGTGTGTTGAGAATGCAAGTAGCAACAATTCAGCACAAAAAACACAGCTTGCTTACATTTGTTACTTACGTCGTTTTAAAAGGTTATGTTTGATGTTCCTGTTTAGAAAATATCAGATAAAATAATTATACTAAAGGTGAGCAAAGGGGACACAAACCATAAGCTATAAACCACCAAAACTCAAAATGTATGTTTGTTAAAAGCTAATCACTTATTATTTGAACAACCATTAAAAAAATATAATCTATTCAAACGGTGTGAGCATGGTGAGTAAAAAACGGTGTTTCTTCTGTGTTGCTTTGGGTGAGAGGGTCGTGGATGAAAAGTACATTTTCAGTACAAACTGCAAAGAAATTCGGTGGTTATTCTATACAAAAATCCAATATGACCCGTTAAATGTTTGGCATTCAATGTGGTTTGAATTAAAAACATGGGAAAAATCGAAAGTTTTTAAAATCGTTTTTTTTTATTCCAGAACAAGCCTAGAATTGTTTAATCTTGTTGCAAGAAACGGACGGGTATTGTCAAATACTTTGGGTGAGAGTAGAGAAGATAATTCACCCGCATTCAGGCGTAATGTCACATAAATGGGGCTCCATTCCCGCTCCATCTGTCGGAACATGAAAATGACCCTACTCTACTGGTCCACCAGGCGTTGTATTGTCCGTTAAGTGTTCGTTAATGTTAATTGTTCAGTATGTACAACCACTGGTTGGAGACGATGTAATTCTCTCTCTCTCTCTCTCTCTCTCTCTCTCTCTCTCTCTCTCTCTCTCTCTCTCTAAAAAAAACTCGCCCCCCCCCCCCCCCTATTTGAAATCCTGGCTACGCCTATGCCCCCCCCCCCCCCCCCCCACCCCCCCCCCCCCCCCCCCCCCCCCCCCCCCCACCCCCCCCACCCCCCACCCCACACCAAATACCCCCCCCCAATACCCCACACTAACCCCCAAACCCAACCCCCCCCCACCTCCCCCCAGCAAACCACCCCAAAATCAAACACCCCCCCCCAAAACCACAACCCCCCCCCACACCCCCACAACACCCCCCCAAACCATAACTCCACCCCCCACAACAAACCTTACTACTAACACCGCCCCCACACTAAACCCCAAAACCATAACCAACAACCCCACAACACACAAATACCATAAACAAAACAACCCCCCTTTATAAATCCGTTGAAACATCGTTTATATAGCCTATTTATAGTTATGCTGTATAAATTGATGCTATATTCATTGAATTCAGTTAATTCCTATGTTTTCAAGTTTATGAGTTTAATTCCACTCGGTACTGGTGAAGAGGCATTGACCTGTTTTCAAGAGTTGAAATTATATAGTCAATTGCCCTTGAAGCAAATAGCTCAAAGGCTACCCTTTACATTGCCCATCAGAATAGAAAACAGCGCAGTGTTTACAAATAACATCAGAAAACATTGTCATATCTTTTAATCGTCTCTTGTTCAATATGCCCTTGCCAGTAATGCACGTAGTAAAACCGAACATCAACCATCAAAGCTTGGTAATTCAGATGTTTAATAACAGCATTTAGAAAGTTTATTTGAGCACTGATATTGCTTATATACAGACAACGCTATTAATAGAATATCAATGTAGCTCAATAAGAGCATCACTTCTGCTACTATTCAATATATCACATTGAGCTTATATAGCCGATTCGTTTGTACTTCATTCAATTCTAGAATAGCGCAGTTGGTAAGTCACGTAGTTGAGGATACGAAAGTTGATAGTTCGAATCTCGCTATTTAATGATAATAAATAAATGTTACAAAATGTTTCTGTCGATGTCTATGCATAATAATATCAAATTAAATATGCACAATATGAAATCCAAATAAAAATGTTTGTATCATATGGAAAATCATACAAAAACCCCAACAAAGTTTTATGAAAATTTAAAAAAGTTGAACAAAAGTTCTATAAAAGACACCACAGATTTTTTAATATGCTCAATGATGTTGAAGAAAAATATCTTATTCTTAACAAACACTCGCTTAGCTCAACAAAGGTCTCTTCGACTCTCGGAATTACCCTCAAGTTCTGTAAAGCATTAAAACAGCAGTTATTCAATTATCAGCTGAACTCCATTGCTGCAAACTTGCTTCTTAAGCATATGCAATTAGCTGTGCTCAAAAGCATTTGGCGACAGCTTAATAACTTCTCCAAATTTGTGTGAATAATGCCTGAACAAAAGCTGTGATGGAAAATAGTTCAGAGATTATTCAACACGCTGCTGAATTAAATCGCCATAATGATGTTTATTGAATGAGTGATTGTTTGTTGGGTATTATGCTTAAAATTACAACCTGTCTTCATTTGTTAACGCATTTAATGGCTTTACAAATGCAGAAAATTTTCTTTGATGCTCTATTTCGTATGATTGCTCTATATAAAGCTTTAAGATGAACAACTGTGTCTAGCTCATCAGTTAAAAAAATCATTTGAGACCTGAGTCATATCTCGATGCAAACAGCTTATCTTTTCTTTACATTCATTATTACCAGTTATGGCATATGCGTTTTGCTTTTTACATCATAATTTTCTCTTCATCTCAGGATGGTTTGTTGTTATTCTTGAAATGCATTTTTTTTTTGTTTTTTCGAGAACTTTTCGGGATATTATACTGGACTCTGGAATTTGGCTTCAAAGATAATACATTTCCATTCATTTTTGAGTTAAGCAAATAATTTCAAAATGATGCTTGATTTTGGTTACGCTCTGGACCTATAACTATTCCGGAAACCAAAACAATGATTTGATCGTGGAATTGATGCTAGTTACTAAAATTTCACTGTATGATGTTTGTAGATTGGCACGAAGCCTGCCGTCATAATAAACGAGGTTATCTTTGTCGTGTATTCAGGTTAGTATTAAAAAATACGATGTTTTTCCAATTCCCCGGCGCAGTCAAGCAGCTGAAGATCATCGTGGTAAAACAAAGATTTTTGCCAAAACAAGTCTCACTGGCGCCAAGCAGCATCCCAGCCATGTGTCACCTTCGGACCGGTAGGCTTCTCAACGCGTGGGGTACCATAAACTCATCCATTCGACGGAAGAATACGTACAGGTCCAACTAGTGGGTGGTAAGATTGCCTTGCTGCATCTGTTCCCAAGTAGCTGGACGAATTGTTGAAATTGTTGATAAGGGGATACTGTTGTTCCTTCTTTCTCTCTCTCTCTCTCTACACATTTCTCTTTGCGGGTGAAGAGCTATAGAACTGCTGTTGATAAGTCGAGTGCATATCGTCGGTCTTTTTTATTTCACCCGCGTACTCGCCACCTGTTAATTTACGATGTGATCCCGAGTACAAAAAGATCGCGCTTTAATAAAAAGGTTGTGAGCGGCTGTCGCGACATCATAAGAGAATATCTTGTGGACTAGAAGGTGTGTCCGGAAAAGTTTGCTAAATTTATTGTGACCTAATTAGTTGGAATGGATAATTCCATTGAAACAATACCTGGTGAGTGGTTGTCCAGTGTACGATTCAATGAAGTTTTTTTTTCGTGTGAAATAAGTTAATTTTTTAATCTGCAGAACCAAAACCCGTTACTTATCCACGTAGTGTGACCTTTGACGATGCTCTCTCAATGGCGAGTAAGTGATTTTGATTAATTATGTTTTGGTCAGAAGACGTAACCAATTGATTCATTTATGATTCTCAGAATTCGGAAAATTCAATTATTTTATGATCATCATTTCTGGAATCATTCTATCGGCTGTTTTGCTGGAAACGTTAGGAATAAGCTACGTTATCCCAGTAGCGGAGTGCGACTTACTGTTAACAACCAAAGAAAAAGGAGTTCTTAGTGCAGTGTCATTTGCAGGTACCTAGTCTAGAATGTTCGGAGCGTGTCTTGCTGTCTAGCATTGCTTGTTCCCATTCTTTTATTTGCAAAAGATTGCTTTTTGATCCTTCTAGCGCTTGTCGTCAACAATCAGATTCAGTTTTTACTTTGTGTCATGCCTAGTAATTTATTATCACCTGCAATTTCTTTGTAGGGATCATCACTAGCTCTCACCTATGGGGTTTTCTGGCAGACACTCGGGGGAGAAAGAAAGTAATCGTTCCAACGTTATTTTTAACGTTCACTGCAACGGTTATTTCCAGCTTCACCACAAGTTTCTGGATAATCGCCCTGTTTAGATTTCTTGCCGGGTTTTTGTGAGTCTCTAACTTTTGGAATACTTCTAGATTATGCAATCATGAACAAATATAACCAATTTCAGCATTTCCGGATCATCTGCCACCATCTACGCCTATCTGGGCGAATTCCACAACAAGCGAGATGGATCACGCGCCATTATGGGAGCATCTTTCGTGTTCGGGATTGGTTGTCTGTTGCTGCCTGGGATTGCCTTTCTGGTCATAAATCAAGAGTGGGAGTTTTACATTCCGATTTTAAACATAGAGTACCGTCCGTGGAGATTGTTCATGGCTGTCTGTGGGCTTCCAAGTCTTCTGTGTGCTTTTGCATTGCTAAAAATTCCAGAAAGCCCCAAATTCACGTTCATTCAAGGTAATAGCGAGAAAGCAATTGAAACAATTCAATGGATGCACAAGTTGAACACACGGGGGAAGGAATCAATGCTACAGATCACTTCGATTCTAGATGAGTCAGAAGCTCAGCAAAAGAAAAAGCGTTATGGTGATGCTGACAGTACCAAAGGATTTAAGACACTGTTGAAGCTGATCTGGAACCAGACGGCTCCGTTATTCATGAGCCCTTATCTGAACAAGACAGCCATCGTTTGTCTTTTGCAGTTCGGAATCTACTTGTCATCCAATGGCATGTACATGTTTTTCCCGGATATTCTGAATCGAGCAGCAGAACTGCAGGAATCAGGCGTAAATCGCACAACTTTGTGCAATGCTGTCTACGCAACACAAATCGACATTTCGATGTTGAGTAAAAACGATACGGAAATCATTCCGGAATGTAACCAAAAGCTTGACATCATAGCCTATGAGCACTCATTCATCCTGGAACTGTTGTATGCTTTGGGGTTTGCTGTTATTGGACTGATAATCAATGCAGTCGGCAAACTGCCCATCTTAGTATTTGTTTTCGTTTGTTGTGGTATATCTGGAGTGTTGATTATTTTTATCGATATCCCCCTGCTTGCCATGTGGCTGTATCTCGTTCTACTGACATGTGGCTACTGCATCAGCGTGGTTAATGCCGTTACGGTTGATTTATTTCCAACAAACCTTCGGTAATTGTACTTTGTGTTGTGAGATATAATTCAATGACTATGTTTTAATGTTGAAATCACGTATTCCGTTTTGCAGGGCGATGGCTATTTGCATTTCTCTTATGTTTGGAAGGCTTGGAAGTGTGGTTGGCGCAACTATGGTTGGCATGCTGCTCGATACGCAATGTGAGCTTACGTTTTGGATATCAGGCGTTTCTCTGATTGGATGTGGTGTTCTGTCATTCTTCATTCCAAACATTTACCAAAGAAAAGTTATGGAGCCAAGAACTAGCGTTTCATCAAGACTATGATAAGCTCATAGTAAAGATGAAACAATTTCGAATAGACTGAGTCGAATACCTGTTTTTATTGGTCTGATGTTTTATGATTTAATTGTTATTTATTGTCTAAGGAAACCTAAATTATCCGATTAGCATGTGTTTTTTTTTCTCAATAAACTTTTGTCAAGATTTGTTTCTTAAATCTAACAAATAAATGAGTTCTTGTGAAAGAAAATACCCTACTGAATAAAAGTTGCTCATGGCCTATCTATATACAGCAACCGTTCGCTAACTGGGCTAAGTGCACAACCCAGTCAGCGGATGACGTTGGTCAATCGATTTTAGAGAAAGTGGCCGTCGAAACTAATGTATTGTGTGTTAAAAATTAGTCTGCTGGAGTAGCAAAAAAAAAATCAGAAGTATAAGTACACATTACCAAAATGTCATGTAAATTTTGGTGCCCTTAGAATTCTGTAAAAAAATCTAAGTGTGTACACTGCAATTGTTTTAATTTGATAAACATGTCTTAACAAATCTGTTTGAGCTAAGCCCTGCATTGAAAAAATGTCAGGTTGTTTTCCATATGTTAAGATAGATCTGTTAAGAATGCTGGTGGAGACACCGAGGCAGAAACTATCATTTTGACAGTTGACCGAAAGATAAATTCATATCTGGCACCACTTACATGAATCGACTGTTTGTTTTCTCACTGTTTCGTTTCCCTCTCGCTTGCATTGATTTAAATGATGCATATGTGTGCATGAATGAACTGCCAAAATCTATGGTTGCCAATAAGCATAATTTCGTGTTGCGTGGTTGAACACAGAAACACCTTCGGCTATTGTTTTCTTTTGAGGATAAATAAGCGCCCCACAATTTTCACCTGGCTATAAATGCGTTTGATTTTACCATGCCGTGGTGTGGTTGATATCAATATCAGGTCTGTCAAATATACCACAAATGTTGAAGGTTGTACCATAAACGCAGTAAATTTGACTGAAATTTCATGGTAGTTTTGAAAATAGTCATAGTCGGGTAAAATGGTAGTTTTTAATACAATATTTTTTTCTGTCCATGTGTCAGTTTCAGGAGACATAAGTTTACACGAAATCTTATTTTACGTTCCCCAATTTTTCACAAACATGAATTACGTCTCGTGTAAAATTCATAATTTCTAAGAGTGATAGTTAATTTTTGTTCACTTAAAAATGACCTGCTTTAGCTCCCATACAAATTTGAATATGAATCGGATGAACATTTGGTTTTCTCTTTCAGGGTAGAGGACCCTACAGGTAGCAAATGGTTAAAACTGGTCTTCTCCATTTTGTTTCATTATGTTTCACTCGATGTTCAATAGCTGCGATATAATTGCAATATAATATGCATATAGTGCTTTGTAACCGGTGCTCGATTTTAAAACTGAGACCTAACCCCTTTTATGAATTTTGCTTCATGCTGCATTCGCGTGAACTTCTTCTTTCCAGACTATGCTACTCAACGCTAATATATAACATGGGGGATGAACTGAAATGATTTAAGTATTAGACATTAGATCTCAGCTCAACAGAGTTAATTAAAAAACATAACAGTTGATGTTCATTCCGCACAACTAGCAATCTCACAACTGTTTATTTTATTTATGGAGATTATTTATTTCAGCTTTACGTAGGTAGCTATTTTATTTATATTAATAAGTTAGGGAAGCCCAAAATTAAAATAATATGCTCTCACTCTTTAGTGATCATTGAGAAAAGGTTAAATATTAAAAGTCACTACCATAAAAAAATATGCTTATAGAGGTTGCATAATGAGCACTTTAAGCTATTTTATTTGTGAGGCCTGTACAATAACAACAACCACTACAAATTAACCCTTCGCTAGTCTGATCAGATAATTCTTCATTCTGGCAATATCAAAACACATGTGGTAGTCGGTAGTGTGCACTGCATTTCTTTTGGATAAATTTCAATCGTTATCACTGTTGCATGGACAACATTATTTATTGACTTTATGTCCCGTTCTCAATATTTTGCAAATTTGGAACAAAAAACGCATTTTTCAAACCCTAAGTGGCAGAACGTTTCATTGGAACAAGAGTGTACCTTATTTTTGCTCTTGCAAAATTACTTCATAGTAAACAGCTAACTGGAAAGTATTAATTATGCAACGTCATGTTTAAATTTACCTAGCTGCGTTTACAGAGACAAACAGGTACCGACTAACCCAAATGTTTGTATTTAATGGTCGTAGCAAACCATTTGAGCAACATCAATGAAATATCTAGTATGTCGTGATACGTGAAACAAACTCTGCTGTAACAAAATATGTTTTTTGTTACTGCGGAATTACTAAAATGAAACATGAAACTAATTGTTGAATTTAAAAAAAATCGTGTGCTAGTTGGGTAAGTGTGCATGAATTAAACGTCAAACAGGTCCATGGTTGCCAATAAGTATACATTTTCGATTAAAGTATTGACAGATAAAAGCCAGTATCGACTTAAAAAGTAGAGAGGTTACGGAATTTTGTTCGATATTACCAAGCGGAATTTTGACAATTGATCTGCATGGAACGATATGTCACCTTCACTTAGGGAATAATCGAGCGGAATGTTTTTCCGAAAGTAAAAGTGACAGGTCCCATTAGTTTGCGTGGAAACCTTACAAATTCCAATTTTATTTTTCGTTCTTTTCAGGAGGATACTGCTGCAGAAATTTCTTTTCGATTTTTTATTTTTCCGTTTCAGTAAACGGAATTTAAAACGGGATTGATATAGAAAAAGAAATTTCTTTCGAACTCGATACCGACCTTAAGTTGAAACGGTTGAAACACAAAAACACCTTCCGACAGACTGAAACACAAGTACAACGTGGCAGAGTGACTTATTTTCAGAAATATCCTCAAGCTAGCCGATGTATTGATTTGAAGCAGCGTGTCGGCTGCCTATCCAAATCGATTGATGTCTATGTTAATGCAAACGCTCACTACCAGTAAATACAACTCACCGTGGACAATTGACGTAAATGGCTTTCTCGCATTTTCAATGGATTAATGAATTTCTACACTGAAAATAAATCGATAATTTTTATTATTAAAATTGGCACTTAAATCGGTCAATTTTTGCTTCGAATTGAAATCATGTGAGCCAGTATGATTTTCATTTGCCGCACATAATTTTTAACACCCGTCACTTAATACACAGGTTCGTTTCCAATGAGACTGAATGGTCCGCACATAATTTTCAATGGACCGAGAAATGTCATTCAAGTGTGTTTTCACTTTGCCCTATTCTATCCATCTTCGCACTTAAAACGAAATAAGAAACCGTGCGCGAAAAACAATCAGCTGCTTTATTGTTCTAGAAGAAAAAAAAACTGCAAAATGGAGAAGCAAAGTCACCGTGTGGTGGTTTAGGTACTTGGTTTGCCAGCGGAAGTCACTGAATTTTTTGAAGGTAAAAATATAACGAAATGTGTGAATAAAAGAGGTTTTCTTTGTAACATCAAAACAACCAATTTTAATAATAAAAATTATTGATTTATTTTCAGTGTAGGTGATTGCACTTAAATATAAGGTGCATTGTTTTTTGAGTGTAGGTGGATTCACAACCAGGTGGCAGGTTAATTGCATGAAAAATTGCTAAAATCAGTCCATTTTTCTAATGAATACGTTCACTGAAATATAGCAAAAACCATAATACCCAAGTAACCACGAGGCTGTAATAACATGCATATATAGGGCATATGTATTACGTCTAGTGCATCATTGAAGTTGGATTAAAGCTGAAAAGGGCCCCACTAAGATCGAACTAATGCTATATCTTTTGTAATGCCATAAGACATTGCTAAAGTAGCATTATTGCATTGGTAATGCATCACTACATTCTTAAGCTAATCTAACGCTTCATTACTTGACAACTGTTGAATTGGTGCGATCCCGCATTACCGATGTTGATTTTGGGTTGAATAAGTGCAATAATATAATGCTTGTGGTTACTTGGGTATTACCTCAAAATTTTTTGCTATAAGTACTCTTTGTAATCTTCCCTCGATTATCTTATGATTTGTTTGCTGTTTGAACCAGAATGAATTTCAACAACCAACCTTATGAAAAACGCAAAGACCATGGAGAAATTCGTAGGTTAACCTTATGAAAAGTATACATATGCGTTCACATAAGAAAATCATACATCGTTCAATATGAATTTTATGTAGGTTGTGCTCCCTCACGGACTCGGGATAACGATTTCTGAAGCATTTTTCAAATAGAACGTAGGATTTATTATAAATGCATTAAAACAAATGTTATTGGTCACCTACATATATATGACCTAAAGGTCTTCACACGTCTTAACAATTATTTAAACTACTCAACATTCCGTACGATGTGTTGGTGGCGGTGGGTTTGGGATTTTAGATACATTCGATTGATTGTCGATTTTGTTCGGTAGCTGTCGGTAGACGGTTGATGTGTGTCTGCAATTGGACAGAGTTAAGGAAAAACTCCTCCGATCCGAAATGACTTATAATTCTTACCTCCTTGCAAGCAACATATCGTTCTGAAGTCACTCTAACCGAGCAACTTCTTGAATTGCTTTCAATTATCATTTCTTTGTTATATCGTTATGCTAAACAAACAAAATCGTTCCCGGATCTGTGCGACTGTTTACAGAACTTGAAATCGTAATCGACTGCTTTGAAGGGCTGCCTTTCGGCTGAGTTTAATTGAGGAGTCTCCTTGGTTGATCCACCAACTTTACCGCCGGTTTTCGGGTCGATTCCAGAATGGAACGATCCATGACTGTGCTGGCGGGAAATGAGATTAGCCTTTTTCTTTTTTTTTTGCGCATTGTTCTGGTGCTTCCGCATTTTTATGAGCTTCACCAACATTCTCGAGGCAATGTGTCTATTCCGGTAGTCTGCTTGCAATTACCTTAGCAACTTCTGCTTCAAGTTTTTCTACTTCGCTTGCTTCAGCTTATCCACATTCACCAGTTCCTTCGGTGCTACTTTCACCGCCAGCTGTTTTAATTGTTGTCGGGCCTGTATATTACTCTGAGGAAAATTCTATCGTTATATCGACAATTAAATCATGGTCAAGATGACTATTGCTTATAATGGTGACAATAACCATAAAAATGGACGCATTCACCACGTCCATGGCATTCTTGACTATGACCTGGTAACAAGGACTATTCCGGCATTATGGTAAATGTTGAATCAACTATTTTTAATGGTTGTTTTGACAATGATCATAGTCGGTTAAAAATCACTATACTTCAACAGTCATTCTAACCCCCAATAATGGTAAAATTGACTATCAAATTGTCTCTGTGTAGTTGGTTGAATCGACAAAATTGTTATCAAATAAAAAACTCTCACCAAACCAGAACTTACCTGTTCCAGTCGTGTTTTGCGTGGCTTTTCATTTTCGGTCTTTTGGACACTTTCGAGACCTGCAAAAAGATTTTTACTGCTAGAGAATAGTGACTGTGTGCTGTGCACCGTAGTGTTGATCGACATAATTATTTACTTACAGCTGGCGTATTCCATAATGCTACTGCGATGAGAGCCAATATTATTCATAAGGTTAGCCTCATGAGTTTTTCACATCAAAACTAGTGCCGAAAAACATAACGCATATCTTATGAAAATTACTCGCACATAACTTCTATGAAATTTATAGGGTGCTTGAATGAATTTCATAATAGTGCATCCAAATTTCATAAGATACTTAATGAAAATGAAAATTGATCGTTCTTCTATATTTCATAAGGTTAAGCTTATGATTATTCTAAGGTAATTTGGTTGAGTGTTACTGTACTAAATTATGCTAGAACTCAGTGAAAACAGTTCATGCATGAATTATATTTTCATATCCTGCAATATTAGCTCCACATAATGAATATTAGCTCCACGAGGATTCTGATAAACGGTAGCTACCGCTTTTGCAGATATTCTTTCTCGTACACATCCATATTGATAGTGCCAGTAGAGACGAAACTTTTAGATCTTCGACCACAACTACATATGGCCTGCCAAATCAAATACTTTTCGATTTGTTCCACTTCGAACCTTCCGTTCCACAGTCAAGCGCTGGTCAAATGATTTGCAAACACAAAACGTTACTTTTGGGTAGTTTTAATTTCTTGGCAAGATTACGTACCGATAAATTCGGATTTTGCTGCTGTTCGTACAAAATGCGTTTGCGAACTTCCACTTGATTTGACGCCATTTTACTGAATGTAACAAGAATGTAAACATGTTGTACCACGAAATAAAGTGGAGAGTTTCAGCTGTCATATAAGTGAAACGTTTCAGCGTTTCAAAATCTACACTGAAAGAAAGGTATCCAAAATTTCACGTGGACAGGCATTATAATAAAACCTCCAGCTAACAATTTCCTTCGCTGGGATACTCGTGGGTTTGCAGTAGTCCCATGCTATGTTGCATTACCTTTACATTAAAAATATTATGATGCATTACTAATTTTCAAAAACCACCTAACCATAAAAACCCAATAAAAGAAGCAATATTGCATTAGCTCAATAAATGATTCATTGCTAGCTAAAAAGTAGCATTGGTGCAGTATCGTCTGGACAGAGGGTAAGTCACTCTGCCACGTTGTATTTGTGTTTCAGTGTGTCGGAAGGTGTTTCTATGTTTCAACGTATCTGTCAATACTACAATAGAAAATTTATGCTTATTGGCAACCATAGACCTTTTTGGCGGTTCATTCATGCACACATATGCATCATTTAAATCACATGAGTGCAAGCGAGAGGGAAACAAAACAGTGAGAAAACAAACAGTCGATTCATGTAAGTGGTGCCAGATATGAATTTATCTTTCATGTGGTGGCGAGTGTGTTTGAAGTGTGGCGGATTGTGTTTTTTAGGGTGGTAACACAAGGTGGCCGAGTGACTTACCCCCTGCATCTGGATGACATTTTCCAATTTGACTTTAGAAATGAGAAACATATGATCGACCTGAGCTGCCTGTCAGATCCAGAATCGTCATTTTCATTCTCATTAACCTTGGACTTAGCAGCAGAAAGTTGGGTTCCCAAAACTTCAGCAAAAAATATAGCTGCATTATGGGGAGCCGCTGGTTTTTCTGGTTGTTGATATTCAGAGGACTGAGCTGTTTTTTCAACGAGATATCTTCATTCTCATTTATATGATATATCATTTTTTTTTATGATCCAGTTTCAACCTGCACCGGGTATCAAAATTGTGTCGGCTTGTTGTGTGATGAACGTCGGTGGGTATGATTTCATTTGTAACTCGTATCGAGTTGAGGTTTGCACTGATAAAAGGTTCGGGTATCGCAGACTCAACGACGTGTTTAGTAAGAAAAATTAAAAAATAGCTGCATGAAATATGTTTTTATAGAACGACAAAGAGGGTATGCTTCTTTAATATTATGCAGTTATCTTATATAATTCCATTGCTCTCTTGGCTAAGAGCGTTAACGCAACCGGCATTATCATTCATCAGCTGCGATGGGTTGGATCCCCCCCGATGTAAAAAACACATATCTGATTAAAAAAAAAATATCACATATATCACACACAAAAAAACAAAAAAAAAAAAAAAAAAAAAAAATATAAAAAAAAAAAAAAAAAAAAAAAAAAAATAAATAAAAAAAAAAAAAAAAAAATTTTTTTGTTTTTTTTTTCCCAAAAAAACAGGAAAAAAAATAACACGCTCTATATATATTTTAAAAAAGCAAAAAACAATTTAAAAAAAAAAGAAAATTTAAACTCCTAAAAAGTAACTATGCCCCAGGGGGTAAGTCACTCGGCCACCTTGTGTTACCACCCTAAAAAACACAATCCGCCACACTTCAAACACACTCGCCACCACATGAAAGATAAATTCATATCTCGCACCACTTACATGAATCGATTGTTTGTTTTCTCACTGTTTCGTTTCCCTCTCGCTTGCACTCATGTGATTTAAATGATGCATATGTGTGCATGAATGAACCGCCAAAAAGGTCCATGGTTGCCAATAAGCATAAATTTTCGATTGTAGTATTGACAGATAGGTTGAAACACAGAAACACCTTCCGACACACTGAAGCACAAACACAACGTGGCAGAGTGACTTACCCCCTGAACGAATACAATTTTACTCAGTCACTGAGTGGAATGGAACGAGAGTGTAGAACAGAAGAAGCTCGCACTATAATTTTATGACATGAAGCTTTTATGTAGCTCGTTACTCCTATGTGAAAAATCACTTAAGCAAACGTCAACATAAATGACACATGCCGATGTTTTTCATATTCACGTCGCTCTACTATAAAAAATCTCTTTGCGAAGTGTCATTATTCGACTACAACAACACCAGTCCGCAATGCAAGCTCAAAACAACCTCTTTTTCATTTGTATTACTGTCCTTTTTTTCTCACGGATAAGTTACTCAACTTTCGTGGAAAGTGGAATAACTCATAAATTAAGTTGTTCCAGTTGTTACGAAAATTGAGTTATTTTCCCGTGAGAAAAAAGGGACAGTATTACAAATGAAAGAGAAGCTGTTTTGAGCGTGTCGTTTCGTTGTTGCGAATTGTTGCCGCCTCTTGTTTTCTGAACAAAAATTCAATTGCACAAGAAGAACGTTTTTACCCTTCTTACACCAAAAGAAGGGTATTAATTAAAACTCACTTTTTATCCGACCCACGAGGGGCAATTCACTGCAATTGGTTACTGAATCGAAAATACGTGAGCGAAAAAAAATACACGAAAATTCGTTAATACACGTTAAAGGACAAAAATGCAATAAAAGTTCAAAAATCGAAAAAAATACATATATTCGGTCTTCTACTGAACAGTGCACGAGAATTTTTAATTAAGCTAAAAATTTGAGAACAGTAAAAATACATCATGTGAACGAAATGCGTAACGTAACATTTATTCCAATCGAAAATTCATGCATTTTATTGTAGAGGAATCCATCTTGTAAAAAGATAGAATACATGGAGTGGTGTATTTTTTTTTGAAATCTCAGCCATTTGAAAAGGCATCTACAGAATTAGAAACAAAATTTAACTAAAAACGGCATGTTGTACGATGTAGGAAATTTTACACACAATAGAATAGGAACATTACCGGGAAAATAAAATTTTTGTTATATGAGTATGCTGAACAAAAAGCTCTTAAACCCTAAATACGCAATGTTGCTTTAAAACAACATACCGGAAAACGCTTGAAAATAAATTAATTTGATTCCTTTTGGGGAAAGAATCCTGTGAAATTGTTATATAGACTTCGATGAAGCAGTCGTGTGAACCAAGAGCACTGTATCGAAGCATTTTGTTAGTTTAACAGCAGTGAACGTGTTTAAAAAGAAATTTATTTTTTATGATTAATCATTTAGTATCGTGCGCATATAAGGGTTAAATGTTAATACATCGTACATTAAGCCATTTGTAATTAATTTTTTTTGAAATTTCTATACATGCCTGCTGGGAGATGTAAAAACTAAACCACTAAAGGTTTTCTTCTTTCTATTATATTATTACTCAATAAAATTCCTTTTTCGTTTATCATTGCGAGAGTCATTGTGGCCGCCAAAGTGACATGTAAAACAAATAAATGCTCGATAGCAATTCGATGAAAAAAGTCGGAAAAGCATATTGAATAGTTAGCTGTTGAGACAGTTTCGGTCCCAGCGATACAGCTGTTCATGGAAATTAACATATGACAGTCAGGGGCGACCCTGGCCTACGTTCCCTGACGCCAAAGTCACGAGTTCAAATCTCACCCCCGGACAAGTTACGAAAATACCCAAAAGGTATTTGAGTGACTACGACGGGAGATGAACCAGCCCAGGGCTGAAAATCTCGATAATCACGAAACTAAAAAAAAAAACTTATGACAGTCAATTCTTCCGGTTATCCCGTGTAGGAAAGTGAGGGCTTGGTTGAATTCAATTTGAAAATGAATGGTTGTTTTTCAATGGGAATTGTTGAAAAACTGATTTCATTTTTCCTTTCATATTTTTTTAACCAAACACTACCAAAATGTCATGCAAAATGTCTGTCCCCTGAGACTGACACATGCGTGCGCCCTTCAGCACATCAGAATGAGTTGAAAGAGATAAGAAAATAAATTCGATCAAATACATCTTTCGTCGAATTGCGTATGTGTCAGTTTCATGAGACATTATTTTACACGAAATCTTTCTTCGCGTTCCCCGACGTTTTACAAACATGAATTACGTCTCGTGTAAAGGTCATAATTTCTAAGTGTGCAGGGATAATTTTAGGACAACTGCTGGTCCAATTTGTTACTCTAAGATGATCAAAGCTGTTACGAGTTTTATGAACTAATATTTAGAAAATAGACTATAAAATCCGAGGGAACAGGAGTTGCTCGATTATTCAACAAGGAAGCCATTTAATCATAATAGTTTTCGAACCACGGTAACCGGATGATTTTTGCGAAGCGGCTAGTCTAACTCAACTCGAGAATAAAGTTGTGGAGAAATCTGCATTACGACTAGGAATGGGGTTTTGATTTGAGAGAAAAAGCTAGAATTAAAACCAGGCGCGTACTGATGGTGTGGAGGTGTGACATCTGCTAGCATCACACTACAAGACTTTGACTCGATTTTATAACATTCTATGTGATTCTACAACTCTGCACATCAGTGGGCGCCATAACTAAGAGTTTTGTAATCGGTTAACTACCACAGAGAGATGATCAGAATCGAATTTTTAATCCAAACTTTCACTCATCAATCGAGATTCGGCGCACCAACTTTTGGGATTGAATTGCAAATGTAAACACTGAAATGATGGAAATGACAGAAAACACTATCAATATGATATGATATCAATACAGAAATACAAAAATATAAATAAAATGATATCAATACAGAAATACAAAAATAATACACCACATTCTTCTACTGCACGAAAAATTACATGCATTCAATGTAAATGCACAACAATACATTAATTCACAAAATACATATTAATTCGCAAAAAATACGCCAATACAATTATCAATACTCTGACCTGAATCGAAAATACACCAGTGAATTGCCCCTCGGCCGTGTGTGTGTGTGTGTGTGTGTGTGTGTGTGTGTGTGTGTGTGTGTGTGTTACAAATAATGTCACATCGGTTTCTCAGCCATTTGTGAACCGATTTCAGTTCTGACGGCAAATGAAAGCTACAACATTCCCATAGAACGCTATTGATTTTTTTTTCATTCGGACATTTCGTTACGAAGATATGAACGAAACAGTACTTGACGGCTTATTATAATTGTAATCAAACAGTTTAGTCTCCGATTACATACTGAGCTATTGTGTACCAATTTTGGTTTTGTTGGTGCCAAATTAAAACTATCAAGTCTACAAATAACTGGTCAAAATTTCTTAATGATTGGATAATCCTTCATGGAGATATGACCAAAACATTACCTGAGACCTCATAATTGTGAGATGAAAATATACTCGTTGCAGTTCAAAACCGAACAAGTCCACTCACCCCAATCGATGCCGCTTGTATTGCGGAGATTCCACCTTCTTAGACCCCTACGCGAGAATTGGGGTAAGTCACTCGGCCACCTTGTGTTACCACCCTAAAAAACACAATCCGCCACACTTCATACACACTCCCCACCACATGAAAGATACATTCATATCTGGCACCACTTACATGAATCGACTGTTTGTTTTCTCACTGTTTTGTTTCCCTCTCGCTTGCACTCATGTGATTTAAATGATGCATATGTGTGCATGAATGAACCGCCAAAAAGGTCTGTGGTTGCCAATAAGCATAAATTTTCGATTGTAGTATTGACAAATAGGTTGAAACACAGAAACACCTTCCGACACACTGAAACACAAACACAACGTGGCAGAGTGACTTACCCCCTGGTTGTATAGCACATACAGCGGACTAGCCACACTATGCGACTCTATAGAGTTAGAGCAGGATCGATTGGCTCGAGTGGTCCGGTTTTGAACTGCAACGAGTATATTCGACAATTACACAAAGTCTCCATTTACTATAACTACACAATTTTCAACGAACATGTACTTATTAAGCATCTTGAATCCATATCGATAATCAAAATTGACGCTTACGATTGTCTAATAATTCTTTCTTTGGACTGATTATATGGAATTTCTAATATTTATTTAATTTCCCCTTTTATATAACTATCAAACAGGTCGTTAAAGACTATTAATGGCAATATTTTAATCACATCGATGAACAATACGTTCAGGATTGACATATATTTCATTTTATAAACTGAATGTTTGACATACACAGAAGAAAAAAAGTACCCATTTGAGCAGTTGCGTGTGGGAAGCCAATTTTGGGTATAGTTATGTTAACCGACCCGTTGGGTATAAATAACTTACTTTTGGGTCGAATTTCACCCAAAAGTAAGTTATTTATACACAACGGGTGCGTTAACATAACTATACCCAAAATTGGCTTCCCACACGCAACTGCTCAAATGGGTACTTTTTTTCTTCCGTGTACCTCTTATATCCTGAAAATAGGAAGCGAGCAAGGGAAAAAGGCATAGTATACATTTTTCATTTACTCGTTTTTTTTTTTTTTTTTTTTAGTGGTCCAAAAATGGAGGAGGACTGGGATAACGAGGTAAGCGTCGAACAAGTAGCCGTCGATCGACAATCAATCAATAAACGAGGATTCAGTTCCAATGGATTAGGAGGCCATAAGGAACGCACCTCGATTGAGATATTTACGCGAAATGTTCCGAAGATTATCGGACATGGAGGATCGGTTATCAAGAAGATCCGCTCGGAGTCCATGGCGCAGGTTGAGATCGGTAAGTGATTTGATTAGCGATGGGTGGAGCGAAAAGGCTGTGTCTATTTTAACGTGCTTCCTCGAAGTTCTCAGCGATTTGCACGAATTTGAGGCACGTACAGTAAGTGTAGAACAACTTGGAATCGCTCGATTGGCCTTCTTGGGTATTGTTAATCTATCTGAAGAGTATGAATCGATTTCGGATCTGTTCTGATTTGTAGATTTCGAGTCATATTCGTTTTGTCCGAAGGATTTGATAACTGCTACAAATCACAGTCAAATGAACGTCCAAAAGTCATGGTATTGTTTATTTTTTTTGTTTTTCTATCCCATACAGACGATTCCATCCCCGGTAACGGTCGATCCACGATTCATATAGAAGGATTTTCTGGTGAAATAACCCGCGCCCGGGATGCTATTTTCAGCGTCTTGAATAGTGCCCGAGGAGGAGACAGAAGTGAAAGAGGCGGAGGAGCAGTAGATAGAGGGGGTAGGGGTGGTGGTCGTGGTGGCAGTTGGGGTGGACCATCGTTCAACAGTCGTTCCGATAAATTTGGCGATCGTGATGGTAGTGGAGGTGGTGGCGGCAGAGGCGGCGGTCGCTTTGAACGTGATAATCGTGACCGTGGAGGCCGTGATTTTCACAATTCCAGTTCTAGCTACGGCGGTGGTGGTGGAAGCTACCGAGGCGGTGGTGGGAGCTACGGAGGCGGTGGTGGAAGCTACGGCGGCGGAGGTGGAAGCTACGGCGGCGGAAGTGGAAGTTATGGCCGCGGTGGTGGAAGCTACGGCGGCGGTGGCGGAAGCTACGGCGGCGGTGGTGGAAGTTACGGCGGTGGTGGCGGAAGTTACGGAGGTGATGGTGGAAGCTATGGTGGCGGTATGGTTAGTAGCAGTAGTAGTAGTAACTACACAAATAATCATGACAAACGTGATAAAAGCCCTGAGTTGATCGACTGGGATGCTTTGAACAAACAATGTGATGAAGCTAAAACCCTAAAATGGGCCAAGTGCCCTCAGCTGATCAAAAATTTCTACCGGGAGCTGCCAGAAGTAACAAACATGACCCCAGACGAAGTGAACGCCTTCCGGGAGGAAAATAATAACATTGTCGTCGATCGGACATTTAAGGATGCCGACAAGCCGGCGGATCCCATCCCGAATCCAATCACTACATTTGAACAAGCCTTCCACGATTATCCACAGCTTTTGGATGAAATCAAGAAGCAAGGCTTTGTCAAACCGTCACCGATTCAAGCACAAGCATGGCCAGTCCTGCTCAAGGGTGAAGATTTGATCGGCATTGCTCAAACAGGAACCGGTAAGACATTGGCTTTCCTATTTCCGGCGTTCATCCACATCGAAGGGCAACCCGTTCCCCGTGGGCAGCGTGGTGGACCGAATGTATTGGTAATGGCACCGACCCGAGAACTGGCCCTACAAATTGAAAAGGAGGTGTTCAAATATCAGTTCCGCGGAATCAAAGCTATTTGCTTGTACGGAGGTGGAGATCGACGTACGCAAATTAATAGGGTAGGATCTCACGAGACTTGATTCAATAATTAAGCTAAACATGAAACTTTTTTTTTCCTGTTTCTAGGTTGAAGCTGGCGTGGAAGTAATCATCGCAACACCCGGTCGGTTGAATGATCTGGTCACGGCCAACGTCATTGATATTACCAGTATTACTTATCTGGTATTGGACGAGGCAGATCGTATGTTGGACATGGGTTTCGAACCGCAAATTCGAAAGCTTCTGCTGGATATCCGTCCTGACCGACAAACAATTATGACAAGTGCGACTTGGCCTCCGGGGGTACGTCGGCTTGCGCAAAGCTACATGAACAATCCAGTGCAGGTGTACGTTGGCACGCTAGATCTTGCCGCTACGCACACCGTTACGCAGCATATCGAAGTGATCGACGAGGAAGACAAGTACATGCGGGTAATGAACTTCGTCAAGAACATGGGTCCTAATGACAAAGCCATCATCTTTTGTGGACGTAAGACACGGGCGGATGATTTGTCGAGCGAGTTTGTCTTATCGGGAATTAACTGTACGAGTCTTCACGGTGATCGTGAACAAGCGGATCGCGAACAGGCATTGGAAGATATCAAAACTGGTGACGTGCGCATACTTATAGCAACCGATGTGGCCTCTCGTGGTCTTGACATTGAGGATATCACGCACGTCGTAAACTATGATTTTCCACGCAACATAGAAGAATACGTGCACCGAGTGGGTCGAACTGGCCGTGCTGGGCGGAGTGGAATTAGTTTGAGCTTCTTTACCCGAACGGACTGGGCAGTGGCATCGGAACTGATCAAGATTCTGGAGGAAGCCGATCAGGATGTGCCGGATGAGATTCGGAAGATGGCTGAACGGTTTACGGCGAAAAAAGATCGCGAAGGACGAGAGAAGAGTGCCTTTGGGCGAAGGGACGGTGGCCGCGGTGGCGGCAGGGGAGGAGGTGGAAGATGGTAGAATTGATGCTGCTTTCGTCGGTAGCAGCCCAAAGGGTTACAAATTTGCCACTATGGCAGTTTCCGCGGTTTATTATATCTGACAATTCGAGTCGAATATGTTTATTAGGATTTTTGTTTGTTTTTCATGCCCATTTATTATTTTTTATAACGAATCACTTCACGTCATTTACTTTATTTCTGATCAACATTTTCATTGATCGTATCGATTCCACGAGAAAACAAAAAGTATAGAACGTGGTATACATAATTCTTCGACTTCTCATAAGCCGCAGTGAATTTTCTTTTAAGACTGCCCCACCAGCATGGGAAATTGAATTGATCATTAAATTTGATGGAACCAAAAATCGAAATTTGTACAGCCACGCTCTGGATAAACTTTCCATTCGTACATTTGCAATCTACTGATGCATTCGAAATAACCACTGTTTATAAATATCCCAATAAAAGATATATCGAATGTTAACATTTCTTTCGTGACAATTGATGACCGCCTGAATGATTTTTTTTAAACCAGTTTATTTATAAGGCTCAATTGCGTTAGTTTAACTGAGCCAAAGGCAAAGTTTGTGGGTTACACACAAAAAAAAAAACTATTTTTTAAACAAATTATGATTCTTCTTGGGGGCGATTTTATGTTAGCTTCTTCTTGTTCTTTCGCAATTCTAGCCGACTCTTTTTGTTTACTGATCCCCGTTGACATGAATGCGGCGAACTGCAACAACGCACGATCGCGGGTATCCAACTCCTTCGGTTCATCAATTTTTCGGTGTCCACCATGACAGATTCCTCCGTTTTATCTTCCAGCACCTCTAGCATATCCAATTCTCCCTCACCTTCAGTTTCTGATCCTCCGGTGGCTGTACCTCCAGCTACTGCACATCCGGACGTTTTCTTCAGCTTACCGCTTTGCTCCTTTTCTTGACTTTGCACTTTCAGTTGACTCCGACTCTGCCGCTTGGGACAGGAAGCCATCAGGTGTCCCTCTTCCTTGCAGATAAAACATTTGTCCTTGTTGCCCTGGTAGTATGTGTTTCCCTTTCGGCTGGCAAAGTGCAGCGATGACGGTATTTCCTGCTTCACATCCATGTACGCGCCCCGCACACCAGTGTAGGCCGGTATGCCCAGCTCCGCCGCGATACTTCTTTTTTGATTTATTTATCGCCCGCCAACCACCCACCCCCCCATCCCATTTTTCATACACAACCCCACCAAGAAAGGGGCCATTCTCGCGGCCGTCTCGAGGTTATAGAACAATTTTTTGGAAACGGTGGAAATTTTAAACAAAGCATGAGGAACAAAGACGATACGTTTTACGCGTCCATATTTTGATAACACCGTAACGATCTCCTGGTCAGGAACCTCCGGTGGGAGATCGTATATTCGCACATAGCAGATGTGATCCTAGGCATGCGACATGTGCACCTTAACCTTTTTTCCATTCCCATAATGAAACATAAGTTCATCCGAGTTGGCGGTCAACGCGTGTAACATCGACTGCTCGGACTTGAATTTGGCGAGAAGGGACTTTTCATCTGCTATCCTATATGCAGCTTTAATTTCATCAAGCTCCACATCCAAGCCTTTGACGAAATTTGCCACTTCGCCTAAGACTGGTTTATCCGCTCCATTGCCGAAGGTAAATCGCACAGTATTTTTCAACTCGCACATTGCTGCTGTAACAAAAGCGACCGGGTTGATGAAACAAGAACAATGCAAATTTATTACAATGCCGTAGAGAAGAAGGCTATCGCGCTAAAGAAACAAAACTCTCAACCGTCCCAAACGAAAGCAGAAACAGAACTGACCTGAATGATGAACAAGGTTTTTTTTAAGGGAAATGGTACAAGGGATAAGCTTCAAAAACTACAATATTCATTTCCATTTTCAAGCACAGAAGGGGGGTCATAGGGCCAAGGCTCCTAGTGATGAAATTCTCTGTCCATACTGTACCAGGGTAGAAGTATACACTGAAAAAATTTATCGTATGTCCGCCATAAGATACACTTATGAAATTTCGACATAAGGAAAAACTTTGAAAATCATAAGGTGTACTTATGAATTGCCGTCAGTGGCGTTGTTGATTTTTTTTTTTTCATAATATGGTCTTTGATTTTTCATAAGATAATCTTATAAAGGAGCCTCTGTTCTATTTTATGAATTTCATAAGCCATTCTAATGAAATTCTATTTCTGTTTTGGCCCATATTTAACATTCATAATACCGACCTTCAAAAAACGTATCGATGCTGAAACCTACTAGACATTTTACTGTTACCGTGCAATTAAAAGAGCTGAGAATATTCTATTAATCGAAAATAAATTTATTTCTATATAAAAACTTATTGCCAATTTCATGTACTCTGAAAGGGGGGACCATCTATTGTATAAATATTTATAAAACTTAGTACATTTAAACGGTATTGGGACGTATCGTCAATATACACAATTTCGATGTTGTCCAGACCCTATAATAACAAATTGTTGTTTATGTTGAAAAATATTAATTAATTTTTCTATAATACTTACGTTACGTATACGCCAATCTTAAACAAGCTCCCAAATGCGATCGAAATTCCAACGAACATCTGCTTGGAATATGGCTGCTCTAAATTGTTGTTCAGTGTATTGTATTAACTGCAACGTGCCTACTCCACGATCTGCGGGAAATATTATTATTTGTTATTTTTAACACAGTTAAAAACAATATTTCACCTCAAAACGTGCAAAAAACAAAAAAAAAACCGGGGCCGCTACAGCACCCTCCTTCTGCCCCTTTTTTTTTCCACCCACTTCTTTTTTTTTCACATTGATGTAACACCAGGGGGTAAGTCACTCGGCCACCTTGTGTTACCACCCTAAAAACACAATCCGCCACACTTCAAACACACTCCCCACCACATGAAAGATAAATTCATATCTGGCACCACTTACATGAATCGATTGTTTGTTTTCTCACTGTTTTGTTTCCCTCTCGCTTGCACTCATGTAATTTAAATGATGCATACGTGTGCGTGAATTAACCGCCAAAAAGGTCCATGGTTGCCAATAAGCATAAATTTTCGATTGTAGTATTGACAGATAAGTTGAAACACAGAAACACTATAGACACTGTATATACCCCCAACAATTTTTTTATCCAGCCAAAAAACAGCCCAAAAAAAGCCAGTCAAACGGACTGTCAACTTTTGATTCACTTTAACACGTACGTCCCCAACCCCTCTGAAATCGAAAAATTCAAATTTATAATTAATGATACTCCATCGTTAGCCATCGGATTTTGATGCAGTTTTTTGCAATAGATCACAAAATTATCCTAGTTTGTGAATCTGCCCTGGTAATTCGGAAAATATCCGTAGTTTTGGATTCCAAGGTGGGAGTACTGAGGTAAGTACCTGTCCAGAAATGGTGGACAAAATATTTTTGGATGCGAAACATAGCATGCGACATATCAAACTTCATGATTTTGCAAAACTAGGTCATCAGAAGACATTTTGAGGATTTCTGACCATACTGGCTACTTAAAGAGGTCCTGCGGGATACGAGCTCCTCCGGAAAAGTGTCCATAACTAAATCTTTTACAAAACCTAGCTTGCGACATATCAAATTTCATGATTTTGCAAAACTAGGTCATGAAATCATTTTTTGAGGATTTCTGACCATACTGGCCATACTGACCATGCTGACCACACTAGGGAGACCATCGGTCATCGGACAATATTCTGAAGTTTTCTGACTATACTTGCCACTTAGAGTGGCTTTCCAGTATTCAAATTTCTTCGGGAAAGTGGCCATATTCATATAGCTACCAAATAGGAAATTTAGCAAAAAGACACCTGAGAAACGAATATATTTATGCATTACGAAATAATTGAGTATACATGACGTTTTGTTTGTTTTTTGTCTACATTTAGTTTATTTCTCTAAGGAGCAAGTATTGTGAACAGGGATTTTCCTGCAGCCAACATCTCTAACATCCAAACGTCAAAAGATTCATTGTTTGTAAACAATGCTGGCGTTAGTACTCGTAGTAACAAACGTCAGACGGGCCTTATTCAAATAAGGCCCGTGATATGTTGAATATTGTCAAACGCTAGCAAATAGGATAGGGTTGCTAAGCCCCTGATTGTGAACGAGTATTGTTTCGACAAAAGCCAATTATGAACAAATAAGGGATTTTCTACTTCCATATTCAGTATATGTAAGTATTTTCGGTGTATTTTTTTTTGCCGTTTGGATTACTAAAAATGAACAAAATGGTGGTCTTTCTCTACACAGTGTCGAGCATAGGACCACCAACGTGTATTTCACAGCACTATCAATTATCTTTTTTCCAAATGATACATTAAGTCCCGAAATTGTAGTACAAACCATTTTAGCTGTTGTTGAGGCTGAGGCTTATTACGAGTACCAGAAAATGGCCAGCGGAAAGACTTGAAGTTTATACCGGAAAACCTCTTGCAGCCTGCTGGCCCTCAGTATCGGATGATACTTGAACGTAATCTACGATGAACTGCATCAGGACCCGACTTACAAATGCGACGTGTTCTAGCCATAGCGCATGAAAAATTTGATCAAAACTAGTGAAGAACATCACTCAAACAAAATTCAAACAACAGAATCTATGTAAACTTTGGATATGCTATGAGCTTGCCATTTCTGCCTTATGTTATCTTTCTTTGCAAAACCACACACCCCCCCCTCCCCCCCCCCCCCCACACAACCCTCTTACAACCCCTTCCCATAATCTTTATAAAATGTATCTACACACACACAAAAAAAACAAACAACACACAAACACCCAATCTTTTTTTAGCCTATTACGCTGTTTACTTAAAGTTTGTACAAATACAAGTGGTGCCAGATCAATTGCTCAAATTTATGACATTTTTCAGGGTTGGCAGATTGTATGATTTTGCGTTGTCCGGTCTATATACAGTGTCTATAAGAAACACCTTCCGACACACTGAAACACAAACACAACGTGGCAGAGTGACTAGCCCCCTGGAAGTGGCCACCTTGCCTTCCGTTTGAGCTTCTGTTGAATCCTCTAGGCAGGAACCAGGCTTCCGCTCGATGGGCTCTCCCTTTTTGGAACGTCCATTAATTATGTCACGCAAAAAGTGACTTTTTATACCCCCCCCCCCCTTGTCACGTTTTTTGTATGGACCTTCAAATTTTTTTGTATGGATTGTCACGTTTTCCCAACATACCACCTCCCCCTCCCCCCTTACTGCGTGACATAATTAATGGACCTTCCCTTCAGTCCTTGTCGAACGTTCGAGTGCGTAGGTTCAACTTTGCTAGGCTCCGCAATCGAATTACTTTTTTGGTTTTTTTTTCCACGATCGTGGTTTTTTTCTGCACTAAAGCTGGTGTAACAGCTAGTTTGATAGTGCCACAGGTGCTAATGCCTGGAACGAAGGAAGTGGCCTTTACAGGCGAGCCTTGTAAAGGACCATCCAACGACCTGTCATCGACACCGAAAGTGTGAAGAATTTCGTTCTCCCAGCACAACGCCAATACCATCATCATCATCATCATCATCATCCGCACCATTCCATCGCGTCGGTCAAGGCTTTGTTCCACACGCACCCGGAGGCTTTTCAATAGCCTATCTACAGACCGACACGAGTAGCTGCCGCATCATACCAAATTGTGTAACAATAGGTAAACACTTCTTTTGATTTCTACTTTGCTCCACTACTGACTGAAGATAGAGGATAATCCCCCTTGCAGGCAGAAGTACTTTTCCGGTAAAATTTATTGCTTTTTTTTTATATAAATAATTTTTTTTTTTTTTTTGGTTTGAATTCTTTTCGACGAAGAATATTGTTGATTAATCCTCCCGGATAACAGGAAACATTTGTTAGTATTATATAATTTTTTTTTTTATAATTTTTTTTTTTTTTTTTTTTTTTTGGTTTGTTATTTTCCCTTTCTTTTTTTTTTCAAATTATTGATTAATCCACCTATAAGTGGAAATAATCTCATTTTTCTTTATTTTTTAATTTTTTTTTCCTCTCTGTGATAGGAGCTGTGTATGTGGATTTTTTTTGAGCATGTTTTAGGTGAATATAATCGCAGCGATAACATACATAATTAACCCACCTATCAGTTACGAAAATCTTTATTGTGTCCTATATTTTGATATTATATTTTGTTCTGAATTTTATTTTTTTCTGATATTGAACTGAACACAATTGTTTTATTCTCCTCGTGGGCGTTCTAAGTCCCCACGATGGATGAAAATAATCCGAGCCGGGGTTCGGAGGAGTTAGATTGCTCGGATGATGATATTCCTCCTATTCTACAACCTTTTCCTAATTTTTCCTTAATGGAGACAGAAAAAGCTTCGGAGCCAAACTCAACAGAAGCAACTTCGGGTACATCCTCCTCCGAGCTCCCCCGCCGGAAAGCTTATCCAACCGGATCTAAAGGTCCTTTTCTGGTTTTTTTTCGGCCCAAGAGTAAACCGTTGAATAAATTCCAAATCGAAAAAGATCTGGCAAAGTCGTTTCGGAGCATTCAGGAAATAACCTCTCCCAGCCGCAGTAAGCTTCGCATCACTCTAAGTGATCGCGAAGAAGCTAACAAGATTGTTGCCTCAGAGCTCTTTTCCCTAGAATACCATGTGTATCTTCCCTCGCACGTTGTTGAAAAAGCCGGAGTGATCACCGAACCGTTTTTGACGTGCGCTGACATCAAGGCTCATGGAGCTGGTGGGTTTAAAAATCGTGCCGTTTCATCAGTTCAGGTTCTTGATGTCAGGCAAATGAACCATGTGTCCTCCGACGGCAAAAAAAGGCCTTCAAATTCGTATCGAGTGATCTTCTCTGGAGCTGCCCTTCCGAATTTCCTCGTGCTGGGGAAGCTTTGGTTACCTGTTCGCCTCTATATACCGACGGTCATGCATTGTGATAAGTGCCAGCAGTTTGGTCATACTGCACCTTACTGCTGTAACAAAGCACGATGCGGTAAATGTGGTGAGCAACATGTGGAGGGTCCCTGCAGTACGGACCCCAAGTGTATATGCTGTGGGGAAGCTCCACATGATCTCTCTACATGCCCGAAGTATATAGAGCGGGAGAAACATCAAATTCGTTCATTGCAGCAGCGGTCAAAGCGTTCTTATGCAGAAATACTTAAAAAGATCGCGCCGGCCGCTGTTCCACCAGCCCAACCTGAAAACAATATCTTTTCTTCCCTGCCCATTGATGATCATGGCTCAGACTTTGAGGATGCTGAGGAGTACTCTGTTGTTCAGACGGGAGCGAAGAGAAAGCGCGCTACAGCAAGACGTTAACGGCACCGTCAGCAAGCATCTCAAAACGCGCTGACTGTAGAACAGGCTCCCCACCCTCCTCTGAACAATCTAAGAAGTGGTGGTAATACAAAAAAAGTTTCTCCTCCAGGTTTTAAACCACTGGCTGGTGACTTTCCCCCCACCCCCGGGAACATCAAAAACCCCAGTTGTTCCAGTTTTTTGCCCAGAACGCCAACTACCAAGACATCCGGAATCTCGACCTTGTCAAGTCGAAGTATCCGAAAAAAATGTCTCTTTCTGGGATTGTGGAATTCATCTTCACCATTTTCGAGGTCTCACTAACAACGAGAAACCTCATAAACATGATCCTTACATTTGTAAAACCTCTTCTAAAGAAACTGTCTTCAAAATGGCCTCTTCTTGATACGATCATATCTTTCGATGGATAATTTATCCAATGAAGTCGGGGATATGATCGAAGCACTACAATGGAACAGTAGAAGTATTCTAAAAAATTTGGACTCTTTTAAGTTTTTAGTTCACAAATCGCATTGTGACGTATTTGCTCTTCTGATAAAGATTTCTCTTTCCACGATTTTAACATTATTCGGCAGGATCGAGGGGACTCATATGGAGGGGTGCTGTTGGGGACTAATAAGCTCCACTCCTTTTATAGAATTGACCTCCCCTCGATGACAGGCCCTGAAGTAGTTGCATGCCAAGTGACTATTCGAGGCAAAAGTTTTAGTATAGCCAGCATATACCTGCCGCCGAATACGGCAATATCCCGCAGGGACCTTTCAACTATTTGCCTCGCAATGCCAGAGCCACGGTTGATCTTAGGAGATTTTAATTCTCACGGTACAGCCTGGGGGTCACCGTACGACGACAACCGTTCTGCATTGATACTAGACCTCATGGACTACTTCAACTTGACTATTTTGAATACTGGGGAAGTAACACGCGTGGCTCCACCTCCAAACCCTGGAAGCAAATTAGACCTCTCAATCTGTTCGAATTCATTATCATTGGATTGCACGTGGAAAGCGATTCAAGATCCCCATGGTAGTGATCACCTGCCTATCAAAATTTCAATTACCAATGGTTCGTGTCAATCTCGCTCGATCGACATTGCGTACGACCTCACGAAGTGCATCGACTGGAGTAAATACGCTGAAGCGATCATCGATGGCGAGCAATCGGTCGAAGTCCTTCCTCCGTTAGAAGAGTATCGGTTTTTATCCGGGTTAATCCTCAAGTGTGCGATCGACGCACAGCGCAGACCGGTACCAGGATCAACAATTCGCCGACGTTCGCCCACTCCGTGGTGGGATGACGAATGTACAGAGGTCTACCGTGAAAAATCAGTCGCGTTTAAAGCATATCGGAAGCGCGGTTCACGAGATAACTACGAGCGGTACATTGCTCTTGAGCGTAAGTTTAAGAGCCTCGCCAAGGCCAAGAAACGCGGATATTGTCGTCACTTTGTCGAAGGGCTATCGCGTGAAACGTCGATGAGAACTCTTTGGACCGTCGGGAGAAGAATGCGAAATGCGTCGTCGGTGAATGAAGACAAGGAAAGCTCTACCCGGTGGGTCTACGCGTTCGCCAAGAAAGTGTGCCCAGATTCGGTTCCGGAGCAACGAATTGCTCGCGATACTCAAACCAATCGTAACGAAATGGATGCGCCCTTTTCGATGCTCGAATTCTCACTTGCTCTTCTTTCATGCAACAATTCTGCACCAGGAATGGATAAAAGTTTAACTTGTTGAAAAACCTCCCAGACGTCGTAAAGAGGCCCTTGCTGAACTTATTTAATCAGATCCTGAAAAGCAATATTGTTCCGGATGAATGGAGGCAAGTTAGAGTTATAGCTATACAAAAACCCGGGAAAGCCGCGTCGGATTACAGCTCTTATCGTCCAATTGCGATGTTGTCGTGTATACGGAAGCTGCTAGAGAAGATGATTCTCCATCGGCTCGACAAATGGATTGAATCTAGTGGCTTTCTATCTCATACACAATTTGGTTTCCGCAGAGGCAAAGGAACGAGCGATTGTCTTGCACTGCTATCAACAGAAATACAGCTGGCCTTTGCTCAAAATGAGCAAATGGGCTCAGTTTTCATGGACATTAAGGGGGCTTTTGATTCAGTTTGTGTAGACGTCCTTTCAGACAAACTCCACGAGTGTGGCATTTCACCATTATTAAACAACTATTTGTACAATTTGTTGTCTGAGAAACATATGAGCTTTTCTCATGGGTCTTCGACAACTTCACGAATTAGCTACAAGGGTCTCCCCCAGGGCTCTTGTTTAAGCCCCCTTTTTTATAATTTTTATGTCAGAGACATCGATAGCTGCCTCATGGAAAATTGCACGCTAAGACAGCTTGCGGATGACGCCGTTGTTTCAATTGTAGGACCAGAGGCGAACAACCTGCAGGGACCGTTGCAGGATACCCTAGACAATTTGTCTACCTGGGCTGTAAAGCTGGGTATCGAATTCTCCCCGGAGAAAACTGAGTTAGTTGCTTTTCTAGGAAGCGTGATCCAGCACAGATACCGCTTCAACTCACGGGTAAAATAATAACTCAAAGTTTGTCTTATAAATACCTAGGGGTCTGGTTTGATTCTAAATGCACCTGGGGAAAGCACATTAAGTATCTGCATCAGAAATGCCAGCAGCGAATAAACTTCATGCGTACTATCACCGGAACATGGTGGGGAGCCCACCCGGAAGATCTGATAAAGCTGTATCGTACAACGATTCTGTCGGTTCTCGAGTACGGTAGCTTCTGTTTTCAATCCGCCGCGAAAACTCATATTCTTAAGCTGCAGCGAATCCAGTACCGTTGTCTTCGTATCGCGTTAGGCTGCATGAACTCAACTCATACTATGAGTTTGGAGGTATTAGCAGGAGTTCTTCCTTTATCAGATCGTTTTGTGGAGCTATAGTTCCGGTTCCTCATCCGCTGTGAGGTGCTAAATCCATTGGTAATTGAAAATTTTGAAAAGCTAATCGAACGAAATCCTCAAACTAAGTTCATGACACTGTACCATTGGTACATGACTCTGGAGGTGAGCCCTTCTTCGAATGTTCCTAATCGTGATTACTCCCAAGACTTCTCTAGTTCTACTGTAGTTTTTGATCTGACCATGAAGCAAGAAGCTCGTGGAATACCAGATCCACTCCGTTCGGAGTACATTCCATCATTTTTTGCAAGTAAGTTTGGCCATATTAGATGTGACAGGAAGTTTTACACCGACGGGTCAAAAACAAATGATTCCACTGGCTTTGGTGTTTTTAACGAAATTCATAGCGCCTCCTTCAAACTTCAAAATCCTTGCTCCGTATACGTCGCAGAATTGGCGGCTATACACTATGCATTAGAGCGAATTGCCTCTCTTCCCTCTGATCAATTTTTCATTTTTACGGATAGTCTCAGCTCAATGACGTCTATATAAGGTCTGGGGCAACACACTGCTTGCTTGTATTGGAAGCAAAAATAATGTAAACATTACTGAGCTGACGAGTGATGACGTAACACTAATCAACTCTCTATGGGCGTACATAGGCCCAGGTAAAAAAATCGCTTCAAACGTGTATTATAAATGCTGAATTGCGGAAATAATCATGATACACATGCCATTTATTGAGCAGAAGCATTTCCTCGCGGTAACATGGGTAATTTATAGTGAATTTAACTGAATTTAATTGAATTTTTGCCACATTAACTTTCAAACGCTGGAACTTGACAATCGAGTGCCGTATAGAGCTAATTTTCCATCATCAATAGACTGGAATCGGTTGAAAAGTTAAGTTTTATAGCGCACACAATAAACAATCACGGAACGAATGAATAAAAAAAATAGTATGACGTAGCTCTTTCCGAGCTCTTGTGTAGCGTGCGCAAGGAGTGCGCTGGTATTAGTGTCATAAGCGAATTTTGCTCATTTCACTAATATTGTTGTGGCTACTGGGCTAGACCTTATATAGACGTCATTGGTCTCAGCTCACTTCAGGCTATTCGTTCAATGAGGCCAGCAAAGCACTCACCGTTTTTCGTTAGCGAAATACGATCTCTTTTGAGTGCGCTATCAAACAATTCCTACACCATCACCTTGGTTTGGGTCCCTTTCAATTGCTCCATTCCGGGTAATGAGAAAGCGGACTCACTTGCCAAGGTGGGCGCTATGGCAGGCGATATTTATGATCGGCAAATCGCCTTCAACGATTTTTTTGCCATTTTCCGTCAACAGGCCTTGATCAGCTGGCAACAAAAATGGGATGCAGGGGATTTGGGCAGATGGTTACATTCTATTCTCCCACAGGTATCGTGGTTCAGAGGGTTGGATATTAGCCGGGATTTTATCAAGGTAATTTATCGTCTAATGTCCAATCACTATTCGTTAGGCTCTCATTTCTATCGAATAGGTCTCTCAGACACCAATCAATGCGGCTGTGGAGCAGGTTATCAGAACATCAACCACGTTGTCTGGCATTGCCTCGATTACGAAATTGGCAGATCTGATCTTTGCGTATCCCTACGGGCCCGAGGGAAACCAGAGAAGGAAGATATCAGAGACGTGCTGGGTAAGCTGGACTTGGACTATATGGGGCTAATTTACAAGTTCTTGAAACAAATAGATGTATTCGTTTGATCCTCTCTTAGCTTTCGCTTTAACATGTCCACCTCGTCCCCTCCCCCGTAATACCGCTTCTATTGTATCGTTACAGCTTAACACAATGCAACATCTTCGCCAGACCAACAGCAACAATATCGCATCGCCATCTGCTGTTGAAAGCCAACGTTAAGATTCCTACTTCTCCATTCCTACCCGAATCATTGTAATCCCTAACCTCGATCAAGCCGCGAGTTTTTCGGCTTTCCAAAACTAACCTAGTTAATAAGTTATTATCGTTGTAAAAATGAAAAAGAACTCGGCTCCGTTATGCCTATGGCACTTGAGCCTAATAAATAAACAATGAAGTTAAAAAAAAAAAAAAGACGCACAAGCACCTGAGAGAGTGACTAGCCCACCAGGACCAACAACGAGGAAGACTAACAAGGTAGAGGAGCCAGAAACTCCCACCTACCCCCACTCAGTATCACTGAGCCGCCACCCCATCCACATTGGACAATCAACACACAACAACAAACAAAAAAAAAATACAACTCATAAAAGGTGAATACGCCGCCTTTAATTCATTCAAAGTTTAGCTAAACAACTAAATACCAGGTTGGACGCCACTGGTTGTACTTATTCTACATAGAAGGTGACGAGAGTTGAGTTGGCTGCTCTAATTATCTAGTGGAGTAGAGTTTTTCGTTTGGTACGTATTCAACGATCGGCCGCAAACTATCGTTTTGATTGTAAGGTTATATGATAACTAAAAAAAAATCTTTATTTCAAAAGGATTTACGATACAAACTAGACAAAAATAATAAACATTAATAGCGGTAGCTTGAGTCAGCAAAAGAATGTTGCCACTCAGTGCTTCGTTTTTTTCTCCCGTAGGTGGGCATTCTTTCCGAAGATGGCTTGTTTCTTGAAATTTAACACACTCTCGTCCACCGTAGCTAGATCGATCCGATGAGCCTTTGACAAACCACCAGCAGCCTGATGTTCCTTTTTCTTGCTTCCAAGAGGCTTCACCAGGAAGTCAGTCGAACATTGGCCACCGTCGTTGACATTCAGTGGAACGACATCACTTTCGACATTTCCTGCTGACTTGGAATTTTTGAACTTTGCTTCGGATACCTCTTGTACGTCGAACGTTCCCGACCGGGTCCAGATGGGTAGAGGCAACCCCCTTGGTGGGTTCCTTCACGTCCTCCGGACGAATGCGGTTGGAGTTGGAATAGATCTTCTTTTTCTTGCCCAAGACGGCTTGCTGTTGTAATGCTTCCTGTCCAGCAGGCAGTACGTTGGAAACTTTGAACCCGATCGTCTTGGGGGTGACAGGTTCTTCTTTGAAACCATGGTTGCGTTTGAGTAGCTTGTGATCTGGGGTTACCGGTTCTTCGTAAAATCCTTTCTCCAATCGGGTCAAAGCTTTCAACTTGCGTGGGGGAGTAGACTCTACTACAGAAAACGTGACGAGGTTCGAGTCATCTTCGGAGAGTTTCTGTTTTTTGGCTACCTTGGACATCGGTTCCATAAGCGACTTCTTCAGCATGGCGAGCTCATCTTCGTTGGTGGAAACGACGGATTTGAGAGGAGCAAAGAGTAAATCCACACGTTCCGACTTCTTCTTGCCATCTAACTCGTTTATTGATGATTTTTCCTTCTTTTTCGCCAGCTTGTTAGGTTTTTCAGCCACTTCTGGTTTGGTCTTATCTTTCTTTAGTTTTTTGTTTGATTTTTGTGCTGTTTTGGAAGATTCCGGTTCGTCCAATGTAGTTTTGTCTTTCTTCTTTTGATGGTCTTGCTTGGAAGGTTTTTCGGGAGAATCTGCTTTTCCAGCAGCAACTTTAGTCTGATCTTCTTTCTGGCCGTCATCAAATGTCGTCGCTGTCTCGGAAGGTTTTTTAGCATGTTTATTCTTCTTCGATTTGGTTTCCACTTTGGACTGCAATGCCACCTGCACTTCCTCCGTGGCAGAGGGTTGCTGATTTTTCTCCTTTAGTAGCTTACTTTTCGGCTTTTTCTTTTCCGCCTGTTCCTTCTTCAGTTCGGCGATCTGGACACTGTACATGGCAAAAGCGGAAATGGCTCGCTTCACGACCGGCTTCGATTCTTCCTCCTTTGACTCCTTTGACTCTTTCTTAGCCTTCTTAGCTTTCTTGGTCTTCTTTTCGAACTTGGAACCGATTCCTTCCTTCTTCTCTCCTTCTTCCTGTTGGTTCTCCTTGTTCAGTTGCTGATGCAATCTGGCCGCTTTTTTGGCCTTCTTGCGCTCTCGCTTGGCCTCCAGGATTGCCATCTTACGCTGCAGGGCTTTGGCCACCTGATCTTCCTTTTTCTCGCCAAGCTCCTCGAGCAGATAGTTGATTGGCTTCTTCTTCTTCTTTTTCTTCTTCTTCTGTTGCTCCACCGATTCGTTTGCCTCGGCGTTTTCCTCTTGCTGTTCCTCCTCCCGCTGGCGGCGTTTTTCGTCCTGTGCAATAGGAAGAAACGGAAAAGGTGGTTAGTTTTTGGAATTCAAGGAATACACGTTGAATGAAAAAAGATCAACAAAAGAAGCGGAATCGGTTTTTTTCTATTTTATTGATGGACCAAAGTGAAAGAACCTGGTTCTACATGATTTTGCCGGACCAAATTCATAATCGATGGAGATGAGTTCGAGATGATGGATGAGTTTGTGTACTTCGGATCATTGGTTACGTCGGATAACAACTGCAGCAGAGAGATTCGGAGACGCATTATTACCGGAAGTCGTGTCTACTATGGACTCCACAAGACCTTGAGGTCTGGTAAACTTCACCCCCGTACAAAATGTACCCTGTACAAAACGCTGATAAGACCGGTAGTTCTCTACGGGCATGAGACGTGGACAATGCTCGAGGAGGACCGGCAAGCACTTGGAGTTTTCGAACGACGCATGCTTAGGACCATCTTTGGCGGTGTATGTGAAAACGGCGTATGGAGGAAAGGGATGAACCACGAGCTGGCGCAGCTCTATGGCGAACACAGTATCCAGAAAGTCGCTACAATGTAAGAATGTCGGACAACAACCCCGCAAAAATGGCGTTTGCCTCGAATCCGACCGGTACAAGGCGCAGAGGAGCGCAGCGAGCTAGGTGATTAAACCAAGTGGAGCAAGACCTTGGAAGTGTGGGACATTCGAGAAACTGGAGACAAGCAGCCCTCAAACGAGTTTTATGGAGAAATATCGTGACGCAGGTACGGTCCTCATTGGACGTTGCACCAGCATAAGTAGGTAAGTTAGGAAATACTTATGTATTGTAGAAACATTCCGTTTTTTGTGTAAATCCGTTCTGGAATGAGAGCAAATTGTGCGTCAAATCATCCCAACGCGTTTGAAAGGAAAACAAAAAACAGCTTTTGGCTTGGTAGTGTGTCACTTTCGATATAATGTAAGCAGTGTTTATCAACTGTTACCGGTCAGTATAGTCCGTTAATGGTCTCGCCAAAAGAGTGGAAGTAGTAGTTTATTTGTTGTAAATTTCATCTGGCATATGTTTGTTTTAATGAATAACGCTAGCACTAAAATAGTCTTCTAATAAAGCTAGTCAATGGCATATTAAAATCAAACAAGGAATAAACACTATTAAAAGCATCGGCAGCAGCCCGCAGGGGCTCGTCCTTATCATAGAGATGATAACGAGGCACAAGGTGCAAAACATTGCGTTGCCGTATCGCTCGTTCAGGGGCATAGAAACTCAATTGATTGAGAAGTTCCGGAGAGCCTATTTCACCGGTGATCACCTTGACCACAAAAACAGCATGCGCTCTATGCCTCCTTCGTTCCAAGCAACCGACACCGATCTTCGTAGGCAGGGGGGTTTGTTGCGTCCCGCCATGGTAAGCGGCGTAATGCGCAACGAACAAACCTACTCTGAACAGACTCCAGCCTCGCAATCCAACAGCGTTGATAAGGACTCCAGACAACGACACTACTTTCTAGTACTGAGCGCACCAACAAGCAGTACGATGATTTCAGACACAGAAGGTCCTGGAAGTCTTCAGATGTTTTGGAAATGAATCCAAGTTGCCGGTTTGCCTTCGCTATTACATCATCGTAAAGTATCGCAAATGGTTGAACCCTGGTTCGACCTACTCCCTTTTGCAACTACGCCCAATACGGCAAGCTTAGTCTCAGGTCTTTCGTACGTTCCTAAAGTAGTCTGAACAACCGTCAACCGAACTTTTCCATCTACAGAGGTCTTCACCGAAATCACTCGGCCTTTGGCCAGTAGTTCGTTGGTGAATTCGGGTCGAATATTTCAACAATTTCTCACACCGCAATCGGCCACGCTGGACAGAACCACTTGGTTCGACGTGTGATCGTGGGAAGATATTCTGCTACCCATCGTTTCCAGAAGAGATTGGCAAGAACTGGTGATGCCTTCGACGAACGCTGCAATGCCAACGGACATTCGTCGTACGAGACTAGTTTTTGATCCATCCGATGGTTGTAAGCGATGGTAATGAATATTCGTCTACTGGCACATGTGTCAACGGTCAACTGTTTACGATGTTTTCTACTTTCATCAGGTAACTTCTCAGCACCTCTTACGTAGGTACCCGCTGCGGCTTGACTTTGGTCAGGATTGTCTACACGGATTTAATGAGCAGCCACCCATATGAGGCGATGCAGGAGGAAAGTTTAAACGCCATGATGTTCTGGGTGTTGTGAATTCGACCATGAGTTTGTCGTGGTCCAACGCCGCTATCGCGTTTCTCAATTCGTTTTCCGCACCCTCGTCGAGCAAAACAATTATTCAGAGCCATGATAAATGAGCTCGTATTCAATGAAGAGGCCAGCTCAATGTGTATGGCCCGGGTTGTAAGACATGTTACGATGACACCCTAGTGCTTCTCATAATGACGACCTACGACGACGAAGCAAGGTCCAAAGCGGTCAACGACCACGTAAGAAAATGGGCGCACAAAGACTGACCTTTGGTAGAGGGGCCATCATTGGCGGAGCAATGATACCAACGGCACGTGGTTTATTTCAGACTTGACATTCTCGACGAACCCGGGCATTGACAGTACGACCTCGTGGGATGAGGAATCCTTTGTACACTTCGTTCACGCAAGTCTCGTGACATAGATGATGATAGCGCAGATGAACGACGAGTTGACAAGTGAGGTGACCCTGGAGAACGATAGTGTTCCCGTAACGCGATGGTGCCACTGTGTTGACAGTCCACATTTTTATTTCGCAACCAGGCAACGCATATTGGCAAGGTTGCTGGTTTGTTATTTCTAAAAGCTTAACTGTCAAAAGTGTTCTTCAGTGTGCCACACATGTGGTATGGATTGAAAATTCGACAACACTTTTTCATTAGCGCCTAACCGACAAACGCTTCTTCCGTAAATTTCTCGTGGCACCTTCTATCGGATAGATGAATTTTTTCTCTTCGAAACGAGGGCAGTGGATTGATTAGGGAGTTTTCAATGACGAGAAATTCGCGGAAAAAGCCATTGTTTGTCAGTTAGGCCCTAATGAAAAATCTTTGTCGAATTCGAAGTTCCGCAGTTATGTAACATATTCGTCTAGTGGGTAAGACATCGTGGCTGGCACACTGTACTAAGCGACTTACCCTTGGACTGACCTTCTGTTCTTCTTATGTAGACGACGATCGCCAGCTGTAAGAATCGCTTTTTCGTCTGCATAGATATCTTCCTGAGCTCGCTTGATATGAAAAACCTCCGCTTTGATAAGTTCCTCTTGCGTGAGCGGCCCGACGTTTGGTTGTTGATCACACTTCTTCAGCTATTTACGAATCGTTGAACAAATGCACGTCGCAGATGATACCACGAAGAGAAGTTCTGTGGTAGTAGGATCGTACGAACTCTCCTTTTCACATGGTGCAGTACGCTCATTTGGATTTCTTCAACGGTTTCTGCATCATTCAGCGACGATTTGTATCATTCTCCTTTGCACTTCCACAGGAATGACGGTCCATTGATCTAACGTTTCGTTGGCGACAGATCTGGTTTGTTTACCAAAAAAATTCAACCTAAACACCCCCCCCTTTTTGAGAGGTAGTCTTAGCATCATGTTGTTTCGAAGAGCTGTAGGTTGCTCCAGGATTGCAGAGCAGTATATTATGCCTTGTAATGTATCTGCAATACAAAGCGTCCTTGAGGTTTCTCTTCTGGTACGGAGAAGCTCCAGATCGATCAGCTGGCAACGATTTTCATAGCTGGGCAGATGAAAAAGGTTCCTTAGAGCAAATCGAAGAAAGCGTCGTTGAACGGACTCGACTCCCTCAGCACCATTGTTGTAATTTGGGTTCCAAACTGTAGAACAGTACTCCAATGTGGATAGCACCAGCGAACAGTACAGTGATTTGAGGCAGTAGATGTCGGAGAATTTTTTTGCTATCCTGAAGATGAATCCCAATGTCCTCGACGCCTTAACCACATACGAGATGTGTTGCTTATATGAAAGTTGAGAATCAAGCATAATTCCCAAATCTTTTACTTGATCCTTCGAGTCTGTAGGTAAATATGATCGGTTCTTTTTTTTCCGGGAGAACGTGATTACCGAACACTTCGCAGGGTTAACCACCATTCTGTTTAAGTTGCACCAGCTGGCAAAAGCTTCAAATTGACGTTGGAGGAAGATGCAGTCGTCAGTCGCACGAATCCGAAAGTAGATTTTCAGATCGTCAGCATACGATAGTCGTGGGACTTCGATGACCAAATTCACATCGTTGAAATAAAGTAGGAAGATCAACGGTCCGAGCTGACTTCCTTGATGTATCCCTGACGTGGCTGGATAAATGCCGGATTGACAGTTCCCAATGGTAACCATCAGCTGTCGATCGGTCAGATATGAGCGAAACCATCGCAGAAAGTTGCCGCTAACCCCAAGTTTTTCTAGTTTCGCAATCGCAATTGTGTGGTTCAGCTTGTCGAATGCTGCTGACAAGTCGGTATATATGACGTCAGTTTGAACTCGTTCAGCCATACTATCCGTGATATACGATGTAAGACACAGTAGATTAGAGGTGGTGGTTCGACCGGAAGTGAAACCGTGTTGATCACAACTTAGATATTGTTTGCAATGAGAAAGTAGAGGCTCCATGACGACTAACTCAAATAGCTTCGAGATCGCGCATCTGTCCAGAAATACCGGCGATCAACTTGGATGGACTAATCCGCTACAATACTCCTAGCCAGGCGCGTACCGATGACTGCCGTCGAGGGATGGAGACGAATTTGAGAGGTACTATCCGAGTCTTGCTTCCGACGAGCGCACAATGGACTCGATCATATGAAACAGCAGCGCACCTAAGCTCACTTGCGTCTATGAACGTATGAAGCTCGATACTCGCTTCGTCAATACTCGTTTGAGCCTGGTAATAGCAGCGGGGTATTTGTACAGATTCGAGTTCCGGTAGAATGCACAACCACGTACGCCTCTTCTCTAATCATACAATCAATTGCGCTGTTGCGTGTTGGTGATTTTTACTCAAGCAAGCTCAGGTCCAAAGTGTCGTCGTTCGCGGGTATTGTAGGGGGAGATAGTGTGTATTGTTTAGCAACCGTGTAAAGTTAGAGGTCATAAGCGAGTTTATTATTCTTATTGATTCTGTATCGTGCAACCAAATGCAAATATCATGTTACTACCGGAAGGTTCCCGACACGTCGGCGACGGCCGGGTAGATGTGGACGGGTGCCGACGGCAGCAGCTGCGGATCCAGCAGGACTTGGCCATCTAGGACATCGAGGAGAGCTGGTTTGCAAAGCAACAAATAATTAATTTCTACCATATTTTGAAGACAATATCTAATATCCTGTTTTATTTTATTTTATTTTATTTTGTCTATTTGGTTTTGCTTTGTTTTTCGTTATGTTTGTCTATTTTTAGTCACATTTGAGCGGTCTATTGCTTTTGGCGGATGGTGTAGGTATGTACTTTCAGCGTATCGTTAACCAAAACGAACCCTGCTTCTAACCTTTCCCCAACTATCCAACATCCTAGTGATTTCTCGTGGAAGTGCAGAGGATTTTTCGGCTTCCCCCAAAGCGAGTATCATGTCAACACGTTCCTTCCCATTCCCTACTTGACCAGCATTCGGACACGGCCGGCGCCGGTATTGCTTTATGATGGGTCACCAGTTTTTACACATTGAAGATGAATGTTAGTCCCAAACATCATCTGTTGGTTCTTTGTGCAAATACAGCTGATCTGGCAATAACGGAATTGCATCCGTGGGCGGTCAATCATGCTCATGCTCATGCTCCACTGATTGTTAACGACGTTTTTGAGAGCATTTGCCACCTCTCAAGTGTCTGAAGAGCTTATTCCAACGATGCAGATCCAGTTTGTTGATGATTATTAATGATTGAAGCTTTTTCCTGTTGTCTCCAGTATACAAAAAAAAGAAACAGATATATAGTCATTAGAAAGTGATATTATCAAAACGAAATGGCATTGCAGGCGAAAAAAAGGGAAAAGTTTTAAAATTAATAACACCAAATATTATTTATTTTCATATTATTTTTTGCCCCTGCGTTTTTTTAAAAAAACAACACCAAAAACATTATCCAAATCCACTCCTGTTCTATACTAATAGTAAATTTTTTTCAGTAATTCATGATAAGGGCCTAAAAGCCAATTGTGAACAATGAATTTAAACATTGATCTCTCACGAATCACAAGATTTCCACGATATCAAACTACACAGTATGGTAGAGCAAACATTCCTCTACCAGATGCTTCTATCAAATCAATTCGCGAGAATGTTTTGAGATTGGCTATTATGCCCTAATCATGAATAACTCGGGATATGTTCCGTCATGTCACATCTTCAAGTGTTTTATTGTTCAAAAAGCCCCTCAACTATCCCTATCTCCTATTAAAAATTTCCTTTCCACACTTCAATATCTACAACCATTTTGTTCAGGCCCTTTTGAACTAGATGAAGTGAAATAAGGAGCTCAGTATTTTAGAACTGGAATCCAAATAACAATGACATGACGAGTGTCATCACTTACTCGTACTTGACTTCCTCCTCGACCAGTTTATTAAAGTTCATGAGTTAATGTAAATGATTATAATAGACACTTCCGCCTACCACCAAGAGTAACAATAAAACAGAAGAGAAAAGTTAGTAAACTACAACATAACTAATCAACGCGGGTGAACGTTGCTTTCGGGGTCTTGTTAGAATTAGATCCGTACTCTTACGTTAGCACAAGCCACTCAAAAATTATAGTGATCCGTACTTTAGCTCTAACATTAGTGATAGGCAGCTGTAGTTAGATCATGCGCAACTGTTTCTATTGCTATGTTAAAAGTATGATAAATCAAGTTTCGAAAAAAATAAATAACTCAAATTAATAGAAATTTATTAGTATTAGTATTAGTATTAGTATTATTAGTATTAATCAAAAGATTGATTATATCGACACTTGACGAATTATCGTCAAACCTTTGGCCAGGGTGAAAGAGCATGGAGTAAATTAAGGCATAAAAAAGCCTCAGTTATTTTGGCAAACTGAGTGTGACGATACTGCATTTTAACGTGACAAGACGTGCGGAGCTTGCAACTATTTGTGAAGCATCTTATCGTATGACACGACGAAGTTAACCTCCTTGGACAGCAAATCAATTGGCTCTCTTACAGGGCTCTCTATATCACGGAAGGAGCTGCTCCTGCTATCCTAGATGGAGAAAAAGTTACTTGATATAACTGGAACAAATTATGGAAATGCCTCCAATCTCTTAATGAAACAGTTAGACAATTGAAACTTTTTAGAGCTTTTGAATGGGATGAGTAATTTCAATTTAATTCCGTTATAATTGCTTATTCTTTAACAGATACGCGTATTTCGACTCCTCCTTGCGGACTTCCTCGATGCCACGTACTCAAACATCAATGAAGAATCCATCGCATCTCCCCAAACTTAGGGCCTGTTCATATACCACGTAGACTCATTTTAGAAAATCTCAGACCCCCCCCCCTCCTCTCGTAGACTTTGGTCATGAGACCCCCCTCCCGCCACCCTCCAGAAAAGTTTACGTGGTTTATGACTAGCCCCTATATATTATGGGAGTGGGCGCCAAAGTGGAAGATAATTCGCACATCAAATTGCATCACGGATAAAACGCTGTAGCAAATTACCCATTGGGTATTCACTTTCTCGTGTGATTAAACGTCACTAAGAAACTCTGAGCATCGAACGGAAGGAGAAATGCGGTCGTGTCGTGACCGCGTAGAAGCGTGTCGTGAAGGCATTTAAGCGGAATCACAATGCTTCAGTCAGGGATGTGACCAAAAAGTTGAATCTGTCGAAGTCTTTCGTTCAGAGAGCCAAGGACCGGGAGGGACTGCATACGCACAAAGTGCAGAAGGCTCCAAATCGTGACGAACGGTAAAATACGGTGGGAAAGTCACGGGCCCGGAAACTGTACACTCAGATGCTGACGAAGCCTCATTGTCTCATCACGGATGATGAAACCTACGTCAAGGCGGACTTCCGGCAGCTTCCGGGGCTACTGTTCTTCACCGCCCAGCACAAGTTTGATGTTCCGGTGGAAGTAAGGAAGCAGAAACTTTCAAAGTTTGCCAAGATATATATGATCAGGGTGGCCACACAATCTTAATTTAAAAATTCCCGCATTTTTCCCGAATTTTTCCCGCATTTTTGGCTAATTTTCTCGACTGGTTAATAAGCTAATATAAATTGGATTAAAAAATAATTTTTGAAGTTTCTGATAAAATGGTTCAATCTGAAATTCTGACTTGTTTCATTCAGGCAAAATGACGGATAGCATCCGCAAATCGGGCTACTTGAGTATTGCGTAACCTTCTTTGGTCTCTCATTTTGCAAACGAGAACAAAGATCGCTCTATATAGATAATTGATTTTCAAGTTTCTAGAAGCACACACTTAGAAATTATGAATTTTACACGAGACGCAATTAATGTTTGTAAAAAGTCGGGGAACGTAAAAAAAGATTTCGTGTAAAATTATGTCTCCCGGAACTGACAAATACGCAAATCGACGAAAGATGTGTTTGATTGAATCTATTTTCTCATCTCTTTGAACTCATTCTTATGTGCTAAAGGACGCTTGCATGTGTCGGTCTCAGGAGACAGAAATTTACATGACATTTTGGAAGTGTGCATAAACATCGAAGAAAAATACTAACGCATTCGAGGTTTTTGAGTACAAAATGATGCACGTGCTTTGCGTGCAGATTGTACCAAGGACTTCATGATTTCAACGTCGTTGACAGTTCGTAGACAATTCTCTGAGCTACCAAATTTTTCTCAGTTTGGTTTTCCACCAGACACTTTTCATTTATTGAAATTTCTCGCTCCATCATCGCATTTGCGACAGGATGAGGCCCTTTTTAACAAATCTTTTCAAATTTGGCAGCTCCTTCCAGGAATGACCAATCAGTTCTAGCCAAAATGTGTTCAAACGCTGTTCTTTTCTCTGGATTACGGCTAGCTGCTCAAATTCTTCTTTCACTTTGTGGCAACTACAGCGCTCAGATAGTATTTATCTACGTTTCAGACACAGTTCCAGACGCTTTTTAGCTATATCCGTGAAGTGAGTTATAACATCAGGGTGCTAAACATCAGGTGACGTAAGTCGTTAAGGGCCTGTTCATAAACCACGTGGACTCATTTTTGAAAATCTCAGACCCCCTCCCCCTCGTCGACTTTTCTTCATACGATTTTTTGAAAAGGTCGTTGTCGGAAATTTCTGCAAATTCTCTCGCTTTTTTTTTTGCCGATTTAGATGCAAAAACAGATTTCCACATTAAGGGCTGGCAGAATATTGCTCTCCGTCAATTCTATTTCAATGACCGATTTTGCTTTGACTGTCAGACGATCGGGCTTAACAATTTTCTCCATAGCGGATCTAACTAGTCCTTTCAAAACTTCAAAAGAAACAGAGCTATAGGAGATTAGGTCTGCTATTCCCCGAGAAACGACTCGACCATTGCTGCAGACATGATGACAAAATTCAGCTTTGGTACCAGCATCTTATCGTCTACCGCATCATCCACAACAACGAACACTTTTAATCAAAATACCGACGAAAACCTCCGTTTGAAATTCGGTTGACTTCAAGGTGACTGACACAATAAGTTTCTGTCCACTGTAGTAACAAATGTTTGTCTATTATACAAATGGACTGAGACTTTATGGTATTTTAAAAATGACAACAGTGTTACCACCTCAGGTCGGCGGAACTCGTGTAGCATATAAAAAGAAAAAATATTGTTATAAACTTCAAAGACAATTTTTGCACTAAAATTTGACAATGACGATAATGCATACAATGGCAAGTTCAGTCATAAGGATCACCCAAGGAGTTAAAATAAAAACAAAAGTAAGTCATGTGCGTAGCCCCACCTGTCACAGCCGTTTAGTTAGATCTTCTAAGCGGTACGCTTTGAAATAGGCTGAACAAAGCCAGCAGAAAATGATCCACGGGCCAATAGGCTTGTCCGATCCTTGAAGGAATTGCGTACGACGTGCCAGCTGCAGCTAACGATGTTGAGGACTGCAAAGCCAGGGCTGGCTCGCAGATCCCCGATTTCCTTAGTCAGTTCGTTGAATGCCTTCCAGTTGATAGCCGAGCCATACATAGAGCACTGAGCTATGTTTACCAGCAATGCGGATTTGGCGAAAAACACTGTTTCATTCCATTAATGGGATCGTTGGACCGAGTAGATGACAAAAACGCTACTCAAATTATCAATTTGAAAAGATGTGAGCATGGTTCCTGCCATATGACAAAAATTCCCGATGGATTCTGAAAGTCCCGACTTTTTCCCGCATATTTCCCGATGATTTTGGATTCCCGCATTTCCCGATTTTCCCGAGTCTGTGGCCACCTTTCAATATGCTACATCGCAATAAGTAAAGTATAGAGCATTTGAAAACATTATTTATAATTTATGCAATAATGTACAGAGCTTGAAAACATTATTTAATTTATGTATTGCGCAATAAGATATGCCAACCACAATCTGATCGAAATCCCGTTGAAATTTATTTACATTTGAAATCTCAGCCCAGTTACCGAGCAGCATCCGCTAACTGGGCTGTGCACGTAGCTGTTGTACTGTAAAGAATATGTTTTTGTTGTTTAGTGTTTATATGGCTTTCAGCATGAGGCTAGTTTTTCCTGGACGACCTGGACCCTACATATCAAACCCATCAACACAAGGGCCGGGAACAATGCCGTTACTTCCCTTACTAAGGAAGACGTGATCATTATCGATTTTCTTCTTCGCAAGGGCCGATGTTAGTATGTCCTACGACCGGTTTGCGAAGGTAGTCGTCAGTGTGTCCAAAGAGCTTGGTAGACTGCGGAACATGATGATTACCTGTAAATCGTCGTCAAGCTTCGTACCAGCGTTAACCAGTTTTTCGAACAGACTGGGCCGGTTTATAAACCACGTAGACTCATTTTTGAAAATATCAGACGCCCCCTCCCCCCTCGTAGACTTTTCTCCATACATTTTTTTTTTTTTGAAATTGGAGCGAAGACTTTGGTCACACCACCCCCCTCCACCCAAAACAGTCTACATGGTTTATGAATAGCCCCTTTCGAAGTCTACCAGATGTAACTGTGTAGCCCAGGCACGCCGAATTTTGTGACGGTGTCGGACGGGAGTCCGGCAGTGAAAGGAGTGGGCAACTGCTAAATCAAACAGGCAGATTCCGGACCTGGACATGGGTCCTGTCTCGGTTGGAAAACTTGTCCAGAAATACGCTGCCGTGGATTTCAGCGAGCAAGGATGTAAGATTGTCAAAGGAAAACGGAGTACTTGTGGCATGTCTTTGGAACGGTTTCTATCATTTCCGAAAAGTGGAGTGCGTGGGTGCTGTGAACACGAGCATTGCGAAAAGCTGTTTTTATCAATGGCATCATAAACTCGGTCATCGAGATGTCTTGTCATTCCAATACAGGGATTGGAACAACGACAATTGGCAACGGAATCAATTGGGTTAACGATTTGGTGCGATTTGGTTTTGCCTTGTTAGACTTGTCTGCAGGGAAAGATGGCACGACTGCCATTGCCAACGAAAGCGATCTGGATCTTATACACAGTAACCTGTGTGGACCAATGAGGACGGTACACTTGGTGATCGCCGTTATTTCCTGACGCTTATGGATGACCACAAGAGAAATCCGGAACGTTTGGTGCAATTCAAGACTACGTGCAGAAAATGAAGACGCAGTTTGGCAAGCCGCCGAAAGTGTCGAGGTCCGATCAAGGAGGAAAATATTGTGGCTCGAAAATGGGGTCATTTCTGAGGCATCAAGAGATTCAACAGCAGTCACTACTGATACGGCAGCTTATTCATCGCAAAAAACGATGTCGCCGGCGAAGGGAAGAAAGAACCGATCGCTGGTGGAGACAACGTATGACTAACCGCTACGGGGGCTAAGCAATTAACATCATCTTCAATCACACGTAGTACACTGCAATCAGATTACAATTAATTAAAATAAAATATCATTACAAGTTTGCCTATAATCATGTTAAGACGTATTTTCAACTTGATAATAAACAAATTTAGAATGATGTTTTATTTTAATTTACCATAATACATTTGATTGCAAGGTAATATGACTATTCGTCGATTGTGAAATTATCACCTTTTACAGCCAGTTAGGCCCTAATGACTGTGTCGACTCAAAGGCGCAAACAACTCATTACTTCGCATACCCCGGTTCCAGCAGTAAAGAACTTCCTTTCTAAAATATGAACCTCGGATTCAACGTAGCAATCACCCCATAGAGACCTCACCTGCTAGCTTCGGTAGATCGGTAGTACACATCATCAGGAGCGTCCATCCAACTTATGACTTGCTTGCGCCCGGAACCGGTCCGTGCCATTTGTGCAATTTTTGGTTTACCATTCATCTGGAAATAACGAAAAATTTTCAATCTTCGTTGATTCCAATCGAAACCGAGCAATAAAATTACATGATGCCTCGGAAGAGGTTGTCCAGCTGCCTGCGCTGCGGCCATCATGGCTGCATACTGCTCGGGGGTAGGCCGATGAGACGGCATTGGATCCTTGTTGGGTCGTTTCGTTGGAGGTGCAACGGGGCCTGCAACAAAAATACGGGTTTTAATCAAAACTTATGCAAATCCTTCTCTGGAATCACCTACCATCGATTCCATTGGCATCTTCGTAGTTCCGTCGCTTCAAGGAGACAGGTGGGGTGGGTGTAATGGGACTGCTTGCCAACAGGCCAGGCCCGGAACTAGCTGCATTCGGTGTAGTACGTCCAGCCGTCACTCCGGCCGTGCTCCCTAAAGTGGGAATTCCAGGTGGAACTGTCGTCGACCCACCACCTCCTCCTCCTCCTCCTCCTCCACCGCCAATTGCATTCACAGTAACTCCTGGCAGGGTATTGGCAACCGCTACGGCCGCCGCTGCCGCAGCACTCAGTGGTTTCGGTTCAGCCTCAACTTTGTTTGGTATCCGTTCGTAAATTAAACTACCGTCGGCTGCCTTCGGTGGTTTCGGGAATGAAACCACTTCCGGTTTTGGCATCTTATCCTTGGGTGTTAGTATGAGCCAATCTCCTACGGTGGGCCCAGGGTTGCCAAGACGGTTCGCTATATGCGTGACGCTACCTCGATCTCTCTTCTTGTAGGTGAGCAACCGTCGGATGTCCGCTATACTCTTGCCAACTTCGGCAACGGTGACTAAGACATAGAGAAACACATTTAGTATATAAGACAGACCATTGCGTAAGGGAGTTGACTCACATTCCTGTTTCACGGCAACAGTGTTGATCGAGTACGATGGTTGACGAGCGGCTTTTTTCGAGCGAACGATTTGCCTACAAAGTCGCCTCGATAACCGGGTGGTCCAATTGGTGTACAGGTAGAATGCCGTTCGCGTCTTCATGATCGGTCGGGGAGATCCAGATCGGATCTGAATTCCATGTGCCTGGGCGTAGTGCCGCGCCAGCTGCGCTTTTAGTTTGAACTCCTTACCACAATTGACGATAGAACATTTGAAGGACGGACTTCGAACACAAAGAAGAATCATTTTTAGAGATTGGACACCAACAGAACAGTAAACATTTTACTCACCTATGTGGTCGATGATTACTCAGTCCGCCGCTGTCTAAACTTCCGATCGGTCCACTACTAGCCACAATGGTCAGATCATCATCTATATCACTTCCGGCACTGCCGGTCCCGGTTCCTGTGCCGCTGATTACTCGTTGTGGTGTTTTTTTCAGTGACACGATACCGGGTGATCCTGCACCTGCTGCTGCTCCTGTTGCTACTACTGTTGTCACTACTGCTACTCCTCCCCCACCTCCTCCTCCTGTCGTTATCGTCGTGTCGACAATATCACCACTATCCGCTAACCGCGATGCTACTTTAAGGCCTCCGTATCGCTTCCAATAGTTCCAACAAATCTGACACAAACGGCAGCTCATGTGCGATGGACCCCAGGAGTACCACTGCAAGCGATAATGGGATGTGATTAGTTAATAGGAATGTCAGTCTCTTAAGAGATCCATACCTGTTGTGACGCAGACGTCGAGCAGGACTCACACGGTTTACCACTGCTGATTGTTAGCACCTCCACGCCACTGCTTCCGTTCGAGTTTCCGTTCAGAATGTTTTTGTTGTTATTCGTGATCAGCGCCGGGCTGGGCTTGGTGTAGTTGGGAATGTAGACCTGCTTTAACTTCGATTCGGCCTCGACGGCTTTCACCCGCTTCTGCTGAACGTATCGGTCCGTTGTTTTCCACATGTAGTAGTACTCCACTATACTTTTGAGCGTTTTCCATGGAAGCTGATTGGTAGAAACAAATGTAAACCGGTTAGTATAACATTTCCCCATACGTTGCGTTCAGAAGAGAGCAGACACCGTGAATCGGCCCCCTTCCTTGATAGGTACTACTCACAAAGTCGTTCCGAATGTCGTTGAAGTCTTTGCCGTACTTTTCTAGGGCGTCCTCGAACAGGTTCGCTTCGGAAGCACTCCACTCTTCCATCTCGTCTCGACATAGCACCGGCCCACTGGAGGGCACTAATGAACACATGGCATCCTCTATCGAGTAGTTGTGCTTGTGCAGGGTATCCATCGCATGAAACTGAAAAGGATCATATTTAGGCATGGCGTTTTAAAATGCCTGGAGGCATTAAACAGTTATACCAGGGTAATATCACGACTAGCGGCCGCAGCCGACATGTGCAGGGACGGTTGCTTAACTGAGCTAGTACAGTCAAGTGCCCGGGCAAATGTACCAACAGACCGGGACACCACCAGGAACTGGTCGATCTTCTTATCGCTAAGCATATGACGCGGCGTCCACACTAACGATTCCATTTCTTCGAGATTTCGCTCGTACTTCTCACCGTCTTTTAGCATCGCTTGCACCTCTGTTTGGTATCGACTGCCGACGCGAATCTCTCCCTTATCCGCCAGCAGAGTTTTCTGCGTCGGGTCGAACACTAGGCAGTAGAAGAAGGTATCCTAAAATGGTAAAGGAAATTTAGACCAAACTGTGTTCCCGAAACGGGAAAAGGTGTGATCCTTCGAAGGCGGTCGTCGATTGTCGGCTTGTTTGGAAATCGATCCTTTACTACTACTCACGTCTTTGTTCAGATAGCTGAGCAGCGATTCCTCCTCGTTGAGCAGCGTCACCGAGCACTTGCCTCGGATCTGGGTGGCCGGCAGGGTTTCTACTTGGCGGGAAAGGAACAACTCGCGGTGCTTCATCTGGTGCCGTTGCTTTGGATTCAGCTGCTCGCCCCGGTCGTTTCCGCTGCCGGTGCTGTTGGGGCTGTTCCGTTCCTCTTCGAGGGCAACTGCGGGGGAAAGGGAGAGAAGGTGAACTTCTGAGTAAGTTGTGTCTATTGAAAGCTAAAGATAAGATATCGAAAATCATGATCATATAAAAATTCGGCAATATTTTGAATCATATGAAAGCGTCTTCAGTTTTTCCAAGACTTTTTTTTATCAATTCGTTTGTTTCAATAATTTCGCTCATAAATTTAGTAGGAATTCCTTCTGTCCATGTGACGTTTTATTTTTATGTTTATGTAATTGCAAATGTTCTATGTTTGTAATACTGTACAAAATTTATATTTGTGTTGCCTACGTTAGTTATTATGCGTTGTCCTAGCAGGGACATCAGAATCAAGATACCAATCGTCTAGGAAACACAAGGCTTGATCGTTTTAGGTTTTCAATAGCTATGAATTACTGTAAAAGTCTGGCCAATAGCGACCAAGCAACTGAGACAAAGTTACCTGTTCGAATTTAAGGTCCCAAAACAATCCAGAAACGTCGCCATCAGCGAACGTTTGACTACCATGGACACCAAAAGCAGGTGGAATTGTACATGATCAACATATTGCAAATATGTAAATGGTTCTCAATCTTCTGTATGTTTTTATTTTGTGATATGGGTACTGAGAGAGTATCCGATTTTGTTCTGTGGTACTCAACTAAACTACCTTAGGATAATTCAGAATATTATGAAACTTGGTAATTTAGTTTAAACTTCATTCAAACACCTTAAAAATTTCATAGAAGTAACATGTTAGAAATTCACATAAGATATGCGTTATTTTTCATAACTAGTTTCGAAGTTCAGTTGTAAAGATGGCGGATTTAAAAAAAATGAGCTTGTTCTCATCGCAGATTCTTGATCCGATACGATATCAGAAAGAGAATAATATTTTCCCCCGCGGATTTTAAAACCATGGAACGGTGGAACTATCAACTGGGAAGACTGCGATTGACGATTGTCATTGTTTCCCAATGAGTTTCTGACTAAGCAGCTACGGATGTCGATTATAAGATTAAGAATTAGGAATGTAGGCATTTTTCAATATTTTATCCATTCTACATTGAACTATTGAATTTAATTTGAACTAAAATTCACACGTCTTGGTCCATCAAGGATAATTTTAGAAATAGAAGCACAGCAGATGAAACAAGATTCTTCAAAAACATTCAATCCGATCCATTCTTGATGCAACAAATTCCACGGGTTGATGCGAATCTTCAATAGGGTGGCGTCAGTTTTCGACTTCCACCTGGCGCGGAATGCACTTCGTCGGATATTTTCCACCGTTTTTTGGAGCATTTGACGCACATAGTTAAGATAACGGAATTCGAGCGGAAGAGGGTACATTCATCAGTGGCACCGGGTCCACATGTTCAATCTGTTCATTAAACAGATATTCAGTTAATTAACTAAACTAAGTTGCCTTTTGTTTTGATGCCCAAAATTACCGTAAATTTAGCCTACAGGCATTCATTTATCTCAGTGGCCTTAGATAGTCAGTCGGTAAAAGCACGGAACTATCAATCCGGAGACGACGGATTGGATTGTCGGTACGGTCGAGGAGATCCTTCGGCTTGCAAATTTTCTCGAGTTCCCTGGACATTGGGGTGCCGATGAAAATGATATTTTCGTATCCGTGTTTCCATGCCAGATGACTACAAAATGCATGAATCTCCGCGTTATTTTGAAAGAATAATAATATTTGGGACTGTCGTCTCATAGCGGGAGACTTTGATTATTGGCAGTGTGAAGTGAAAAAAAAAAAAACTAGTGAAATGTAGAAAACGGCCATTTGCTGGTCAAAAGCAACGAACGAAGCCAACGCGCATGCGCGACCGAAAGGATAGCGCATCATATCAGATGCACTTACGTTTTGCGCAATTTAATCGCGAGTGCATAAAATTAATTACGAATCAACGTCGAACATTTTCATTTTTACGAATGAAGGAGCTAGTGTCATGTTCGAGGCGGTCATGGGTGAGATCATTCTGATATTAAATATATAACAAAATCCTATTTTCAAATAATACTGAAAATATGCCTGGTTTGGGAATGTTACATTGCCAAATCTGTTAGTGTTTTCCAGTACCCATATACAAATGATATTGGTAATGTTTCCATGCATATAGTATGTGAAAGTAACCTCGGAATGGGCGTGACTCTCCAGAAATTCTGAAATGGGCGGTTGGATCTGCAGTAGAGCTATCACTTTCTAGCTCCCGGATTAAAGCTGCTATCAATGGTCACTGAAAGGATTGTTGTAAACAGATTTCTGCCATGATACCATTGCCGGCCAATGGGTGCAAGATACACATACAAACACACACACAGACTTTCGATTTTCTCTTCAACGAAAACGAAGTAAATGTGAATCAAAACTAGCTTGAACATTTTTTTCCATAATTTGAGAAGTCTCACCAAGTCCTACTATTCGCTGAAGTTTAACTTCGTTAAGAATGTTTAATTTGGGAAACACTCACTTACACCAAATTTGACTAGTTTTCGTTTTCGAAGATAAATATGAAAAAGTCGCCCCTTATCCCCCCCCTCCATCTCCTTATCTTTTTTTTTTTTCTCTCCCCCCTTTCTCCTTTTTTTCTCCCTTTGTGTTTTTCCCAGCAAATACTACTTGCTGGGAAATGAGTAAGTGTCAACCGATTTGGCTCAAGATTGAACCAGAAGTACAAAGGCGATAAATTTACCTTTACGGAAAAATTCCAAGACCAAACCGGAAATTGCGCCATGGTGTTGCTTTGTAGTTGTGCCTTTACTAATTGATCTAAGAGAGGACCGAAGACCGAAAGACTTATTTGATAAGCAAACTTACGGATTAAAGGTTCAATTTTTTCAGTAAGTAGTAACTCGTGAAAGTTAAAACAATTTGTTAGTAAGCTACTACTTTTTTCTTAAATCCTGCTAATGTTAAGTTCTATAGATATTTCAATTGGGAATTTGCTCACCTAAAATTTTTCAAAAATCGTTTTTGAGATCTCAGGTTAACATTTTTAAGGCAGAATAATATTGTGAGTTAATAGAGTGATGCACACACAAAATTTAGAAGTTTTACAAAATACGAAAGTTTTATAGGAAATCCTGTTTTGTCAACATGAAACTTTAAGGGTTCAAATATATTAACTAGAGTATTGACAGTTTATTACAGTACATAAGACGTAAACATTTTGGCAAAGATGTTACAAGCAAGATTTTTAGGATTCCCATTATAATTTCCATAGAAATATCAAATCTTATGTATGAAGTGAGCTTCAACCCAAATGAGTTCAAATTTTTAAAAACGTATAAGCAGTGGCGTCTCGTCCTTTAGCGTTAGCATTAGCATTGACGTTTGCACACCTCGTGGATGGAGCTACGATGAGGAATAATTCGTTGAAGATATTGCATGTCACCATGAAACGGAACCAGATACTGATACGTTTCTTCACGCAATAATCTCCACAAATACACTCCTCGATCGCTCACCTGGCCACGTCCATGCAACCGTTGGAGATAGGAAGGATTTGGTGTATACCTCAAGAAGACACGGGGAACCCACGTAGCCTTCAGTAGATATCAAAGGAAAAGGGAGATAAATAGTCGGAGAGACAGATTGCCCTGTTTGGTGTACAGCACAAAAATGTATTTAAAACGGGCGTTGGGAGCATCGAGTCTAAGAAGGTTAAGTGATGCTCCATTTTTTCTCCAAACGGTTGAGACTTAAGCATTAACTGTAGTCCTAGCCTTATACGGCTTATGGTTATAGCTCTGTTACTCGCTCTCTGAAATGAGAAAAATATCTAAGCACCGGTGTTGAAATAGAACTTATCAGATTTAACATATTGTCAAATTCGGTTTCTTCTCTATATTTTGGAACTTTCGCGAAGTAAAGTGCTCTGTACGAATAATAGAACATTTGATCGATTGAAATTGTGAAATATGAAGAATTTTCATAAATTATAGCTGGTTCAGGAAATCACAAACATTTAAAGAAAGGAGAGTTTCATGGTGTGAGTTCGACACAAACGTTCCATTACAATGAATAGCAGTAACTTGTTTATGTTTAAAATCACTTTTTTTAGTAGTTTCTTCAACTGATTTAGGACAAACTTGGAATAAACATAGTGACTGTATAGAAGGAATTAATTTCAGAATTTCTAAATTATTGTTTAACGATGGCCTCTCAAAATAATGCGGGGGAGCTAGGAATATAGGGAACGATGAGGAATATAGCTACATTAAACTCCAAGCTTAATTAATCAAAACACAAGTTGTTGTGTTTCGTAATAAATATATTTGATAAGTGATCATATTTGCATTGCGATGCGCTGCGTTAGTAATTAAATAATCCGAAGATTGCACGCTGGAAGCTGGTATGAGACTTACTTCATCACTCTTATTTCGATTGCTTATGAAAAACTATTTGGGAAGTAATAACTCTCCAACCATGATTTAGAGTAGATAAGCATGAAAACATCTATTGCCCACCACGCTGAGGCAAATCGGAAAAAAGGAAGATAGAGGTGATATAACATCAACTTTAATAATAAATAAATTAAACCTATATCTATATTCATTAGAAATCTGTAGCTAATTAGTTTATATTAGGAAGTATGTTGATGTAGCTTTTTTCAAATCATTCAAAAACATTTTATAACTATTTTAACAGGGGACAAAACACCTTCAGAGACACATTTCGACATATTCAAACACGTCACCACAATAAGACAAATTTCTGTAATTTTTGAAACCACTCACACGCATGTTTACATCATTTGCAGTTGGCTGCCAATAAGCATAAATTTTCAATTTTGGTTTGACAGACATGTTGAAAAACAGAAATACCCAGGGAAACTTCTTCCGGCACCGCAAAACACGATTAACCCCCTGTTTTATAACGATTCAAAATAATACATTGGCCAAATAATGCGAGAAAGCAAGACATCTGCGCGGTCGTGAAAATCCAGGCCAGTCCCACAGGTGGATCGCGAAACAGTTGGGAATCGACTAGACAACAACCTAGTGGCGAGCTAGCAGCGGAAGAAATTCGAAGACATCCGACCCCGTGAACGCCAGGAAGGTGAAGGATTACTTCTAGCGCAATCCGAACCAGTCGATTCGGAACGTGGCCAAGAAGGTCAATTCTTCCGTCTGGTTCGCCAAGAAGACAATGAAGCGGGCCGGACTTCATGTCTTCTAGGTAAGGAAGGTAACCGGACCGATAAACATAACACGTTGGCCAAATCCCGCACCAGGAAGCTGTACCGCGAGTAATAGGTGCAACCGAAATGCATCGTAATGGACGACGAGACGTACATTAAAGCGGACCCCGGGGTTTTTCGATGGCAAGTCCCACCTGGATGTTTCGGAGAAGTTCCGGAAGAAGAAAGTCGACAAATTGGCCAAGAAGTACTTGGTGTGGCAGGCAATCTGTGAGTGCGACAAATTCAGCTAGCTGTACATAACGACCGGCACCATTAACGGCCAAATATATAAAGAAGAATGCCTCCAGAAGCGCCTGCTGCTCTTCCTCCGGTCCCACGAAGGTGACACTCTGTTTTGGCCGGATCTGGAATCGTGCCATTACGCGAAACTAGTGATGGAGTGGTACGAAGCCAACGATATTGTTTTAGTGCCGAAGAAGACAAATTCGCCAAACTCGCCAGAAATTCGTCCAACAGAAAAATTCTGGGCGATTATGAAGAGCAAGCTCCGGAAAACAGGGAAAGTCTTCAAAAAACAAGGATTTGAAGAAAGAGTAGATGAAAGTGTGTGAGAAAGATGGCGCAAGTGTTGCACAGGATTTGATGGGTAGGGTTAAGTCCAAGGGGCGGGCATTTAGCCTAGGAGAGGAGGTTGAATAAACCAACTTTGCAACAACATAGCTTATTTTTATGTGTTTATTTAATCCCTGAGAATTTCGAAAATATCTGACTTAAAATGAAGTTTTGGTAATCATTTTTGTCAGTCGAGTACAATCTTTAAATAAGTTATATAAGGTATGACGACCTGATTTGAGCTCGTTCCAGCAGTGGGAAGAGAAAATTTCAATATTTGCATCAGCCTTATGAAGCATTTTTGTGTAATTGCTATTACTGAAATGACATTTACACCATTCAAGCCTACTCTCGATTGATATGCACATACGGACGAGCGGAACTTTTATTCAACTTGCTTGCTGCTTAGGGTTGCTCTATTTAACTTAACGTCAAATTTCAAATGTCTGAGAGTACCTTACTTTACCAGTCAGGCCAAGGCCTGGGTGGCCTCTGCTGTACACAGAAGTCGTCTCCAAATCACATGGTTCATGGCTGCACTTCACCAGCCTCGCGGTCTGCGGAGGATCCGTAGGCCAATTTCCACTACATTGATCTACCTTGCCCGTTGCGCGCCTCTTCTCCTTGTACCAGTCGGTTCATTCTCGAGAACCATTTTCACCGGGCTGTCGTCCAACATCCTTACGACATGCCCAGCACATTGTAGTCGACCGATTTTCGCGGTGTGGACGATAGAAGGTTCTCCCAGTAAATCATGCAATTCTTGGAAGAATACGGTAGAGCATTTTTAAGAGCCTGAAGTTGCTCCTTAAACAGGAATTTTAAGCACAGCATTTAAAGTTACACAATATCCTAGGTGGTGAAAAATAAGTCTACCCTACTTACATCCGAAACCTAGGGGATGATTTCGAATTTTTAGATACCAGACATGCAGCCTCCAGTCGACAAATTCTACCCTGACCACGACCTTGCAACTGTAGGGGACTGGGAGGGAATGTTAGTCCAGCTATGTGCTAGGTTAGTCAAAAAGTTTTGAAAGCGGAAATGAAAATACATTTGTTTTTTTTTTTTTTTTTTGGGAAATCACTTTTATTGCTCAGTATAGTCTCCCATAAGATCAATACACTCTGTCCAACGATCTTCCAACTTTGTTGTCCCATCACGGAAGTGACTTTCTGGAAGGCCTGCAAAATACTCCTCTACGATGGCTATAACCTCTTCGTTTGATGAAAAATGCTTTCCACGAAGGAATGTTTTGAGGTGTGAGAACAGCCAGAAGTAAGAGGGAGCTAAATCTGGCAAATAGGGTAGATGCTGCAACAATTCGTACCCCAATTCACTTTCGGAATGGTTTTTGAGCTGTGTGAGAAGGTGCATTGCCTTGATGAAAAATGGTTTTTTTTATGCAAACCGGGTCTTTTTCACAATTTTTTTTATCCAACTGGTTCAAAAGGTCACAATCAGAGGTGATTGTCTTACCAGTTTGGAGATAATCTATCAATAAAATTCCTTTTGCATTCCAAAAAACTGACGCTAACACCTTCTTGGCCGATTTCTGGAAACGAACTCGCGTCGGAGCCGAAGTGCCTGGTTCACACCACTCCTTAGCCTCTTGTTTTGATTCAGGATCATGGTGGTAGACCTAAGTCTCATCCATAGTGACGAATCGACGCAGAAAATCCTTTTCATCCTTTCGAAATTGCTCAAAATGTTGCTCAGAAAGTCGCATTCGCACGTGTTTTTGTTGCATTGTAGGTAAATGCAGCGCCCATTGTTCACACAGTTTTTTGAAACCCAAAACTTCAGCCAAAATATGCCCTTTTGTTCCATGTGAGATGCCTATGGGGTCAGCTATCACATCCACCGTCGGTCGATGATCTTCCAAAACCATATCCTGTATTTTCGCTATGATTTCTGGTGTTCATGCCCTTTTTGGACGTCCTGGGCGTGGATCGTCTTCAACGCTTGTACGGCCCCGCTTAAGCTCCAAAACCCATCGGTGAACGGTTGGAAATGAAGGAGAAGACTTTTTTTAATACTTTCACCATCTTGCCATGCATTTCAGTAGCTGATAAATCTTTCAAAACAATGAATTTAATCACTACACGATATTCGGATTTTTCAATAATTAAAAAAAAAAAATACACTGACACGTCAACTTCAAATGGCTTGTAAACAAAGAATGAATTGTATTATTGAATTTTGAGTACGTTCTCATGAAAGATGAAATATTAAAATTGCGTAGAAATTTTGGTTTTTCTACTGCTTCATAGATGTCGCTTTCAAAAAAGATTTACCTAGTACTTAAAATAAATGCAGAGGTCCTTACACGGGAATTCTAAGGAGCTAAACATAGCTTCAGCGGGAACTTGAAAGCGGATGTCACCAATAAATATTGAACTTTTTGTTATTTGGGACGAAACATCCAAAAAATAAAACTCACATATTTATGTACTTTTTAGAAACTTTTGATGATTCTAAATGGCATCAACACATCATTGTTTAAACTGGCCTTAGATGTAACTTCTATTACAATGCATTAAAAAGTGACTTCTACAAAAGTGTACTTCTGAAAAGAAAGTGAAGATTATGAATTGAGGCTTTTATAAAATTCTAAATTAGCTCGGAGAAAGTTCTTTTCTTTTAAATTATTATCTTGAATAAACTTCCAAAAATGTATTGTGGGAAATATTTTTTTGAAGGAAGCGCATAGACGATGTGGAAATTGATAGAAGCAATGAAAGATGCTAACTGAAGACATCTTTGTGAGATTTTTCGGCCTCTGATTTTCGACTAGTTACGTAGATCTAGTGGCGTTTCGTATGTTTCCACAGTGACTATGCATTCTATATAGTTGCTCTTACTTACAAAATTTCTCAGAGCAAACGATAACAATGAAATGTTCTCCTTCAAGCTTCATTTGCATAAAGATATTTGTTCATGTTCCCGAGTTTCTCTAGTGAAGTGCAAAATTTATCCTGTAAAGATTTCTGATTTGAAGCTGCGAACTTTACTTTTGAAAGAATTCTTCGTATTCGTAACTTCGATAGTTTAACTTTCATTAGGCATGATCACCATCAAAAAAGCTCACACTCACCAAGATTCATTTCACTTTCCTGAACGAAATTTTCAGTTCATTCTCAAAGCAGTTAGAGCACGAAAGAGAGTGTGAGAGAGAGAGTGAGAGAGAGAGAGGAGGGGGGGGGGAGAGGGAGAGTGAGAGAGAGAGAGAGGGGGGGGGAGAGGGAGAGAGAGTGAAAGAGAGTGTGTGAGAGAGAGAGAGATATCTGTTCTTTCCTTTTTTCATGTCAACCTCACGAAGTGCGCCATATTGACGTTGACACATAGATAAATTATGTACTAAGCTTTCCACTTTATTCATAGGATGTCTGCACGGCGGGACAATTTAACGCAGTTTTGAATTGAAAAGCCGGAGGCCACAGCGACGACAAAAAGAGTTGCCCGCTGTTTCGAGCGGAACCCCAACCTCTCCGTCCGAGATGTCACAAAGAAGCTGGGAGTGGCGCCTTCAATCGTGGATTGAGCTAAAAACCGAGCTGGACTGTCGACTTACAAGAAAGTGGTGACTCCAAATCGCGACGATAAACAAAACACATCGGCCAAAGCACGATAGTGAAAGTTGTACACGACGATGCTGACGAAGTTTGACTGCGTGGTACAGGACGATGAAACTTACGTCAAGGCAGACTTTAAACAGCTTCCTGGACAGGAATTTTATACGGCAACCGGACGGGGAAAGGCAGCAGATATTTCCAAGCACATTAAACTGTCGAAGATCGCGAAGAAATATCTGGTGTGGCAGGCCATCTGTACCTGTGGCTTGAAGAGCAACGTTTACAACCGTCAACCAGGAAATTTTTCTGAGCGAGTGGCTACAAAAACGTCTACTGCCTTTCCTGAAGCGACACAATTGTTCCGTTCTATCTTGGCCGGATTTGGCATCATGCCATTACGGAAAAAAGGCCATGGAGTGGTATGCTGCCAACAACGTTCAAGTGGTGCCCAATACGCCATAGCTCCGCCCAATCGAACAATATTGGGCCATCGTCAAGCGGAACCTTAAGAAGACTCAAAAAGCTGTTGTGAGCGAGAAACAGTTCAAGGCAAACTGGCGTTCTGCGGCGAATTAAGTGGACAAGGAGACTGTACAAAATCATATGGCAGATGTTAAACGAAAGACCCGACAATTCGCATTCGGTAAAAAGGAAGCTTAGCTGAATATTTCTCCTATATTCTGTATTGACTGAACTTGAAAAAGAAAAAGAATTTGACCTATTAATAAAAACTTAGATCGACTCACACACATTACTGTTTGACCAAATTTTGATCGGAACACCCTTTATTATGTGGAATTTTACATGGATTGTTGCCAATAAATATGTGTGGATAATTTCTCGTGGAGGTTTTTCATGTTCGTTCCTAGGATATGTCGTGCAGTGCACCCGATGCACATGTGAACGAGACCCTGCTGACAACCATAACATTTTTCTGCTGCAAAGAAATCAATTATTCTGCCTACAGTAGAGGTTTCAATTGTAGAATGGAAAAATGTATGCGGGAATAGCGACCAAGAAGTAGTATAAAACTCATAATCATTTCCGAACCGTCAGCAGTTGTAGGAACTGGAAAATAATTTAGAATTCTTTGTAGATACCCATATTCCCCTTTCTATTCTGTCCGTATGACGATATATCAATGGTAGCACATGTTAATTAGTAACAGGAATAGGGGCCGAACCAGCCAAAGGTTAAAATGCGTTATAATGAAGAATAAAAAATTAAACATTACAGGAAACATAATTCAAAATAATTCGAATAAGTACATACCGAAGAGAACTGTTAATATTAAAAACTTCCATCTAAAATAAGTAGATCATAATTTCTAATCAATTACCAAGCGTCAACCTTGAGCACCATGTTTATGGTAGGCCTCGAAAGGCACAAGGCAAGATCCGCACAAAAAGTCGAAGTGTATTTATAGAACTGGACATTTTCTGCTCGTGAAGTCTGAAGCAATAGAAGTGAAACAAAAAAGCTATCTACCCTCATTCCAAACATTCAGACATCTACTAGCCGATGACGGGAACATAAATTTCGCCGGACACTAGAACGCACCATCAGCAGTACCTGTGATGAGAAGCTAACACAAAACAGAGCACGAAATTGATGCATCTCGCAAATAAATGAATTTCGCGCCACCCACTGAAATCTCGGAAAAGAAAAAAAAAAACTTTCCAGAATCACACTCTCCCTTCCGGGGCCCCCGTTATTCTATAGAACTTTCCTTTTTTTTGCCCTCTCAAACTTTTTCGGCGTTTTATAACCAAACTCTAAATTACCGACGAGCAGCTCTCGCTGAAGGTCCTATCGTTCATCCATTTCCCTTGCGCAAAAGTGTATGTGTGTCCGTTCGCAAGTATCTACGTACGGATGCGGGATCGGTTTGGTAGATGTGCATGTATTTCTCCGTTCAATTTCCGCGTCATGGTTTCTTTTTTTCCGAAAAAAAAACTCCATCACACAAAACCACCCACCCCATGGTCACACAGAATTCTCCCATTTCACCCTCAGAAGTATCATGCGCCTCCATCTACATCTACTTTCGTTCGCACAACGAACGACCAGGATCAGGCTAGTTTTGCTACCTAAAAACCCTTCCCCGGTTCGAAGGCAGATACCGGGAATTCTCATTTTATAATAAACCCCAAATGATAGAAACCCCGTCCCTTCCGCCGATCCTCCTTAGCCCACACAAAATTCCCATCCAAAAACATCCCAACTTGGCGACGAGGCACACAACGGACAACAGGCTTCAGATCCATTTTCCGCCTGAACCATATTGCTATATAGTTTTGCCCGACCCTTCTCCAGTTCCTGCTCCTCGTTTTCCTCCCCAAACTTTTCCCCTACTAGGTAGATTTCACCGTGCACTCGTCGTCTACTGGTTCGTCGTCGTTTTTGGAACGGAACGGATTTGATGTGCACTGTTGCTAGGTACATGCGGTGGTACACGGATGTCCTTTCTCGGTGGTGTTACTCTTGCAATTGAGGGGTGCTTTTTCGCTTCTTGCGGAGATGGAAAAAGCTGGTGACCGCAGCAGCGCCACCGACCGTGATGGAGTGGGTGAATTTCGCGGTGAAATATTGAAAACAATACCTTCTGCGTGACTCCATGTCTTGGTACTCTACCTAATGGGACAAGTTTTGAGCTTGAAGTCGACTTAGTTGGATGATTGAGACATGCCGCGATGATGCGAAAGGTGATTGGAATG